>CASBPS010000186.1:599200-611700 GCA_949126835.1 Anisus vortex
GTGTGTGTGTGTGCGTGCTTGCGTGTGGTGTGTGGGGGGGGGAACGAAGCACACATTTATTGTGAATCGCGCGGATATTTTTTTTCCAGAACGTGAGCTGTGTTTGAACCTTCTCCTCGTTACCATAACATTAAGCAATTCAAGGCCCACTGATTTATATATATATATATATACATTTTCGTAACCCTTCGCTGTATTAAACTAAACTGGAAAACAGTGCTGTTCATTTTAGGACTTCAATGATGCAGTGGTAAGTCTGCTCTTGTTATAATAATATTGATATACGTGTCGTGTCCGTTCGTTAGCATGCTTTCATGTTGGGTCGATATGTTTACATTTAGTTCAATGTTTTTGTGTTTACATTTTGATGCATGTAAAATAATATTGACATTTGGTTCAGTGTTTTTATGTTTAATTTAGATGCACTGAACATATTTACATTTAGTCCCGTGTTTTTATGTTTACATTTTGATGCATGTAAAATAATATTGACATTTAGTCCAGTTTTTTATGTTTACATTTTGATGAAATGAGCATAATATTATTTAATCTAGTTCTTTTATGTTTACATTTTATGTAATGAACATTTTATTTTTATGCCCAGTGTTTTTATGGTTACATTTTGATAAAATGAGCATATTATTATTTAGTTTAGTGTTTTTATGTTGACATTTTTTGTACATTTACGCGTTTTAACGCGTTTACAAATGATACAGACAATGCATTTACAAAAGGTTGCACCCAGAATATGCTGATACTAAGCTTAGTGTTATTACAAGGCAATTTATTCACCATAATAAATTATGGATGAGACAATCTATTTATATCACACAAGTATAATTATAATTTATAATGTTATTACGGCTAGAGCCCCCATTCAATTTATTAAAATAATAGTTATAGAATTGTTATTATTAGTGTGAGTATCCTTGTATTAGTGAAGATCCCATTATATCATTCTGAAGTTTATTTGTAGTTGTCTAGAGTATTCCTGGTTCTTATAATCCCCTGGCAATTCACATAGCGTAGTTTTAAAGTTTTCAGTTGATTTACTTCATGTATAATTATTTGTGTGGCTCATATTATACAGCAAGAACCTCGATGTTGAGTTGTAGTGTAGATTATTAATATAGTTGAATAAATATTACACATACACACATGTAGATAACTTTGATATATTGACGTTAACCAAGTTGTGTAGAAAGCAACGATAAATTTGGTTTAATTTACAACATCAATCCAGTAGGAATCCAAATAATATTATATACACAATCAAGAAATACACATATTCCAATTAGTAATGAATATCCTCAATGAACATATAGCGTTGTAGTTAATAGTAGAATAATAAATTTTCCATAATACAAATCAAATAGAAACGATACTCAGAGCGGAGAATATTTGATGTTACTAGATCGAATGCACGCCAAGAACTAAACAAAAAGTGTCGAATCGCGTAGAAATATATTATGGGTCAATCGTTGGTAAATCAAGCCAGCCTAGTGACACGAATATTTTAATCAAGCCTGCGTGTTGACTGCGTGATCAGATTGTCTTTTTATTAAGAACAAGCAATAATGCTCTAACAAAATAAGGAGAGACCGGACGACCTTGACATGCTGTATTCGCGTGAACAGTTCATGTTTTTATCGAGGTTAATAAAAAAAACAATAATGCTTTAAATAGGTTAGTAAAAACCCGGGGGAAACCTTGAGATGAGAAATATTTTATATCGTTTAAACGCTATTCGCTTAAATGATTTAGTTGGTTTATTAACATTACAATGTAGGGAATTTACGTTTCGTAACAGTCGCCCGTACCAAAAGGAAAAGAACATTGCATACTAAACAATAGAAGTGTGCAATTTCTTTTAGAACCGCCTGCGCTTAATTTTAGTTCTGAACAATATACAAAAAAAAAACTGACTCCACCTGGGTAGTCCGTTAAATAAGACAAGTAAGGGAAATAATTTATTCTATTAAACCCTCATCATATAGGATCTCAAGTTATCCTTAGACCATAACACATGTTCGCGTTATTCTAAAAAAATTATACTCTCTGAGATATCATTCCTCATAAACATCATCATCTTATTTATAAGGTAAAAATCAACATAACTAATGTTGTCATATTAAACAATTCAATCATTAATTAATTCAACCTAACTGAAATTAATATTTAAATAAACTTAAGAGTAAGAATTTAATCTTAAGTGTGTAGGCATGTGAAGTGTATGCACATTACTCAATTTTGGTTTTTACATAATCACAACTATAGTTTGATTGTTTCACAATAAGGAGGTACATTTCTGTTCATTCATTATCTTACTAATAAAGAAAAATTATGTTCATAAATCCATAATATTTATAAGTAACTTATTAGGTTCTTTCTCTTTTCCTACAACAATAATAATATTTGTTTTAGCAAATGGAAATATTCATGGCATAAAATAAGGCATAAGATATTCTATAAAATAATCACAACATATTCATATATTCATGCATTTATATTTTAAATGATCCAATTCTCTTAGGATTATCAGAATATATACATAAAGTTATCTATCCCCTTATACATTTGTTACATGCGCGATAGGGTGTCCGCGACGATGTTATCTTTTCCAGATAAGTGAGTTATTTTTAAGTTGTAAGCTTGAATAAACAAACTCCATCTTAGAATGCGCTGATTTTGTTTGATGCGGGAAAGAAATACTAGTGGATTGTGATCAGTGAATATCTCGATTGGGAACTGAGAACCATTTACATAGTAATTGAAATGTTTCAATGCTTGGATAAGTCCTAGTAATTCCTGCTCTATTGTGCTATAATTTACCTCATGTGGGTTAAATTTTTTTGAACAAAAGCTAATGAGATTTTCAAGTGAATCATCTCCTATTTGTGAGATTACCGCGCCCATTCCTGTATTACACGAGTCTACCGTTATTCTGAAGGGTTTAGTATAATCAGGTGAGACTAATATTGGTGCCTTGGTCAGTATGTCTTTTATATCATTAAAGGCTTGGTCACATTCCTGAGTCCACTTAAATTGAATTTTCTTTCTTAAGAGATTTGTCAAAGGGCAAGTGATAATAGAAAAGTTTTTACAAAACTTCCTGAAGTACCCGGCCATACCCAGAAATCCTCGAAGTTGTTTCTGCGTTTTAGGGACAGGGAATTCCTGTATCGCTTTGACTTTGGCATTCACTGGTTTTACTTTGCCATTACCCACTACATGACCTAAATATTCAATTTCTGCAAGGCAAAATTGACTTTTAACTAGGTTTATAGTAAGATTAGCCTGTTTTAGTTATTTTTAAGTTGTAAGCTTGAATAAACAAACTCCATCTTAGAATGCGCTGATTTTGTTTGATGCGGGAAAGAAATACTAGTGGATTGTGATCAGTGAATATCTCGATTGGGAACTGAGAACCATTTACATAGTAATTGAAATGTTTCAATGCTTGGATAAGTCCTAGTAATTCCTGCTCTATTGTGCTATAATTTACCTCATGTGGGTTAAATTTTTTTGAACAAAAGCTAATGAGATTTTCAAGTGAATCATCTCCTATTTGTGAGATTACCGCGCCCATTCCTGTATTACACGAGTCTACCGTTATTCTGAAGGGTTTAGTATAATCAGGTGAGACTAATATTGGTGCCTTGGTCAGTATGTCTTTTATATCATTAAAGGCTTGGTCACATTCCTGAGTCCACTTAAATTGAATTTTCTTTCTTAAGAGATTTGTCAAAGGGCAAGTGATAATAGAAAAGTTTTTACAAAACTTTCTGTAGTACCCGGCCATACCCAGAAATCCTCGAAGTTGTTTCTGCGTTTTAGGGACAGGGAATTCCTGTATCGCTTTGACTTTGGCATTCACTGGTTTTACTTTGCCATTACCCACTACATGACCTAAATATTCAATTTCTGCAAGGCAAAATTGACTTTTAACTAGGTTTATAGTAAGATTAGCCTGTTTTAGTTTTTGGAATAATAGTTTTAACTGATCTAGATGATCATTAAAGTTATTACTGAACACTACGATATCGTCCAGATATGCATGGCATTGTGGGATATCATGGATAATAGTGTTTATTAGTCTTTGAAAACTAGCTGGAGCATTGACCATTCCGAATGGCATTACTTTAAACTTATATAATCCATCAGGAGTAACAAAAGTTGATACCTCCTGAGCCCTATCTGTCAATGGGATTTGGAAATAAGCTGTTAGTAAGTCAATCTTAGTTACATAGTTTGCAGTGCTTACTCTATCGATTAAATCATCTATCCGTGGTATGGGATACGAATCTGTTTATTGTCACTTGGTTTAATTTCCTATAGTCTACACAAAAGCGTAGTGAACCATCAGATTTGGGAACCAACACACATGGGAATGACCAATCACTGTTACTGTGAGTAATTATATCATTGCTCAGCATATAATCAATTTCTTTACGGATGTGTTCAAGTTGTATGGGATTAACCCTATACGGATGTTGTTTGACAGGTTTAACATTATCATCTTTTAAAACTACATCATGGGTAACCGAAGTTGTTTTGTTAGGAACATCACTAAACAAATTTACATGAACATAGATTAAACCCTTGATAGAAGTCTGTTCACCTGAGTCTAGATGTGCCAGTTTATCATTGAGGTTTTTAAGTGCTTCAGTGTTCTGAAGTTTACTTTCTATGATTGTCTTTTTAAATTTAGGCGGGGGTGTTTCAACAGTTTTGATAGCACTCACTGGCCTAATGTTAGTTTGTTCTTCCCTAACAACATAAGGTTTTAGCATGTTTATATGGCACAGTCTCTGTGTTTTCCTTCTATCAGGGGTTTTTACAAGGCATGTTACATCACTGATTTTATCTAAAACCTGATATGGTCCTGTATATTTTGCACTCAGGGGTTGTCCAGACAATTGGGTCAACATGAGGACTTTATCACCAGGATGGAAACATCGGGATCTGGCCTTGACATCATAGTACCCTTTCATTCTTTTCTGAGCCTGCAAAAGATTATCTTTAACATGATTAAAAGCATGATAGATTCTATTGCTAAATTGTTCCACATAAGCTACGAGTCCAGTCTCTTCACCAGAATTTAACAAGGTTTCCTGCAACAGTTTTAGAGGTCCTCGAACTGAATGTCCAAACACTAACTCGAACGGACTGAATCCAAGAGATTCCTGCACAGTTTCTCTAGTCGCGAAAAGAGCGAATGGAATACCGCGATCCCAGTCTTCAGTGTTCTCAAAACAGTATGTGCGGAGCATGGTTTTCAGAGTCTGATGATATCTTTCTAGGGCACCTTGGCTTTGCGGATGGTACGCAGTTGAAGTTGCATGTTGGATGCCTAGTTTCTTTAAGACCTGGTTAAACAGCTTTGATGTAAAGTTAGATCCTTGGTCTGACTGTATAGTCTTTGGAAGACCGTATCTTGAACAAAATGCAATCAGTGCGTCAGATATCTTATCTGCGTTAATGGTGCGTAGCGGAATAGCTTCAGAGTATCTCGTGGCAATGCACATTATAGTGAATAAGTACTGGTGTCCTGTCTTTGTTTTAGGCAAAGGACCTACACAGTCTATTAGCAAGTGGCTAAATGGTTCTGTAAAGGCAGGTATTGGCTTTAGAGGTGCTACCGGTATAGTCTGGTTAGGTTTACCAACTATCTGGCATGTATTGCATGACTTGCAGTATTTTGTGACGTCACGATGTAGTCCAGGCCAATAGAAGTACGGAAGAATTTGACGGTAAGTCTTGTTCACTCCTAGATGACCAGCATATGGCGTGTCATGAGCCATGTGTAAAATGTCATTGCGATATATGGCTGGTACCACAATCTGACTTCCTTCTCTGCAATTGTCATTATCACATTTCACATCTCTCCATTCTTGCATTAATATTCCCTCCTTCAGAAAAAATCCATTTCCTTTAATTTCTGCCTCCTGTTCAGTTATCACCTTTTTCTTCAGGTGTTTAATTCCTGAATCTCTATTCTGTTCTAATAGGAGTAATTGTCGAGGTGACAAATTACTTTCAGTAGTCTTGACTGAGGGACCACTCAAAATGTCAGCCAGAAAAGTTGCCTGTAGGTCAATTTCTGGTTCTATTTTTGACTTTGACATGGTTTCGACAGACTTTTGTTGTTGGGCCATACCTCTAGTGACGATGCATATAGGTTTGATAAAGCTCTCACTTTTATTAAGGCATTGTTTTTTCTTGGATATGGAATGCACCACATCTCCAGCAATATCATTTCCCAGTATTAAAGAATCGCCTTTAAACGGAAGTGATTTGTATACACCCACAACTACATTTCCAGTGAAGTACGCACTCTTCAGCTGTATTTGATGCAAAGGAACTTGTACATTTTTCCTTGATACACCTTGAATAGTAAGATCCTGTCCTGTATATGTCGATTGTGACGTAGGAACAGTATTCTCTAAAAGTAGTGAAACCTCAGCCCCTGTATCACGGAGTATTCTGATGTTCTTTTTACTAGTGACACCATTTATTATGGATGACACGGTACCTTCTTCAATGAATGTCAAACAATTACTTGGTATCTCAGTATCGATGAGATCTGTATCCAAGTTATTTTTGTAAGAGGTATGTTTAGTACTCATGGTGGTTCTATCTGATATAGACTCCTTGGAGCTCAGATTAGAATTAGAATTATTGAAAACCATTGTCTCTATTTTAGGAACTATTTCTGGTTTCAAGTTTCCTAGATACGTGTGTTTTTACAGGTTATCTGCATTAGCACTAGGTATCTCTGTTTGAGTTCTAACATCCTTCTTTACATGTTCATGAGTTCTTTGTTTTGGCATTGCTACATACGATAAGACAACATTCTTTTTATTCGGGTTCCCATTCAATATCCAGCACTTTTCCTTAGTATGTCCAATTCGTTTACAATGGCTACAGGTTGGCTTGGAATTAGTTGGACCTTCATTGCTCTTCTGATGTCTCTTTGATTGATAGGATTCATTTGGATTCATGGTTTTATTTTCTACCTTCATATCTCGATTCTGGAATTTAGATTTATCTACTGTTGTAAATTTATTGCTGGAATGGATAATAACATATTCGTCTGCCATTACTGCTGCTGTTTCTACTTGGTCTACACCTTTGTCTGCTAAATGTATTCTTACATCACCTCTGATGTTATTGTTAAAGTCTTCCATTAGCATAAGATTAGCTAATTTATCAAAGTCTTTGTTTACACCTTTTACACCTTTGGATCGAATCCATCTTTCAAAATATTTCTTTTTCTGTCTTAGTAAATCAACATGGGATTGTTCCTGTTCTTTCTTAGACTCACGAAACACTTTTCTATATTTTTCAGGTGTTAGTGCATAACTTAGCAGTACTCTATTCTTGATCAGTTCAAAATCATACAATTCCTCTTCAGTAAGACTTAATACAACATCAAGTGCCTTTCCTTTGTTCAGAGCTGAGCGTAGAAGTATAGCTTTCTTGCCCTCAGGAAATTGATAGTCCCTAGCGTTTCTCTCGAAAATCATGAAGAACTCTTCCACCGAATTATCTTCAAGAACTGGAATATGTTTCTTAAACTTATACAGTTCTGCATCTGCTTCAGAGCTTGCATTCGAATGATTTGACGTACGAGACCTTGCTAGCTCAATTCTTTCTTGGCTTGCTATTTTCTCTCTTGCTATTTCTAACTCAATTCTCTTGTTTTCTCTTTCCATCTCAATTCTCTTGTTTTCTCTTTCACTTTCCATCTCAATTCTCTTGTTTTCTCTTTCCATCTCCAATTCCATCTTTCTTAACTCAAGTTTAAATTTCAATTCTTCACTTAATTCACCAGTTGTATGCTTCACTCTTTGTGTTATAGGAAAAGGTAATTCATCATCTGATTCATCATTAATATTATCATTAGCAGTAGTTTCTTCAATAATTAGTGTACCTTGTTTTCTTAAACACTCAGTTACCTCTTGAAGTAATTTAGTTTTTGATGGCTTAGTTTCTGTGATAGAAATGCCCAATGATTTAGCCAATTCTTTTAATTGTATCATTGACATTTTATTAAGCTGTTCTGAGGTTAGATCAAATATCTCTGGATCCAATGTAAGATTATTTGTGGCTTCCATTTTATATATTATCAAAAGTTAATATAAATCTTGTTAATAATACAATAAAGAGTCCAACTTACTTTCTGTCCTTTGAATAATTCACTACACCACACAGTTCAGATTTGTCACAACAAGGTTATAAAAATAATACTTTCTTAGAGTTACTTTGTTTGATAAGGTAATACACAGGATAATTTTCTAGGCTGAATAGTTAAGTTTTCCGATTCTCAAAAGCAATGTTCAATTCAATCACAATCTTTAGTATATTGTATATTGTTCATATTTTCCAACACAATCCATCCAAGTTACGAGTATGTATTACGGCAGTTGTAAATAGTTTGTGTAAATAGTATAACGATTCTTGAAGTTGAAGTAAATCCTCTAAACGTTTGTTAGTAAATCACTGACGAGCAAAACCCATTTTATTACAAGGCAATTTATTCACCATAATAAATTATGGATGAGACCTTCTATTTATATCACACAAGTATAATTATAATTTATAATGTTATTACGGCTAGAGCCCCCATTCAATTTATTAAAATAATAGTTATAGTATTGTTATTATTAGTGTGAGTATCCTTGTATTAGTGAAGATCCCATTATATCATTCTGAAGTTTATTTGTAGTTGTCTAGAGTATTCCTGGTTCTTATAATCCCCTGGCAATTTATATAGCGTAGTTTTAGAGTTTTCAGTTGATTTACTTCATGTATAATTATTTGTGTGGCTCATATTATACAGCAAGAACCTCGATGTTGAGTTGTAGTGTAGATTATTAATATAGTTGAATAAATATTACACATACACACATGTAGATAACTTTGATATATTGACGTTAACCAAGTTGTGTAGAAAGCAACGATAAATTTGGTTTAATTTACAACATCAATCCAGTAGGAATCCAAATAATATTATATACACAATCAAGAAATACACATATTCCAATTAGTAATGAATATCCTCAATGAACATATAGCGTTGTAGTTAATAGTAGAATAATACATTTTCCATAATACAAATCAAATAGAAACGATACTCAGAGCGGAGAATATTTGATGTTACTAGATCGAATGCACGCCAAGAACTAAACAAAAAGTGTCGAATCGCGTAGAAATATATTATGGGTCAATCGTTGGAAAATCCAGCCAGCCTAGTGACACGAATATTTTAATCAAGCCTGCGTGTTGACTGCGTGATCAGATTGTCTTTTTATTAAGAACAAGCAATAATGCTCTAACAAAATAAGGAGAGACCGGACGACCTTGACATGCTGTATTCGCGTGAACAGTTCATGTTTTTATCGAGGTTAATAAAAAAAACAATAATGCTTTAATTAGGTTAGGAAAAACCCGGGGGAAACCTTGAGCTAAGAAATATTTTATATCGTTCAAACGCTATTCGCTTAAATGATTTAGTTGGTTTATTAACATTACAATGTAGGGAATTTATGTTTCGTAACAGTGTATATATTTATGCATATAAAAAAACATTATAAACATTTAGCTCAGTGTGTAGGCTATATAGACTAGTATTACCTTAATACTTTGGAAATGCTCGTATTAAGCCCAGTGAAGACAATAATCTGCATCGGGTATGTTTCAAATTACCGGATGTAAAAGTAGTGAGGCCCGGGGCTATTCCATTTGTAACAGCCCCGCCCCCCCAACAAAAAAAGCACGAATAGTAAAGAACGGAATAAATTGGAATTGAAAAAATACAAAATATATAATATATATTATATTATAATAAAGACAATATTAGTAAAGTGAAAATAAAGTAAAGTATCCCGTCGAACAGAATTGATCCATAGGTCCGGTGATGCAGCGTTCACCAGTTTCTGTGGCCACGGCATACTAGGTGATCGTGTGGCTAGCACTATGCACAGGCGCCTTTACTTTACCCCAACTAAGGTCAGGTACCCATCAGAGCGGGGTAGACTCAAGGACACACTCCAGACCCGGGAAAAAATCCTAGCATGCACCAGAATTCGAACAATATTAGTACAATACAATATTAGTAGTAATAATAATATTAATTTTAATAAATGAGTGTATTTATCTAATACAGTGTAATACATTGACACTAAATGATTGAATAACTGTAATTTATACGTACACTTTTTTTTACGTGTTTACAATAATTGATTTTAGCATGAGGATGGTTGTCCAAGACAGTATATTATGCAAAAAGTCAAACATTAGTAGATTATAGAAAGGGTTGTCGGTACTAATATTTGTAATAAAATAATGCAATACTTCATTGTCGGTGCCCAGGGCCGTATTAAGGATTGTGGGGGCCCTATTCCCAAATTTATGTGAGGGCCCCTCTTGGCCTCGCCACTGCCTTCCGACATTGCCGTGTTAGCCTATGTACAGTGTTGTTGATGCTGTATGATAACCATTTCCGGTAACCCACTCTGACTCTGCCTGCCGATTCGGCGAACACATTGAACACTCATACATGAACAACCATGTAGGCCTACAGTGTGTCAGTTAACAATCAAATGCGATTTCTCATTCACAGTAGATCTATTTGTTGTAGTATTTGCTAGTTCAGTCTCTATCTGACTAGTTTACTTCAGTCCCTATCTGACTCTGATAGTTACATGCCCGCTACAGTCTGTATGATTTATTCTGATCTGAGCTTATTTATTTTACTTCTGTTTTATTTCATGTTTCTGTATTGTTTTTTTATTATATTTTAATTAATTTTTTATTTTTGAATTGCATTAGTCGTGCAGTGATTTCATTCAATACTTGCTTACCCATAATTGATATCAATTCAACCCCTGCAGTAGAAAACAGGTATTTTGTGTATCAACTTCTTCGACTGCCATGTTTTGTAATGTGTTCATCTAGATAAATCTAGAAAATCATTATATTTTGCTATCAGCTCCAGAATACCAAAAAAATTACTATTTGCGACCGTACCAAAAGTTTGCTTCATCTGAATGCCAACCCCCTTTCACTTATGAACTTTATTACATTGACAAGTCGTATGAGTATATGACGTATATGGAACATGTGGAACATGCCTAAATACGCCACAGTCGGTGCCTGAGAACGATGGTGAAAACTTTTACCAATTTTTCTTCTTTTTAAAATGTTTACTTAATATAGACACAAGCTATATTTCCGGCGTTGTGCGCGGCAACAATAAAACATGCCTGTATAAGCTACGGATAACATTTTTTATTAACAACAATGAACAGAAAGCTATCTAATAATTTACAAAACTTCTTTGATGAGCGTGAGGCCACAATCGGTAAAATCGATCCACTACCCCCCCCACTCCCCCCCACTCCAACTCTATATTCTCAATAGGTCTCAGTGGATCGAAGATATTTTTGAAATAGGCAACCTCTTGTGAAGATACACTCAGGGGCATTACTTATGCATGTTTTTAACAGTCACGTGACAGAAACGAGTTAGTTTGAACCACTGAATACGGTTTGAACGTACATTATTTAGTGTCAGTAGAAAGACAGACAAAAGGATAAAAAGGTTTGCAGTTAGGGTGGGGTGGAGATGGGTTGGGGGGGGGTAAGGGGAGGAGAAGTTTAAGTTATTGATAGATATCATGATCAAGGTCAATGTGTCTCGACATGCCACCACTTGTGTGAAGTCTAGAAACACGTATAGGGTAATCTGGCCGGGGTGGGGGGCGGAAGAGAAAGCGTGGGTCGGGTGTGTGCCTTTTACAATTCTTTAACAAATGTTTGTTTCTTCTCTTAGAAAATACTTTCATACTTCAGCACTATAAATGAAGTGGGGGCTTTACTTAAAAAAAAAAAAACAACTTTTTCAGCATACCTTGTAGCATAAACTTATGCATTTATGAGACGACCATCGTTCACAATTTGATATAGAATAAAGACCAGACCATGTCCACTATCCCTTTGTGTGAATAAAAAAGAAATATCTGAGACAGAATATCCTCACTTGCGGGCCCTTAAGAAGCCATTTTGACAACAATCAAGCCGCGCAAGATGACATGGTTCGGTCAAGCGTTGCGGCATAACAACCTGCCGAAAACCATCTTTCAAGTCACTGTAGAAGGTGGGCGTCGGAGAGGCCGACAGCGGAAGTGCTTACTCGACAATAATAAAGATCGGACAAAGCTGCAAATAACTGAAATATTGACAGCCGCTCAAGATAGGCCAAAAATATGACTGCGGGGGTGTCTATTCGACCCCTTCCCCCCTCTCAACGACCATAGAGGTCAAAGGTTTGATGATGATGATGATGATGATGATGATGGTGATGATGATGATGGTGATGATGATGCTGATGGTGATGGTAATGATGATAATGATGATGATGATGATGGTGATGATGATGATGACGTTGATGATGATGATGATGGTGATGATAATGATGAGGATGGTGATGATGAT
>CASBPS010000186.1:616700-635200 GCA_949126835.1 Anisus vortex
ACGTGACATGCATTATGACTTCAACATTCGCGATCAATTACGAAATATATCTGCAGAAGAAAATCTCTATAATTGTAGCTTATTTACATCGCTTCAAATTATTCGCCGTATCTTAAGTCAAAAAATTATGTCCTAACAATTTATTTGTTAAAGGTGTTAGAGAAATAACTTGATGGCCGTCCATTAAGGTGGAAGAATATCGACAAACGCGTAGCTTTTTTTTTTCTCTCAACTGAAAAAACAACAACAAAGAAACGTTGAAGTCTTAATGGACTTACAGCTACCGACGCTTTGTACTTTGTAATCACTTTTTATGTGATTAGTAATAGGCCAAAAAGAAACGAGTTTCTTGGGCTATCACAAACATTCCTAATGGACGTGTACAAATTTGCCGAATACTTCATCCGAATTTCAGAAAACAGCGATGGCCTTAGAAGCAGAGTCGATTAAAAAACAAGTAGATATATAGATACAGTATATTTCTGTTTGCATGGGCATATAAAATATAAGCGTCACGCAAAGATTCTCTAAAGATGGCATATTTACATCAAGACTAATCTGATATAATCGCCAGTGAAGCTAAATAAACATCTAAAAACATCGTAGTAGAATTGAAGTGAGTTTCTCGGTGTGTTTTATTTTCCAAATAACCGAAGATATTTAAGATAAAAAAAAAATTAAAAATAAGGTATAGGTTTACACAGGGACTTGGTAGCCGAGCCGCAGCGCGTTCGACTGGCGATCCGAAGGCTTTGGGTTCGAATCGTGGTGCAGGCTAGGACTTTTTTCCCGGGACTTGAGGGCTTGAGGGTGTCCCTGAGTCTACCCAGCTCTTATGGGTAACTGACATTAGTTAGGGTAAAGTAAAGGCGGCTGGGCATTGCACTGGCCACACATCCGCTAGTATGCCGTGGCCACAGAAACTGGTGACCGCTGCTTTACCAGCCGTAAGATCAGTTTGCTCCGAAGTGTACTTTACTTATAGGTTTACACAGTCACTAGACCAATGTCGCAACATAGTCTGAAAGGGTTTATGTTACTCATATACTGCACAAAGAATTACCCGAATTGAATACAAATTGTATGTCCAAAAATGTTTTGATAAAACTTGTCCCTTCTACAAAATATATTCTCCAATATGCAGGGGCGAAGCCACAGGGGGGGGGGGTGCTGAGGGGGGCTAAGCCTCCCTTGGAATTAAAAAAAAATAATTTTTTCAACAGATTTTTTAAAAATATGCCCTAAATTTGCTAAAAATTTGGTAAATCTTTGTCACGCGAAAGTTTAGCCCCCCCCCCCTGGTATTTGGTAAATATTTGTCACGCGAAAGTTCAGCCCCCCCCTGGAAAAAATTTCTGGCTTCGCCCCTGCCAATATGACCCCCCCCCCATTCCAATTTGATCTTTATGGCCTGTGAAGCAGCGTTGACAACTTTCCATGGACACGGCACAAATGAACCACTCTTACTGCTTACTGTTTACTAAGACTAGGATAAAATTAACAACTCTTTCAGATCAATCTTCTGTATAGATAGAGCATTTTGTATTTTAAATAAATAACTTTGTAACATATAAGATAAGATAAGAGAGAGCTAGCGAGGATGGGCTAACCAGTAACCTCGGAAAATATATTGAAGTATTGAAAGGTATTGTGTGGTCAACATAAATCAATTGTTTGTTTTTTTTCAACTTCTCTTGGGGAGGGGGATAGTATTTAGTTTTATTAAGTTTTGTGAGTTGCAATAAAATTATAAAAGAACAATGAATATCGTCACTTCCCTATGGACATCTTGAAAACTATACTGAACGTCTCATGACTGTTTGCTCTTGTCGATACAGTTAATGAAATGCGATACACGAGATAGTTAGGCTACTTAAATGCCTTTTTATTATAATTCCTGGTTTTATTGGGTCTAGTATTTTAATGAAATTTAACATAAACTTAAACAAAAATGGTCCCATCAGTATTCAATTGAACATTAAAGCTATTTTTGTTCATTAATAGGCAAACCTCACTGTACAACTTATGTATTACCTTTCTTTTATTGTCTTTCTTTGTTATCTAAGTTATCTCTATATATAACTTGTACTAGTTTTACACAGCATTTTGACTGATTGTTTTTTCATTGTTACAATGTGCTATGTGAAATGAATAAAATATTGTTCATTGTTCATTCTGTTTATACATTTGAATTACCATATTGTACACATGAATTATGTGACAAATTAATAGTGATCATTGTATAGGGAAACAATGAATGAAACAAGGTGATTGGTACAACAGGTGTTGGGGAGTGGGGTGGACATTGTGCATACTCTAAGGATTGCACATGATATGTCTATATCTATTCTATGGTGCAGTCTGTGTCTATATCTATTCTATGGTGCATTCTATGTCTATATCTATTCTATGGTGCATTCTATGTCTTTATCTATTATATGGTGCATTCTATGTCCTAATCTATTCTATGGTGCATTCTATGTCTATATCTATTCTATGGTGCATTCTATGTCTTTATCTATTCTATGGTGCATTCTGTGTCTATATCTATTCTATGGTGCATTCTGTGTCTATATCTATTCTATGGTGCAGTCTGTGTCTATATCTATTCTATGGTGCATTCTATGTCTATATCTATTCTATGGTGCATTCTATGTCTTTATCTATTATATGGTGCATTCTATGTCTTTATCTATTCTATGGTGCATTCTATGTCTATATCTATTCTATGGTGCATTCTATGTCTTTATCTATTCTATGGTGCATTCTGTGTCTATATCTAATCTATGGTGCAGTTTGTGGCTATATCTATTCTATGGTGCATTCTATTTCTATATCTATTCTATGGTGCATTCTATGTCTTTATCTATTCTATGGTGCATTCTGTGTCTATATCTATTTTATGGTGCAGTCTGTGTCTAAATCTATTCTATGGTGCATTCTGTGTCTATATCTATTCTATGGTGCAGTCTGTGTCTATATCTATTCTACGGTGCATTCTGTGTCTATATCTATTCTATGGTGCAGTCTGTGTCTATATCTATTCTACGGTGCATTCTGTGTCTATATCTATTCTATGGTGCATTCTGTGTCTATATCTATTCTATGGTGCAGTCTGTGTCTATATCTATTCTATGGTGCAGTCTGTGTCTATATCTATTCTATGGTGCATTCTGTTTCTATATCTATTCTGGGCTAAATGCATGTCCCTTATGTAGGAGAACAGCGAGTTAAAAGTTTCTTATGGTTTAAAATGGCGCCAGAGTTAATGCTCTAAACAGGACGAGAATGAAATTATTAGAGATATCATTTAAAAAAAAACTTTCTCAGAATGCTTCACGGGCTGTAATAAGTGGCCCCTTGGTGGCCCCATGGTGGCCCTTTGCAGGCAGCGTGTTTGAGACCCCCGGTTATAGTAACACCGCCCCCCTCCCCCGCACTATTTATTTGACTTGGTTTTTCTCATTCGTTCATAAACCCTAGACATGCCCCGCTTGTAATAATCTATTTATTTAGGTAGGCGGGAGCTAGCAGACGCACCGTCAATTTAACGGATATATATTTTCTTTTTTTAAAGTGAAGAGTTCGTTGGAGTGTGGGCATGCAGGTAATCGGGACGATAACCCGTGCATCTCAACCTGCTAGTTCAATATTAGTCTACCTTCACTGCTAGTGCAAGTTTGTGTAAATACTTCTTGTCTTATACGCGATAGTGCTTTTTAAATAGAATTTGTTTCGCAAAATCGACACTCTTGCAAAGTTTACTATTTCTGCTTTCATTATACTCAATGGCACATACTCTCTGCTTCATATAGATAACATAATATAGATAACATATACATTATGTCATCGTCAATTTTAAAGTTAAATAACTTGACTAGGTTAAATATATAGGCCTATTCATTTAGATAACATAGGCTTAGGCGAGTTTTTATTGAAAAAAACAAAACAAACTAGGGAAACTAAAGGTCCAGAAAATATTTAGGGCTTACAATTTTAAAATAGTAATAACTAATAACAAAAGTTTTTTATTTAAAGAAAACGTAGCCTATTTACCAATTTACAAATGAGGCAATATTGCTGTTTGTGACCGTTATTTTGTAATTACTATGTATTCAACTCTCAGGGAGATCACATTATATATTAATAATCAATGAACAAACTGCCGGCTTGTAGTAAAAATGAGAACTCAATATTTAATGCAATTTATGTACAAGATGAATTCAAATACACAACAGTTCTATAGCCTAGTCTAAAACACGTCTTTCCACTACCAAATTCTTAGGTCGTCTCTCTTTATCTCCCAGTGTACGCTACGTTCAATCTAACTCCTACGTCATTGTTTTTATCGTAAAACGTCACTCGTTTATTCTATACATTAACACCGGGTTAGAGATTATACAAATTATGTCCCACTAAAACAACTATATATATTTTAAATCATCACATTCCCCCATCGACCCTTTAAATTTGTCATACAAATTTCTATATACAAAAAAAATTCTTATCTCCGTCAAATACTGTGATAAAATATATATCTCTTCAATAACTAGAACTATATGAAAAATTACAATTATCCCAATTTATATCAAAACATGTTATGCAACACAAATAACATATAACAAAACCAACGTATTCATCAATATATGTTAACCAATAACTTTCACTAATAGGTCCATAATACATATAATACATATGGGTCCATAAGGTTCCACAGTATATCCTGTCCTGTATTGATGAAATACACAAACCAATAGTATAAATATCATCAAATCCGAAAACATAACAGTTCATACTGGTCCATGTAATATCATTGCAACCTTCCTCTTCTGAACGTCCAACAACACATTCATTGATTATTTCCTAAGTCCTTTGTAGATTATCCATCCTGTAGAGTTTCAACACCTTGACAGAATAGTTCCAATAATGTCACACAATAATTACCATGCAATGTTCACAGACACATCTCTAGAATTTACCATTGAATACTTCCACAAGCTGTCTGTCTATAAGCAATATAGTGTTGACATTAGTCATAAACCCAAAATAATGTACCATGTTGATTTGTTGATTCCTCCATATGTTGATGACATGACCTTCATTCCGCGTTGACAATGTAAATGTATTTCAATAATGTGACGACATGACCTCGATTCTATGTTGATAATGTCAATGTACCTTGATATAGCGATGACATGACCTCGATTCCATGTTGATAATGTCAATATACCTTGATATAGCGATGACAAGACCTCGATTCTATGTCAGCACCATAAATGTACTCCTCATATGATGTCTTCATGTTTGCGTTTGATATGGTGTCCATAAAAACCGTTCACGATAATGTGAGGACGTGATAGAACATCTCTCACTTACAAATGGTACGTTGTGTTTGAATCACCGTGCTTCAGTTGTAGAACCATTTCTCATCCAGAACCTTTGGAAAAAATCAATATTTCATTAACACCGTATCTATACTTTATATTTACATAAAAAATAATTTTAACCGCGTTCCAACTGGTGATTACGTATCAAACAGCATACCTTAAACACCACATCTAGACAACAAATCAGCCAATATATTATCAACCCCAGGTATATTTTCCACAGTAAAACTGTATGCCTGCAGGATAAGTGACCATCTTGCTATCCTACTGTTGTTTAACTTGTTCTGATTTATAAAGGACAAAGGCTTATGGTCAGTCATAAGAATAAACCTTGTACCCATCAAGTACCTTGCCAATTTAGTAATACACCAAACCACACCAAGAGCTTCCCGTTCTACTGTTGCATACCTAACCTCAGCCTCACTTAATTTCCTGCTAATATACTGAATCGGGTGTAAGACATTGTCATGATATTGTCCCAAAATTCCTCCCAAACCAATCAAACTTGCATCAGTCAAAACCACAAATCTTTTTTTAATGTCTGGTAGTCTTAATATAGGTTGTCCAGAAAAAGCAACCTTTATCCTATTTAATGCCATTTCACACTCCTGAGACCAAATTATTTTAATTGGGCTTTTCTTTTTAATAAGTTCAGTCAACGGAGATACCATCTCTGAAAAATTAGTAATAAATTTCCTATAAAAATTACATACACCTAGAAGACTCCTCACTTCTTTTTTATTTCTTGGAATGTCAATTTTAAGGATTTTAGTAATATTCTCCTCCAATGGCTTAATGGTGTTGTTGGATATCTTGTGTCCCAAAAAAGTAATTTCTTTCATGCCTATTTCTAATTTGTTAGGTTTAATTGTCAAATTATGTTTTTCTATAATTTCAAAGATATCATTAAGACTTTTTAAATGATTTTCCCATGTATCATTGAAAACACATATGTCATCCAAATAAAATATAGTATCCTTCCTATGTCCTAAAATCATACCCATCATCCTATTAAAAGTTGCAGGAGCATTCACCAATCCAAAACTCATCACCTTCCATTGGTATAACCCCAATGGAGTAACAAAACTTGTAAATGGTTTAGCTCTATCAGTTAAACCTACTTGATAGTACCCTTTAGCCATATCCAATTTAGAAAAAATAGTTGCATTAGATAGCTGAGCCATATCTTCAGCATTGTTCATAGGATATGGGTCAAAGAGAGTAACATTATTGAGCTTCCTATAGTCCACACACAACCTTATAGTTTTATCTTTTTTCTTAACTAATACTATTGGAGAAGCATATGCTGAATTGGATGGCTCTATCAACCCCATACTCACAAGCTCATCTATCTCTTTTTGCAAGTTATCCCTCAAATGAATAGGGATTGTGTATGGTTTTAGCCTCACCGGCTTATCATCTGTTACAATAATGTCATGTTGTATGACATTGGTCTTACCAGGCAAATCAGAAAATATACCCTTATGCCTGTGTATTATTTTTGCCATCTCATATGCCTGTTCATGTGTCAATTTCTCAAATTCACATCTTTATATGTTTGCTGACCCTGTGTATTCACTGTTGCTATTTCTTCAATATCCTCTTTAATTTCTTCTGATATTATACTACAGCATATATTGCTTTCTACTGATTGATCATTATACTTTTTTAAATTATTAATATGAAAAACTTTAAGTTGATCCTTAATTCTTATCTAATAATCCACATCTGTGACCTTTCTAACCACATCATATGGCCCTAGCCATTCAGTAAATAGTTTGTTATTTTGATTTTTTAATTTTAGCAAAGCTTTATCTCCTGGTTCCAAAGTTCTTAGTTTCCTATCCTGATTTACTCTATTTATTTTCTTTTCCTTATTATTGTCTGAATTCTTTCTAGCCTCTTTCAAAGCAATTTCTAATTGTTGTTTCTTATTTGTAACTAACTCATAATTAGTCATTTCCCTGTTTTCACTAGTACCTACTAATGGTTCTTTGAGAATACTAAGTGGATTTCTTGGATTATTTCTATATATGAATTCAAATGGTGAAAAACCTGTACTATCATGAGTAGTTTCTCTATATGCAAATAAAATTGATGGAATTGCTAAATCCCAATTCTTTGGATCCTCATTACTAACTTTGGACAACATTTCTTTCAGAGTTTTGTTAAATCTCTCACACATTCCATTACATTGTGGATGATAAGGTGTTGTAAACTTCTGCTTTATTCCAAATGTTTCCATAAATTCCTTTGTCAATTTTGATGTAAATTGAGTTCCTCTATCAGATATTATCTCTTCAGGAAATCCAATTCTAGTAAATATTAAATATAATGCTTGCACTATATCTGTAGATTCAATTTTCTTTAATGGTACTGCCTCTGCATACCTTGAACATATATCAATCAATGTAAGAATATATCTATGTCCTCTATTAGACATAATAGGCATCAAACCAATGATATCTATGGCTACCTTCTGAAATGGTCTAGTTGCAGTCACTCCTTTTTGTATTGGTGCTTTGGTAAAATTACTTCCAGATCCTTTCATCTGACACACTTTGCATTGTTTAACAAATCTTTTCACATCTTTTGACATTTTAGGCCAAAAGTAATGTTGTATTATTCTGTTTTTGGTTTTGCCAACTCCCATATGACCAGCCAATGGTATAGAATGAGCATTAGTCATTATTTCTGTTCTATATTTATATGGTACAACTATTTGTTCCACTTGTCTGCCATTTATGAGTATCTCTCTGACTAATAGTTGTGTATCATTTTTCACTTTGCATCCACTATTCTTATTAGTAGTTCCTTTCTCTGTAGATTTGAATAGTCTATTCAATGTAGTATCCTCTCTTTGTTCCTTTTTGAATATTTCCAAATTAAAGTTTTCATTCAGTAATGATTCACTATCAACTGATGTGTCTTTTTCATTATTCACCATTGTCTGACTTTCTTCAGTATTGCTTGCTTTACATTCATTAATCACATTACATTGTGCTTGATTATTATTAAATCCCCATGCTTCTATTTCCTCTCTAGTACATTCTTTAACTGATTCAACATTTCCAATAATTAAATCAATTGGTGCATCATTTATAACATGAGCCAGTACTCTACCTGTAATATATGGTGTCCTAATATCAATGTAGGCCAACCTCAATTTAATCACTCTTCCATCAAATGATGTACAATCTGCTACCTCACCAGTGTATTGATTTGACTGAACATATTTGCTGTTTATTGCAATGACAGAGGCTCCCGTGTCGCGAACTGCAAAAACTGGTATTAATCCCACATATCCTGGAAAAAAACTTTATTCCTTTGCTTCTTGATAACACAGCTCCACAATGATTCCTGTTCTGATTAAATCTGGAGTTGTGATCTCTTTGTTGTGTATATCCCTGAGATCTATTATTATTATTATTGTTTCCAGCAAAACTTGACCTTCTGAAGCAATTTCTTGCTATATGTCCTTTCTTTTTACATATAAAACATGTCAATGTGTTATCTCTCTTATCTCTACAATCCTTAGTAACATGGTTATTTCTTCCACAATTACCACACTTCATCTTGCTCCTTGATAATTGTCTTCCTCTTTGAAAATTCTCATTGCCTTTAGCAAAGCATATTATATCCTGATAATCCTCTCCTTTAGAAGTAGGTGCCATGGGATGAGCTAATTTATAGTTCCTAATCAGGTCAACTATTTCCTCTATGGTCTTGGGAGATCTCTCCTGAATAAATGCTTTGAGAGTCTTATCGAGTGAATATATTGCCTTATCTCTAATAATAAAATTCTTCAGTTCCTCAAATGATTTTTCTATTTTAGCACATTTTAACCATTTGTCCATAGCACTTGTCAATGAGTCAAAATAACTTTTTGGATCTTCTTCCTTTGATAAAGTCATTTCAAAAAATTTCTTTCTATAAGCCTCCTCTGTACTTCCAAAATGTCTTAACAATTGTTCCTTGACAGATGCATAATCTGATTGTTCCATACAAATTTTTGATGGAATATCTCCTGTAAAGGATTTTCCAAGTAGTCCAGACCAATAACATGAAGAAAAATTTTGTCTCTCCATTTCCATTTCAAATTTTTTTAGAAATGTATCAATAGAACCATCCTTTTCATTAAATAATTGGAAAGTAAATCTGCACATGTTATTTCTAATAGCCATTTCCTGGTCAACAACAGGTCTAGTGACTCCAATATTTACATTTGCAGTATTTTTTTTTCTTCTAATTCTAACTTTTTAAACTCTATTTCTAATCTCTTTAATTCCATCTCATCAGCTCTAGCTTTATCTTTATCAATTTGTTTTAATCTCTCTAGCTCTATCTCATCTGCTCTAACCTTATCTTCTCT
Source organism: Anisus vortex (assembly GCA_949126835.1). Classification (NCBI taxonomy): domain Eukaryota; kingdom Metazoa; phylum Mollusca; class Gastropoda; family Planorbidae; genus Anisus; species Anisus vortex. The sequence continues at coordinate 626,460 of CASBPS010000186.1, forward strand.
TTCTTTATCTTTATCTTCTCTTTCTTTAACCTTATCTTTAGCCCTTTCTACTCTTTCTAAATGCTCTTTATATTTTCTCTCCGCCCACTCATCCAATTCCTTACCAGCATATCCCAACTCCTTACCACAACTTATATAATTTGCTAATATGTCCACTGAGGACCCCTCCATTTTCAATTAATAAATATATACCTACAACAAACTAATATAATTTAAAATGGAAGCAATATTGCAATATGCATAAAATAAATAGCAATATAATAATCAATACATATAAAAATAAGAACACCACAGATAGTAGATGAGACTCGAGATTCACAAAAAATTTACTATGACAAATATATAAACAATATGATAACACTGTGCATACAAGACTATACAATCTAACATATATCATGTAATATACACTTATGAAAAGTCTTTTTCAACTAACCTGACTTACAGGGACTTTTCAATAAGTGTATACACAAAATTCCTAAAAGAAACTAATACATGCCAGTGATTTCACAAGAAAAATCTAGGCATATACTATACTACAACATAACGTATACACCAGTTTACTTATCTTAATAAACGCGTTCCTTTTCCTTCCGTCTCCGAATCCAAGGTTCCAAACTCGAAATGATCCTCCACCACACAGGTTATTTCAGCCCAAAGTCTTCGTGTGTTCGTTAATTCATAATAATTACAATCCTTTCACTTTGTTGAAGTTTCTTTTTACTTCCAATTTCACTTGACTTCTGCTACTGTACTGAACTGACTTCTAGTTCTGTGACTATTCTGAAGTATTCTTCTTTTCTCGAACCATTTACTAGTTCTACGGAGATTCTCTTTTAATCTCTTCACTTGACAAACTTAGCTTGTCCTATTAAACACAGCTTTACTATTGTTTCAATAATTGTTACCACTTTCGATACTTTTAAAATGTATCCGAGACGCCTTTCAACTTCCAGTGGCCTTTTTAACCGACTTGCTTTGTAACATACATAAACTTCCGTTTCTATCTTCATGTACACCGTTATGTACTGGTAGCGCTTAGTTCCAAGACGTGCTAGGCTATACTGTTAAACCGTCAAATTTTCTTTCTCGTCGATATTTCTTCACATTGAATTTTAGTCTTCTTTTAGTCGTAAGAAACGTTCATTTGCGGTATTCTTTAAGCTGTGCTTCACAATATATTGTAGGCTTTCTTTCAAATTGATTTTCAATAATATTCACCTTGATTCTCCTTCAACATTCTCCGTTGATTTTCAATATTCCACATTGGGCTTCCAAATTCACCTTGAGCTTCCGAATTCACGTTGGGGCGCCAAATAATGTGACCGTTATTTTGTAATTTCTATGTATACAACTCTCAGGGAGATCACATTATATATTAATAATTAATGAACAAACTGCCGGCTTGTAGTAAAAATGAGAACTCAATATTTAATGCAATTTATGTACAAGATGAATTCAAATACACAACAGTTCTATAGCCTAGTCTAAAACACGTCTTTCCACTACCAAATTCTTAGGTCGTCTCTCTTTATCTCCCAATGTACGCTACGTTCAATCTAACTCCTACGTCATTGTTTTTATCGTAAAACGTCACTCGTTTATTCTATACATTAACACCGGGTTAGAGATTATACAAATTATGTCCCACTAAAACAACTATATATATTTTAAATCATCACACTGTTACTAAATTTGGGAACAGTAGGCTTAGGCTACATTACAGTAAATTAAGTAACATTTCTGATGCCAATATTATGTCTAGTGTCATTTTAGTTTCAGTGTAGTTTTAACAGGTTACTCTCAACAACACTTGTCCAAAATTACGACCGACTGCCCAAGTAGGCTAATACAGCCTAGTAATATAAAGATTAGTTTATTGACCGTGTACATAACTAATAACAGATAATGTCAATGGCGCAGTTCACATGCGAGCAACAAATAAAAACTACAATACAAGCCCAGAGCGAAACTCTTGTATTTATTATACAAGTCCACAATACAACGATAAACAAGCAGCTTATAGGATTACACACATCAGATCTAGTAACTACACTTCCTCTCTCTGTCTCTTTCTCGCTATCTTTTAATACACTTCCTCTCTCTGTCTCTTTCTCGCTATCTTTTAATACACTTCCTCTCTTTCTCTTTCTTAATTACATTTAAAAAAATCAAAAGCTACCGCAATTTAAAACAGTATAGAATGACCATAAATTAATATTATAATTAATGCATTTTAATATAAACAGTTAAAAAAAACATTAATGTGCATATGAAATCCATTAAAAATATTGGTAAACTCTACATAACATGCTCCCGCTATTACTAACATTTAGAAATGGTTGAAACATTTTGTACATCACTACCGCTTTAAGAGTTGTTATTACATTTTTTAATGTTCTATGTCTGTGTTGTTCATTTATGTAGGTATAACCGTTATATGATGTTCTCAATTAATTATTGTTGTTGTAACTTTGGCTTTCCATAACAACGTATTTGAACATGCTATACACACACACGCACGAACACACACTTGCATATATATATATTATATATACCCCCACATTGTGGCTACCCATATATATATATACCCCCACATTGTGGCTACCCATATATATATATACCCCCACATTGTGGCTACCCATATATATATATACCCCCACATTGTGGCTACCCATATATATATATACCCCCACATTGTGGCTACCCATATATATATATATACCCCCACATTGTGGCTACCCATATATATATACATATATATATATATATATATATATATATATATATACCCCCACATTGTTGCTACCCATATATATATATATACCCCCACATTGTGGCTACCCATATATATATATACCCCCACATTGTGGCTACCCATATATATATATATACCCCCACATTGTGGCTACCCATATATATATATATATATATATATATATATATATATATATACCCCCACATTGTGGCTACCCATATATATATATATATACCCCCACATTGTGGCTACCCATATATATATATATATCCCCACATTGCCAGCATTGGTCCGTAAATAATACTGTTCTGGGTATTCTAAACACCTTCTTAGAATTAACTCCATATAATATCTACTGTACTCATTAATTCTTGTTATACTTTAGTGGAAATCACATCAAAATAGTTCTATTAAACATGATACGAACTATCAGCAGGAGTGGTTAACCTATCGATAATTATAATTTAATCATAGTATATATTACTAAGAAATATTAAAATCTAAAAAAATATGTTTTAGTTTTTTAACTGCATTTATGAATCGACAAAGCCTTATGTAAAAAAAATGAAACGCATACACATATAGTTTTGAGTACTTGAGTTGGAAATTATTTCCTTGTATACACTGCGTTGGTACACGCCAAGCGGGATAAACAGTTTTGGAGTTATGAGGAGGAGCAGGGAGGTGGGGGGTGTGATATCATAGTCTAGTGCAGGGGTCGGCAACCTTTTGAGACGGAAGAGCCAAAAGTTACAATTTACACAATTTCCCAGTTTTTAAAGAGCCACTAACATCTTTTGTTTTAATATTCTGGTATTGAGGTATATACAATTTACTTTTGATTTAAAATAAATAGCTTTAAATATGAAATAATATTTATTCATATAACAATTTTCCTACAAAACATATTAAAGTATTTTAGCTAGCTCTGCTAGAATAATAAAATAAGTAGCCTAATCAAATTATATAACTATAATTATTGAACTATAGGCTAGATGGTTACAATAGTTACTTTAATGGATGCATTGGCCTTGCATGCCATTCGAAAGTTTGGTTAAATCTGGCCCATAACTTGTTGTTTTCAATTTCTAGCCGCTAGATTTGTATTTGTTAGTTGGCTTCTTACTTTACTTTTTATTATATTCATGCAAGAGAACCCTTGCTGGCACGAATATGTTGACCCGAAGATCGTCAGCACTCCAAATGCCAACTTCTTCACCTCACTGTAGCATTCTGGAAGGTTATTCCATGCGTCACATATGAGTGCCTCAATTTGCGGCATTTCTTTTATAGCTGTCCAGTTGTGCAGCGTGACGTGCATGATTTTCTGGACCTCCAACTCTTCTAGCTTGCTCTTGAGTTCTGTGAACTTGCCACTCCACAAGTGTTTGGTTGTCAAATCCAGTAATTGCATTTGAAGCAAACCAGGACCAATTCCAAATCATTCAACGTTGATCTCATTTGTATTTGTGTTGAGAGGATTTACTATTCATGCCAGAGTAGCCACTTGCGTTTGTTTTTGAATTGCTCAAATCTCTCAGCGAATCCACCCTTTAATTTGTTTATAGACATGTTAAAGTAATAGTTGCATTGGTTTCATTGCGATATCTTTGCTTCAGATTTTCGAAAAGAAGTAATTTACCACTCTCCATGTCTTTGACAAAAAGAAGTAATTTAATTTAAAAACAAACCAATTCTTCAAGCAAGGCATAGGCTGGGTTTCCCTTTCCTTGCAGTTTTACATTTAGCTAATTTAGTTTCTTTGTGATATCCACCTGGAAATTGAATTTTTGCAGCCTATTGTCTCTTTTCAATTTGGAATTGACAATGCCTTTTTCATTGAAGCATGTTTTTATTTCACTCCGGCAAGAAGCAAAATGTTTCAATACGTTATAATGTACCTGGATAGCCATCGCAATTTTTTTGTGTGCAGAAGTAGGTCAGATTACTGGCTTTTTATTACTTTTCTTCACGATTTCTGTTTTGTTTTTGAAATTACTTAGCGTAGAACTCGACTGTTGTTTTTGTTTTTGAAGCTCTTTAACAGCTTTTTTCCCGTGCGTCACCGGATATTTAGCAGCGAATCGCACATGTTTTCTAGTAAAGTGTCTCTCCAATTTGACTTCTTATTGTGTGCAAGTTAGTATTGGCAAATGAAACAAATCGGAAGGTCGTATGTGTTGCCTATGAAAGCAAACGTCCAATCTTGAAACAACGAGAAATTGTTATTTCTCGTAAGTGATTAAATTAACACACACTTTACCGTGCTCCGAGGAAGACTGAACACTGCCTTCCGCTGATAGTAGTGACTAGCGGCTGTCAATTGTCCGTCTACTTTCTACTCCATCTTTTCTCACTGTTCTCTGTTGAGTCTGTTTAGGCTGTTTGCAGTATATATATATATATTTGCAGTATAATATTTTTTTTTTAGTTTTGAAAATAAAATAATAAAATTATTAATATTTGCACATGGAACCCTTTAAGATAGCAGTAGATGCATGTGATACTGGAATGGGAGCTGTCCTATTTCAGGAAGATGATGACAAGATAGAACACCCCATATGTTATCATTCTCAGAAGTTTAATCCTCATGAGAAAAATTACAGCACTATCGAAAAAGAACTGCTAGGTATTATACTTGCTCTGAAGCATTTTGACTTTTATGTGAATGGTTCTCCATATCCCATAGAGATTTTTACTGATCATAACCCACTAACCTTTTTGACTAGGGTTACTCAGAACCAAAGACTTCTCAGATGGAGCTTGTTTCTGCAGTCATATGATCTAATCATAAAGCACATTAAAGGCAAAGATAATGTTATTGCCGATGCTTTATCTAGAATGTGATTTATGCATGTTAACTTTTACCAGAACACCTATGAATTGATTTACAGATGTGTATTATATCAAATGAATCATTACTTATTTACTGAAACCTTATCAATATTTTTATATTGGTAAGATGCAATTTTAACTTTTTCTTAAAAGTTTTGATAAATATAAATATATATAATATATATTATATACTTCACATTTATTGGTAACTCAGAAAAATATATACAGGGTTCTCACATTTTTTCTGAAAAAAAAATCAAGGCTGTTTCCAGACTATTTCAAGGCTATAAGAGCCAAATACCAGGCTGCTGGAACACGTTTTTTGGATAATGGTCACACGCCTCCTCTCCCTAAGTGACCTAAATATTGCGTGAATGAGGTATTAATCTAAGGCTCGGTCAGTGGGCGTCATGGCGTATAAAAATGGGAGTGGCGTTTTTTGTCTGATCTTGATTTTTATAATAAATTTAGATATAAATATAGATTTAGATAAATTTCAAGGCTGACGGGCTATTTTTCCAGGCTAAAATGTCAATATTCAAGATTGTCCAGGCCTTGATTTGTTTATTTGAAACTCCAGACTTTTCCAGACTTTCCAGACTGTGTGAGAACCCTGTATATATTACCCTCATCTTACATTTAAATATTTTTATGCATGACTACATTATTAAGTCATTGATATTCAATTACTACAAGTACTGTTGAAATAACTATACAATTTTTCTTTCTTATATAATTACTTTACATGTGTATTATGCAAACTTATATGTTTTTGTTTTTTTGGAACAACTAGTTCCCACCTATCTTGTATTTTTACAGAAAAGTGTAACCTTACTTTTAAAAGCCTTTGCACTTTATGAGTGAGGCTACAGAAATAATATTAGTTTTGTAAGGGACTTTTAAAACTCATCATGATTCCCAATTCATGATTTGAATTTTATTATTGACATTTGTAAACTTTTTGAAATGTACATAAGTTTGACCAAAGCAAATTTCCCATTTTAGATTATGGTTAATTTCCTTTTTCCTTTAGGATGGGAGGTGTTATAAAGTTGCACCAATGCCCCCTCCCTGACCTTTTAAACTAACCTAGATTCCAAGGGAAAGTTTGAGCCCAATGTGTTTTTATAAACTAATTAGATTTCCCACCCTCCTTTCCTGCTATCAATTAGAAATTGTTTAGCCATCGTAATAAAACTACACTGGCATCTACAAGTTGTGGCACTGAATTGTAATCGTAACTAAAACTGCCCCACCTACACCCCTTCTTCAATTACCTCTCTCCTCCCATTCCGCATTTTTCCCTGAAGAAAACACATATACGCTCACCCACTTGCATAGATACTTTAATTGGAAGCGTCTCCAATAGCGCCTTAATGTCTATTTTGCTAAGGTTTAAGGACACCCTAAGGTCTGGCATGATTGTTATATTGTGGGAAGTTTAATCAATGTACTGTAATTAAGTAAGATTAATGTTTTCAAGCTAAACCCTGACCTAGCCCTGCCCACCTAGTTTTCGAACAAAGAGGAACGGACTCTGTTGTTCTATTAATTAAACGAAATTCTAACCAGACTTGTGTCTGTGTTTTTGGGAGTGGAAGTTTTCCCCCTAGTTACGATTGGCTGTACCCTAACCAATGAGTACTTCTGGGTAATGAGAAGATAGACTTTAAAAAGCCATGTTTCTCCCTTCAGATTTCAGTTGAGTTGAGTTTAGTTTCAGTTGAGTTCCGAGTTGAGAGTTTATCTCCGTAGTAGGAACATTACTTGTACATAGTGTTTATCAGAATTAGTTTTGGACTTGTATTTTTTCTTATGTGTCTTCGTCTTGTATTCAAGTGTTATACTAAATAAAATCCCAATTATCGTGCAACTGGTGTTGATTTCAATTAAAAATTCAAGGTATTACATGGAATTAACATTGAAATAGAATCATAATTACTGGAGTAATCAAGCCCATATAAAAACAAACAACTCTTGGAATATTGAGCCTACACCTAGACAACAGCCAAATACATAATATTGCACGAGTACGTAACACAATATATATATATACAAGCTACATTGCCCGGCGTTGCCCGGGTGAAAAAAAAAAGGACTGTCTGGGGTGCAGATAACAAATTTATAAACTACACTTACTGAATACTTTTAGGAAAGTAAATAAATATTGTAATAGGGTAAAAAAAAATAGTCAAATATTTTTATTTAACAAAATCTATATTGCCTATAGATTTACAATGTCTTTTGTTTTTAAAAGTTTGAAAAATTAATTGTCGAAAAAAAAAAGTATAGTCTAACTGGAGAATCGAACCCTGGTCGCCCGTATAGCAGTCCACTACGTTTACCACTGAGCTATCGAAGACACATGTCCGATGTGAAAAATTATTAGACGGTATATTGGGCTAGGCCTAGATAGGTCAGTGACACACGTGTTTTCAAATTGACCAATGGGGATCCTCGCGGGGCTTAACACTGTCTTTTTATATATATAGATATATATATATATATATATATATATATATATATATATATGAACCTGCTGAGATTTATTAAATCTGTGAATTTCATCCAGAAAAAGAATTGTTTTCCTGTGAAACATTTTAAGGTCATTTCCAGCAATTTTAGCCAGCTCCTTAACATCATTTACACTGCATGTGGTCGCAGACATGGTAATAAACTTCACGGTGCCTTTTGATTTCAGCTTCTGTGCAAGAATTTTGGCAAACGTTGTCTGCAATTATGACAAGAAAAGCATCAAGTACTAAACAGAAGAGAAAAAAATGTTAATAGTATGTAATAGAAATAGTATGTAGTGATTTAGCGGCAAATTTGATTAATTTTACAGACGTTCCTTTTAGATAGAAGATTATTATGTCCTTGGCCCAAAACTCCTGCAGGGTTTGGTCAGACACAGGGCTATAACCCAGACCGTTTTGTTGAGTCCGGTGTACTAACCGCAGGACCAGCCAACAGTAAATAGATACTGGTATTCTATGTGTTCTGGTTCAAATAATAAATTATGGGGAGATGGGTATATTTTTTCAGGTCAGGAAAGTTTTAGATTTAAAGATGTAAAAACATGCTGAAACTGTTGGAAGATTGCTGGAACCATAAGTGACCTGTTCTCAAGAAAGGTGACATAAGTCGCAAA
>CASBPS010000186.1:635400-1156400 GCA_949126835.1 Anisus vortex
TACCAATTTGTGCTACGAGTGTTTTTGTGTTGTGGGGGGTCTTTCTGGTGAATTTTTTTTTATTTGTGTAAATACTAGGTTATCCATTTCTAAATCATAATTTATGTTTTTTTTTATATTTTTGTCTGCTTAAAAATACTTCAATTAATTATTTTGATCAATGCGTGATTTAGAATTTAGCAAAAGTTCACTAAAATTCTACTTTATTTAACCTATAATTTTGTACCAAAAAATTGACAGTACCCCATAAAATTATATATCATTAAAAAAAGCAGACTCTCTGGAATTTCCTTGTCATCACTATTTATTTATAGAAACCAATCAGAAAATATTTAAGCCTGAAGTTTGGGATAAACAATTCCTTTCTTTCTATCCAATGAAAATTCGTTTATAAAATGATCATTGGTTACGATACCATATTTTACCAATACAAATTTGCTAATTGGCTATTGGAATACAAGGAGATAACGATTAGGCTTTCCGTTTTTGAGATTATTAAAATTCACAAAACAGAGAGACCCATGGCTTCACTGCTAAATTCTTTGCGAGATGTGGATACTTTTTGTTCAGTTTTATTATAAAATAAAATCGTATATACCACTAAAAGGATGATTGAATGCCCTTTCGATTGGTATGTAAATATAGATATTGCGACTCTGGTTGCTACGGAGACATTTTCAAATACATAAACTTTAAAACGCCTTTTCTCAAAACTCTAGTTTTTTGTCTGACTAGTTCTAAGAGATAGTAAGTGTCATAGAAAAATGAAATATTGACGTATAATAATAAATTTGGTATGTAAAAAAAAGCTTATTCAATGCCCTTTTAAACAATATATATAGCTCAAAATGTTGAAAAAAACACTTAAGTCACCTTTTGTGGGAACGGGTCACATATAATCATTATATAAAACGCAAAAATATATTTTAATATGAAGGATTATACATATTAATATTATTAACAGTTTTGAAATATCCACACAAGAAAATGTGTGATGTTTTACGTTGTACCTTCCCACATCCAGGTGGTCCATATAAAATAAGTGAGGGTGTATGGTCTCCACGACTGAGTAATTGAAGAAGCAAACTTTCTCTACCCACCGAATGTTCTTGACCAACAAAAGTTTCAAAGTTTTGTGGACGCATTTTTTCTGACAATGGCACATTATTTAATGGCAGATTCTTTGCATTTGTAGACTTTTTACTTGTGCCAGAAACACTCTCAGATTCTGATGCCTTGTCTGATTTAAAAATAACCTTAGTATAAAAAGATAAAATCTAATATCATATATACATCAAGCAGGGACAAGTCTAAAAGTAAAAGAATTAGATGTAGTTCTAATTTAATACATTTTCTGATGTTTCACAAAAAAAGGCATTAAAAAAAACAACATTTATTTTAATAACAAATTATGCAGATATCCTTTTAGCTTGAAATCCCTCCACTCCCTCCACTAAAACGTATGAAATCCTATTAAAAACGTATAAATACTTAAAATACTGACAATCATTTCCCTAATGTTCAATTAGCACTAGTTCCCACACAACATCAACACTTGCAACGGGAACAGCATCAGTCCATATGGTATGATACAGAAGGAAACTAGCAACATATTTTTACTAAGACTAAGTCATCACTTATGTTGTCATTCAATTGGGAACCAGTAGGGTGGCAGGGATGGGGTATGATCGGGCATACACACAATATTTGTACTCACAGGCCAACACATTTTCAACTAACCAGGACCCTTTTTAAAAAAATGTCTACGTATTTAAATTGATGCCAATTACAAACAATTATAATTAAATTAAATTTAATAAAATATTGTATTACTAGGACCTTAAAAATTAGTAAAGGTTTTAAATCTAATAGAAGTTAAAGGAGCCTGTGTATCGCTCATAGTAACTCATATATATAGTTAAAGTACTATAATAATTTACAAAATTATTTATATATATTTTTTTTATATATTATAATAATATACATAAAGTATTCATACACAAAAAAATGGTGATTAGTATTTTTATTAGTTGAATTAGTAAAGCCTTTTAAAAGTCTTAAACAAATTTCAACTAAAAAAGTAATTGTAGTCTTACATTCCTATTGTCAGTTATCACATGTTTCAAATGCTCTTGCTTGGTTTTAGCTGTTTCTGATCTTTTTTCAGTAGACATAAAACTCCAATCTGCATTTTTTCTTCTTTTACGCTCAGGTTCTGTCATTTTATTTGGTTGTTTATCTGCTCCACGATCCTCTGTGTTTAGGCATAGGTTTACATGCTCCGATATCACAGACTTTTATTAAAACTATTGCCACAAACTGGACACTCAACATTGTTGGACATTGTGCTGTAAGTTGTGTTTTACTGGACAGTCATTACTGCAAAATAGGACAATTGTAAAACTATAAAAGATATAATTACTGATTTAGTATTAAGTTAAAGGCAGTGTCTAGGCATCCGGACGAATAGGCTGATATATATTGTTTCGGCGGGCATCTCGCGTGACTGTCAGACAACAAGCGCTAGAGATGATATTTTTCTGGCAGACCTAAGTCTATCATGTAGGCCTACAAGATAAATTCACCGTTGTTGCCCAGGAAAAAAAACTACATTACATTACCCTAACCCTTTTTATTTTTAAAAACCAAAAGTTAAGAATATCTGTGGCTGGGAATCGAACAACTGTCTCGACCCGCATGCGTCTAAAATATAATTAGCCTATATATTATTATATAAATATTAGATTTTACTAACTGAAAACCTTATTTAGGAAAATTTTTAAAGTCCTTAAATTCTGTACAATCTTTAAACAACATTTATGGAATTTTTTTTTTAATGAAGAAAAAGATAAAAAAGTAGCCTATCAGTGAGGAATCAAACACAGCGCGCTCGTCTGGCATCGGATAAGCTAACCACTAAGCCAAGAACACACAAAGACACAATAGATTTAAGTTTGCCGGAAAAATATCTCTGGTGATATTCACTGCACTGATATATGCACGCCGGAAGAATATCTCCCAGCCTATTGGTCCGGTTGCTGGATGCCTAGACATGCCTTTAAAAGTTAAAATTATCTACTCTAATTCTAATAGAATTGTTATTATAATGTCTAGTCTAATTAGTAATAAAGGCCTAATTCACCTAATTGTTAAATATTAGAAATATAAATTAAAAACAACAAACTTTAAGTTTAACCACTTTCATTTAAAATTGTACTTATATAAATATCTAGCCTACTTATAATATAACTTTAACTTACACTTTTATTTTAATAATTAACTTAGCCTAAATATAAAAATAAATCTCTGAAGTGACTTACACTATCAAACCAAGTTTTTTCCAACAATACTATACTATAGACCTTTTCATTTTATTAATTATTCCAAAAAAGAGGTCAATGTCTACGCATGCGCAGTCGCTAGGGGGCAGAAGTTGTCAATAAAACCTTCTTCGCCTTTGTTATTTTACTGGGGGCCTAGTGGTTTTTAGGCGTAATTATATTAGCTTTTCATTTTACAAAAAAAACTAATTCATACAAACTTTATACCCAGAAGCTAGGGAGCGAACTGTACTTTTCTTTTGCCTTTTGAACCAGTTTTTAACCCAAAAAACATTTATTATACATTCTAGGCCTAATGCGTCTATGGTTACCATGTCACCATGTTAATACAGATTGGCGTCGAGCGATCAGTAAATCGTCTTTAAGCATACAAATACAATTTAACATAGTTATATATTTATAAAGCTTTGTTTGTGTTGAAGTATCAACGCGTAGGCTACATTGTATTATGTTATTATTTGTAGCAATAGAAATCGTAACTTTTAATTATTTTTTTTTATCGTTCGATGTCACAAAAGAACCTTGAAAAGCCAAATTTTTAAGTAAGCTCATCACAGTTTGATTCTGAAAAGGCCAAAAGGCCTAGGTCTATGTCCCATAGGCCTATGCTATTGTTTGACTTGTTCTGGGGTTTTATCGTTAAAATATTGTATGTAGAAGTAGTTAAGCGGGATTATAACATATTAGTAGGCCTAGACCTAGCTATAGGCCTATAGCCGCCTATAGGCTACAGTAGGCTTATAGGGGCTATAGGCTATATAGGCTATTATAGGCCCTAATAGGCTAAGCTAAAGTAGCCTAAAGGCCTATATAAATTATAAATATAGGCTTATGGCTTATAGGCTTATAGGATAGGCCTATAATAGCTATTATTTAATATAATATAGCATATCGAATCGGCCTATCACATATAGATATAGTTTACTATAATAGGCCTAATTATTAGCCTGCCTATAGGCCTAGGCCTATTACTATTAGCCTATTAGTACATTTGCCTATTATAGTAGCCTAAAGGTTATAAGCTCAAACAGTTTAAACTATTAAACAATTGAAAATATTTACTATTTACTATAGAAAAGTGTTGATTAACCGATTGCGATTGCATGAAATAATTAAGCGAATATGAAGGTAGGCTATGCTATAGGCCTATATTTGATATTTGCAAACTGGTGCGTGTTTTCATCATGAATTTTTAGTTATAGGCCTGTTATTGAATAATATTTCATGCATAGGACTAATGAAATGACAATAAGTCACAATATGAATATAGGCCTATATATCTATATCTATATCTAGGCTATAATATATCATATTCAATATGGAAAACATAGGCCTACGCCGACATACGGTCATAGGCCCGACTATACGACATAGGCCTATATATATAATATATATATATATATATATATATATTAGCCTCTTCCTACGAACAATATATATTATTTTAAAGTTTAACATAATATTTGCTATGGCTATGGTTTTTATATTCGTGAAGATGCATCGGCTCTTATGCGTCTGTCTCTATCAAACATTCAACATGAATTATATCTAGAATTATATTTGCCTTTTTATTAATCAAAACGATCGATCTAGGTCTAGGGCTAAGTTAAGCAATAGCTTGAATAGCCTACAGTAATAAAAGCATTATAGGCCTAGTTATTTTTTTTCGATACAAAACTAGTTCTAAACGTTATTATTTTTTTTTTACAGTGATTCACATTGAAGAAACTCAACAAAAAGTAATGACACAGTGATCACGATAGAATCGACCATAATATTAAGGTCCAAAGCATAGAGTCCAGGTCTAAAAAAAATTTTCTTTACAAAATAAAGAAGCTCTAAACGTTATTTTTTAACAATTCCTTTCATAGGTTCTTAGTTTAAGATCTCCATGTGTTTTTATGGTTTAAAGTTCAAAAACAACTATAATAACATTAAAAACCCCCAACACCTTAAGTAAAATACTATATGGAAAGAAGGAACAAAAATCTTTGTGCCCCCAAAAGAAATATATGTCAGTGAGTCTCAAGACCACGCCTCTTTTCCGGGGTCAAACTAAAAAGGTCTATAGTACTCAGTGGCGTAGCTAAGGGGGGGGGGGCGGGGGGGGGGGGCGGACCGCCCCGGGTGACAGCATATGGGGGGTGACACTTTGTCATCTCCAAAAAAAATTTTCAGCCAGGCTAAGGTGCGAAAAAAGTTTGAAAATAGAATTGTGAAAAAACCCAACCAACACAGGAAATGTGACTTTTATGACGTCACATATTTCGAATTGGAATCTATCAACCGGGCGTCGAAAATACTTTTTTATAGCACAACGGACGTTTCGCATACAGATCAAATGTCAACCTTAATTAGATATGTAGGCCCCTACACATCAGCGGTGGTATAGTTGAAGTGCGGGAGTCATTCCTTGGATTTTTTCATTCGAAAGGTAAAACAGCTACTGCATTGACTGGCGAAATCCTTGAGAATCTAGAAAACGAAGGACTGGATATTCAGTTATGTCGCGGTCAAGGGTACGATAATGCAGCAAGCATGGCTGGAATCCACGGTGGTGTGCAACAAAAGATCAAAGACATTAATCCGAAGGCAATTTTTGTACCTTGTTCCAATCATTCTCTGAACCTTTGTGGCAAACATTCGTTTGCTAACAATCCGTCTTGTGTAACGTTTTTTGGAAATCTTGAGGCGCTGTACATTTTTTTTGCTCTGTCGACCCATCGCTGGTATGTACTAGTGAAATACTCAGGTCTAACAGTGAAGAGACTGTCCACAACTCGCTGGAGTGCACATGCTGATGCAGTGAAGCCAGTGATACAGAAGTTTAACCAGTTTGTAGAAGCCATTGAAGCTCTGTGTGATGTCGAAGAAAGCGTCGAGACAAGAGGTGCTGCGCACAATCTGTTGCCAGCTATATGCGACTTTTCTTTCATTTCGTTCTGTTTTTCTGGGCTGACGTTTTAAAAGAAGTTGACTTAGCACAGAAGTACATGCAAACACCAGGTATTACTGTGGACATTGTTGCAACCAAACTAAGGGCTCTCAATGTCTTTTCGGAAGAGCAGCGTACGAAGGTTGTTGACAATGCCGTCCAGCAGGCACTTGCGAAATGTGAAGAACTTGATACCCCTACAGAGAAGAGAATCATGAGAAAGAGGATATTACCAGGAGAGGGGGCAAGAGATGCTGGATTGTAATTGCAGCAGGAGACCAAGAGAGCAATGTTAGAGTGTCTCGGCCGTTTTCATATGGAGTTAGATACGAGAGGAAAAGCAGTGAATGACATTTTGTTGACTTTTTCTGCGTTCAGCCAGACCATATTATTTGTGCCAACGACGAAGAAATACAGATGTCTGTTACCAAGCTCACAGCCGTGTATGATGAGCTGTCTAAAGAAGACCTTTGTCTAGAAATACCACGTTTAAGGCGACACCTACAAGCAGCCGAAATAAACTTGGAGGAAGCCAAGCACTGGACTGTACTGCAATTCCTACGGTTTATCATCAAGTTGGACTTTGTTGAATCATTGCCATATCTTACGCTGACTCTAAGATTCTTTCTGACAATATGTGTTTATGTGGCATTGTGTGAAAGAAGTTTCTCCAAAATGAAACTTATACAAAATTACCTCCGGTCAACCATGAGCCAGTCGAGATTGTCGGATCTGGCTGTTCTGTCCATTGAACACGAGCTTACAAGACAAATAGATTTTGACGATGTCATTGACCTGTTTGCAACAATGAAAACAAGAAGACATTCCTTCTAGGATTATAGTGTCGATAGACATTCTTTTGGTCTGTGCATTGTCGCGTTTTGCACTTAGATGTTCTGAAATTGAACAGTTGCATTTTAATTAAAAATCTTTGGATTTGAACTATTTGTTTTATGGTATTGGATTCCGATGTTGTCATGGATCATACATGTAAGCAGTAACGTACCGGTCAGTAGAGTAAAGTAGAGCCTAGAGGTAGAGTATGTATGAAAATTTAGCTACACCTAACCATTCAGCATAGGGTCGTGTGGGGTCACTGGGGTGACATTTGAACGGACCGCCCCGGGTGACGTTTACTCTAGCTACGCCACTGATAGTACTATAGTAATAGATCTAGTAATAGTAATAGTCTATACTCTAGACCTATATTCAATAATATTCCTATATTAAACTTAACTTGGCTTAGCCGCTTAGGCCTACCTCTCATTTTTTCATACAATCAAATAACCATATTTTTGTGATTAAAGTATCATACTGTCATTGTCATATATATATTGTTTAAATATCTAAATCTAGAGATAACTGCAATAAATTGTTATCGTTACATTCGCGGGAGAGTGATTTGATTTACCGGGTGTTATATTTACACAACAGGCAATCCATTAAAGAAGTGACTAGACGCATTCGCATTTTTGTGCACACTCTGGGGACATCACAGGATAGAAATAAATTGATTATGTGGTGGACATCGTTGATTCGACAATGGGATTTTTGTTTTCACGCGTGCATAATAGTCTATAAAAAACGACAACGGGGCAAACAATTTTTATTTTAAAAAGCTGCATAAGCGAACAAAAGATAGGAAGAGCAGACCGTAAAGAAATGTATCATTATTAAGTTTATATATTATTATTAGTATAGCCTATATATAGCCTACTAAGCCTAGAACCTATAGCCATCTATGTAGATCTAGGCTACTATCAGGCCTGGATTAACCATTAGGCCAACAAGGCACGTACCTAGGGCACCAAGCGTTTGGGGGGGCACCACAAGTCCTAAAAACAAAGTATTTATTGTCCCGGTAGCCGCGCGTAATTAACCAACACAAAGGTTCCACAAATTATGTCAAATTTGGCTGATAAAAATGGATTCTGTGACTGGAAAAATAGCCTAACATTCAAGTTGATAATAATGAACAAAGCGCTACAGACTGCATGTTAATATACGTAGCCAGGGCCGTATTTAAGATTGTGGGGGCCGTGTTCCCACATTTATGTGGGGTGCCCTCCTGGCCTCGCCCCTGCCTTCCACATAGGCTACATCAGAAAAGTGACGTTAATTCATTTTACATTCTGTAAAATAATAAATTTTATGTTGCGCTTAGCTTGGTTGAACTGAAGCGCTTAAAATTGTAGGGAAATAAATGAATTTTATTTTACATTTTCAACGAAAGAATGGGGATGTCACTAAAACATTTCTTTTTGAGATGTGTGGAAGGGGGGGGGCTTTTCTGTGGGGGCCCCGTTCCGATGGAACATGTGGAACGTGCCTAAATACGCCACTGTTAACCTAGCTCGTCGACAAGGCTCGGGTCTACTACAAAAGCTAGAAGAGCAAATAAATGAAGAGTAGGCTACAGTTATTGGGAACAAGGTTTTGAGGCGAGCTGTTTTTTTTTTTTGTAGTATAGCTGATCCATGAGCGTGGTCTGGCATTTAGAGGGACAAATAAAAAATTTGGATCTTGACAAAATGGAAATTATCTAGGGTTGCTGGAGTTGGTCAGTCAGTTTGATCCATTTTTAGCATCACACATTGCGAAATATGGAAGATTCTGAAAGGATGCATTGTGAATGAAACGCTGGTAAAGTCCCTTCCCGATACCAGATGGGAAGCACATGCTGTTGCAACTGAAGCTATTCTAAGGCCTCATCCTCAGATTATAGAAGCGTTAAAATGTTTACAAGAAGACCAGTCACAGAAGGGGGGCACCAGAAGAGAAGCAGAAAACTAGAAAAAGAAAATGCACGAATTAGAATTTGCTCTCATGCTTGTCTTTTGGGAAGACGTGCTACGTGCTACAATATTTTCTCAGGGTCAGTCAAGCTCTACAAAATGAGCACATGAACTTGAAAACGTGTGCTGATTTGTATTCTTCACTAACAGATCACTTGCATGAATCTAGGAAAAAATTGGACAGATTTGAAGAAGCTGCAAAAGAAATAACAACAGGTGTGGATTATAAGTCAACTTTGACCCGTAATCGTAAACGAAAGACAGTGGTCATTGATGGTGATTCCCCTGAGGTATATCTGAATGCAAGAGACAAATTTCGTATACCTATCTGCTTTCTACGCCATTGTTGACAAACTTAAGACAGAGATGGGTAGACGAGGACAAGTATATTAATGATATGGCAGTTAGATTTTCTTGTTTTGTCGATGTATCACAAACATTTCAGTGTTATGAAGGACTAATAAATGCTTATCCTGAAGATCTGAACAATAATTTATATACTGAACTACAACAGTTCCACTTATTTATTCGCCACAAGTTTGTTACATCAAAATCTGATAACAATACGTTCTGTCATGCAGAATTATAGGCCTACAAAGTAATAGTTAGAGACAACATCGAGTGTACTTTTTTAAATGTAGAAATCGCCTTGTGCATTTTTGTAACATTAATGGTTACGAACTGTTCAACTGAGCGCTCTTTTTCTCAGTTGAAACATACAAAAAATCCAAGTATGATTGACAATGAAATAAGAAAGGCTTGATCAGGGCCATCACAAGCCTATTATATGTAGCGCCCCAGAGCAAAAGTTTCAGCGATGCCCCTTGCATAACGTAACTGCTTTGTTTAGTGTCTGCGCTTAGTTAATTATTATGATTAAAGACATTTTTAAATGCATTTTTTTTATTAAGAATATTCTAGAAGAGCCAATCTTTTATGAAACCTTTGTGAGCCTATAAAAAGTGAAACATTTGTACAAAACAGTTTGAGTGTAATTAAATAAGAAGTTAACTTCTTTAATCTTTATTCATTATTCCTTTTGTTCTTGTGTTTCAAATTTTATTTCCCCTTCAACTCTCCTAAGATTTCTGGTATGAACTTAGGTTATATTTGCCGCCCCCCTCCCAGTAATGTCGCCCCCGGGCTTACGCCCCATCTGGCCTCCCCTATGTGAGGGCACTGGGCTTGATTCAATTATCTCTGCTGATGATTGATGCAGACATGTTGCGCAAAATTAACTTTGATGATGTACTCAAAAACTTTGTCAAATGTAAATCTACGAAAAAGAACTTTAAAATGTAAATGTGTGCTCTCTCTGACTTTCTCATCTAGGCTATTAAAAAAAGTTACAGTATTTTTGTCTATTCTTCTTTTTATTATTATTTAGGTGCCAGGTCTGGAGCCCCAATGGTCAGAAAAAGCATCAGCACCCGCAGCATACGGAGGTATGCGATGCGCTAAAGAATTTAGGGTAAATTGAAGTATACATTCTCATTTTTCCTTCTCTCAACAGATTAGTGTTGGACATTTATGACCATGTGACTAAGTTGGACTTTACGGTTGGCAGACATTGAAAAGTTCCCTTATGAGGCTTATAAATTTACAGACGTTCCTTCTAGGTAGAAGATTATTGCGTCCACTAGGCCCAAAACTCCTGCAAGGCGACAGGGATCCGTCGGTGACAGGGATAGAACCCGCGACCTGTCAGTTGTTTTTTGGTTGACAGTCTAGTGAACTAACCGCTGGATATTTGTGGCATCACTATTAAATCACATGTATCATCTAGAAACTTTTATTTTAATTAAAGGGATATAATTAACCTGTTTTGATTATCTTGTTGCTTTTTTTTATAAAAGACTAAATGGCCTACAGCTTGTAACTTTATAATGACCAAACTGTAAAAAAAATAAAGTTGAAAATTATATAAATATTATATGACTAAAAAAATTGTATGCACATTTTGAAAACATTACCTTAACTACCCAGGTTGTATTGTATGATTACTACTGATCAATTCCGCTGAACGATAATATTTCAATGTATCTGCTAAAAACAAAATAAAACATATATCAGTCAAACTGAGAACAAAATGTTCATTGAGAAAAACGCTATTACACGAAATCGGGTTCAGCTAGAGAACGTCTTTAATTTAACTGCGTCTGTGAGCTGAATTAAAGCATAACTTGTTCGTACAGAACCCCATGGCATCGTGCAGATACAGTTGATCGAAGAAAACAAAATGCCGAACACGTGATAGCAATAATGGAAACTGGGCACGTGGAAGCTGGCGGTATAAGTCAATGAGAGAGTTTGAAAGAAGTAATTTAGTAAGCTTATAATATTATTATAATATAGGTTAAATTACGAGAATATCTGAAGCTATGAGGGCCTCGTCATAGTAAAAGTCATACGTTTTTTTAAATACATATTTTCTTAGTGGGCTTTTTTTAAACAATGTTTTTTTTCTTTAAAAAAAACAGTAATTTATGTAGGCCCAATACTGACATAATTTTTTATATTTTCTTAATGGACAGTTTTTTTTTGTGTTTAATATAATAGACCATCTTTAAAGACTGTTTATGTTAAAAATGAGCATTTTTTGTTCAATTTTTTTATTAAAATAGATATTTCTTTTTTTTTTTTTATAAAATTTTCCTGAAACATAACTTTTTTTCTATAATTAATTAAAGAAAAATCAAATCAACAAAACCAAACATCTTTATGTCAAATTGTAACAAATTATAGTGTCAACCACATAGAAGGCACATATACTAACAAAGCAATAAATAAGCAAAATACTCATATAGAAAAATGGTAAACACACTTTTATTATTTTATTTGACTTAAACAGTAAAAACAAATGGTTGTGCATAATTATAAACTTCTTTTTTCTTCCTTTTTTTGAATATTGTAAAGAATGAATAAAATTAAAAAAATAAAACTCACATTAAGATAGCTAAAAAAAATTCCATTAAAAAGCATGTTGATCAAATAAAACAAGATTTAAAAAAAAATGAAATCTAATTTTTAACAAAAAAGTTTTAACATTTTGATTATAGTATAATTTTTTATATTTGATTATCTTTTGGTAGTTATATTTATACTTTAGAAAAATCATTGTTCTTTTTGTAAAAAAAAAAAGACTTCTGTAGGTGATTACATATAATTATAGTTTGAGGTTTTTCAAAACTAGTTATTAAATTTACCAAAGATTCCCTATAATAAAATGTTACAATACATTACTCTCTAAAATAGATTTAGCTGATTTTTAAATATGACATCTGGTTGGGAATGGCTGGAGTTAGGAATGATTGGAGTTAGGAATGATTTGGAGTTAGTAATGATTGGAGTTAGGAATGATTGGAGTTAGGAATGATTGGAGTTAGGAATGATTAGAGTTAGGAATGATTGGAGTTAGGAATGATTGGGGTTAGTAATGATTGGAGTTAGGAATGATTGGAGTTATGTATGAATGGAGTTAGTAATGATTGGAGTTAGGAATGAATGGGGTGAATGGGTGTTGTTGTTACACCTCCACTTTTAGTTTGCTAGCATCGGATGGCCACAGCCAATCAGATATCTCCATTTTGGTCATGGTTTTCTTCCCTCTTCTTGCTATCACCCAGGTTTTGTTTCTGATTTAAAAATTATCTCTTGTTATCATTGGCGGGGTACCAAATCGGATGAACAAATATTTGTTGAAAGGTGTATAATCTACATCTACATGGAATAAGTACATAAACACAAAGGTGTAGTTGTTAAAAAAATGAATAGGTAGTTTTTATCACAGAATACTGGGAACTAAATTACTACAAAGAGAAAATAAAAAATACATTTTGATTGCTAAAATGTATAAAAAAATGTAGTATTTTAAAATCACAAAAAAGTTTCATAAGATTTTGCTTTTTGATCTCATAAAAAAAATACTATGAACATATATTTTTAAAGTAAAAAATTGCACTGAAGAATTTACACAAAAGTTTATCTAAAAATTTTCCCTCATTGATTTTTTTTTGTCATACTATAAGCTTGAGTGTGATCAACTTTTCATGTTCTTATATTAAGCTGTAACATGACTCATTTTCTTTTCATGGGTGGGGGGGGGGGATAAACTTTTGTGTAACTAACATTTACAAAATTGTTTGTGTATTTAGTTACAGATTTTTTAAAAAAATGTTCAAAACCATTCCACCAAATGCTTAGCTCTTGATAACTCATTTAAGAAAACAAAGATTGGATTTTAGAATAGAAATTTTGTTTCAATGGGCAAAAGGTTTAACAATTAAGTGTTCAGCATATATTAAAAGAGAAAGACTTATTAAATAATTTTTTTTTATTTTGCACAACTTTGTAAGAAGATATAACAATTACAAATATAACATGGGAACAAAATAATATGGAAAATGCAATGATCAAATATTGAGTATAAATTGCAAATTGTGAATTGTAAAAAAAAATGTTATGAGTTCGTAAGTACATTGTCTTTATTTTAAAATATTACTTGTGATTTCTTTATCTCTAGAATCTAATTTGTCTTGACTTACCAGTGAACAGATAGATTTAGCATAAATAGCTGGTAAGATAAGCACATTTTTCTTCTTCCATACGATGTGCTTTTATGAAAAGACTGGGTAACAGATAGCAACCCCTTTTTTCAATTGTAGATGTAAAATAAACAAACAAAACAAATTGTTAAATAATCTTTTTTATAGTAGGATCTGTAATGTATAAGTTAAGAAGATGATGCGATAAAATAATATCATTTTAAAAGACATGCCTATCAAAAGATTTAACATGAAGTGTTTATTTTAGTCATCAAATAAAATGTACACATTGAGCTAAATTATAGAGATCAATTAAGGATTTTGATTTTCAATGTATTTTGATTTAAATCAAAACAGATGGCAACATAAATGAAACATTTTTCATTGGGACTGCACAATATAAATGAATAATATACATTTTGTTTTTGCATTGCTAAGTGCTGAGTAAAACTAACAATCAAAGAAAAAGGTGTGCTACCTAGTTCAGCTCATTGTTGTATTGGTTAGCTTAACATTGTCTATCTTGGATATCTCTCGGACTTAGAGACTAGTTTTTGATGGACATTAAAAAAGAAATATCGAAACATAGACAAGCTGTTCAATTTCTTATTTAAAACGATCTGTTCCCAGTTTTTAACAGAACATGGGGTATAATTATTTTATATTATAGTTAGATCCAATGTCTTTGTTTTGAACAAAACATTTTTTTAACATAAAAGATTTACATAAGTGAAGTGTATGATTCTTATACAAATGCTTCAAGAAAACTTTGTGCGCCTTTAAATATTACATAAAAAATTTTTTTGGTAAATAATTTAATTAAAAATTTCAAACACTTAAACATTTTTTGTTTACGCAAATATCTTGTGTAGACTCCATAAATTGAAGTTTGTACACAACAGGTGTTAAAAAAAACAAAACAGAAATAGTTGAAATAAAGATAAAGTATGTTACAAATACAACATAAAATTTCTTGCAGAGAAAGCATACATTTTTTTTTTGGCCCTAACCAAAAGTGGCAAAAACATAAGAGCCAATGGTACCTAGAAAACCAATGGTACCTAGAACACCAATGGTACCTAGAACACCAATGGTACCTAGAACACCAATGGTACCTAGAACACCAATGGTACCTAGAACACCAATAGTACCTAGAACACCAATAGTACCTAGAACACAAATGGTACCTAGAACACCAATGGTACCTAGAACACCAATGGTACCTAGAACACCAATGGTACCTAGAACACCAATGGTTCCTAGAACACCAATGGTACCTAGAACACCAATGGTACCTAGAACACCAATGGTACCTAGAACACCAATGGTACCTAGAACACCAATGGTACCTAGAACACCAATGGTACTGTTGATGTCCTAAATTACTGTTGGACCATCAATCAGAATAATCAGTCTCTTCAGAGTGTTTCTGCTACAGTTGCTGAATTACTTGATATCAAACATTGAACAGACGACTTCACAATATATAAATATTTGAACTTGTGAATTAATAAAGGAACTCCTTATTGCAGCATATGAAATTTATTAATATCATTAACTAGACACTTCACATCTAATGAACAAATATAGCTTTATAGTAGCAGCATAATATACATTTTTATTAATATGTTCTGAGTCTAATAATGCTTGCGTTCCTTGCAAGCTATGAGAAAATACTCTCGACCGCATGGACAGTCACTTGACTATATCCTTCCGATATATTTAGCAATACTCTAAGTTTCTCTTTTATTTTATATTCAAAGATGGGTTTTAATTCGACTTTTTAATATTTACTTTAGTCACGACCCATATATTATTTACTTACTCCATAGCATACCCCCCAACCACAGAGAAAAAATAATAATTTATTATTATTTTTGATACGAAAAATGTTTACAATAATGAAAAAAAAATTTATCTTAATCTTAATTAATGCATATAATCATTCATTTAATAATACATAGGGAAAAAATACATTTAATATTCGTACAAACAATCCAAAAAAATTTATAGGCAGAAATATAACCAAAAGACATAAAGAATAATGTCTAATGTATATATTGACAATTAGTCATAGACAATTATCTTTTGGTATTGTCTAATGAACTTCAGTAATACTGAGATAAACTATTGGATGTCAGTGATGTGTATCGATAATTATTATGCTAAATACTCATCAAGGCTGTCGAGATTATCTATTATCTTTATCTCACAAAATCTAAATAGATTCCATGAAAATTTTTTCATACAACATTTATTAGTTTATACAATAAGATTAATATAACACTAATGTCGGTTTTTTCAATTGTCATTTTGTATTGATATTTTCATAATGGTTATTATGAATATATATCTTCCCAATAGTTATTTCGGATTGATATTCTTATTGATTCTTATTGATTCTTATTGATTCTTATTTATTCTTATTGATTGATATTCTCAATAACATTACTTACAATGTAACATGATTATCTTTCATCTTAGTTTACAATAAAATATTTACACAATTTATTCAAGTCTTCCCTTCAAATATATCATTATATTACAATGCTCATCTTCCTGTGAGTCTTATATGTATCATTTATTTATTGGCTTCAATGCTATCTTTAGTCTTACATGAATACAATACAATATTATCATCTAATGCTCTGACTTTAGAGTCTTACATAGGCATTTCATTATTATATCATTATTATTTCAATTTGCTCTAAGGCTACTTTAAAGACTTACATAGGCATATTAATGGCATAACATTTTCACTGTTCAGAGGCTACAAAATTTATGTGCTTAACAGTATTACCAAACTGTTCAGAGGCTACATAAAAAAAATTCCAACTGATAATTATTATTTTCAATTAGATTATTATATACCAGTATCCATATTTACATTGATTGCTCTTTACAAAAGAAAAAAAAATGTTATCATGTCATTATATCTGTTACTGAAAATATCATATCACATTCATAAATTTAGTTATTCCTATGTATAATTTTATTGATTATACCTGAGTTCTCTGTTAAAATTCCTTAGAATTTCACAACATTTTTTCAATGTTATTTTTCTATGTTCAGATTTACTAATATCATTGTCTGGTTTATTTTCAATTTCAATTATTTTGCTTTTATTTTCTCTGTTATAGCTGGTTAGAATTGTACAACATTTATTTAATGTTGTTTTTGCATGTTCTGATTTAGATATATCATCTTTTGATTTATTTTCAATTATCATATCATCTTCTGATTTATTTTCAATTACTTTGTTTTCTTCATAAGTTTTCAAATTGTTTAAATGCACAATTTTTTCTTTGTTATTAATGTTAACTTTGTAAAATACATCAGATAGCTTAAGTATTATTTCAAAAGGTCCTTTCCATTTCATAGTATTCCCAGTTCCAATTGGCAAATAAACAAGTACTTTATTACCATCTTCTAGTTTTCTCATATTCTTATGAATATTTTCTCTGATTAAAGTTTTAGATTTGATTTCTTGATTTTTTTGTACAGCAAATTTATAAGCTGTTTTCATATGTTTTTCAGTTTTATTGACTAAGTCAAATGGAGACATTTTTTTTTCTTTAATTCCTAACAATTCTGATTTGAAATTATCCAATGGTCCATTGGGATTTTTGCCAAGCACTAATTCAAATGGTGAAAAACCTGTGCTTTCATGAACCGATTGTCTATAAGCAAACAAAATAGCCGGTAGGTAATCATCCCATTCAAATGGATGCTCTTCACACACTTTAGTTATCATTTGTTTTATTGTTTGATTAGCCCTTTCAATCATACCATTTGATTCAGGATGGTATATAGAACTAAAAATTTGAGTGATTTTAAACATGTGTGCAAAAGCTTGAGTAAGGTTTGATTTGAATTGAGTTCCATTGTCACTCAATATGAACTTTGGAAAACCGAAACGACAAAAGATCGGTAAAAGAGCATTACAGACCCTTTCTGCAGTTATTTCCCTTAAAGGAACTACCTCAATCCATCTACTTCCAATGTCTATTATGGTTAAGGCAAACTTTGCTTTGGTAGTTTTAGTCTGTTTCATGGGCCCAATTATATCAATTGCAATTTTGTAAAAAGGTTTATTTATTGTATCAGTCATTTGTAATGGAGCCTTATGTTTAGAATCTTTTTTATTATGTCTAAGACAGGTAGCACAGCTTTTAATAAATGTTTTCAAGTCTTTTTCCAGTTTAGGCCACCAGAAATTCTTTTTGAGTTTACAAACTGTTTTCTTACTACTCAAATGACCTGACAATGCATTGTTATGCGAAATTTGCATTACTTTGACAGTTAATGTTTTAGGTATAACTATTTGAGTTACATCTAATTTATTGTCCTTTCTACAGAGAATTCCATTTATTATTTCTATATTTTTATTTTTAACCTGACCTTTTTCAATTTCTGATACTATTTTAATTATGTATGGATCTTCTTTCTGTTCTTTTTTTAGAGTTAGCTCATCAAAAGGCATGTTTACTAAACTTATATTTTCTGATTTTTTCATTTGAGTTTCCTTTTTATGAGGACTATCAATGTATGATAATATCTCACTCTTCATTTTTAGTAAAATCAGATATTTGATTTTTAGCAATGTTGAATATTTGTTTATGACCTTCTAAATGTCTACATAGTGAAATAGCATGTAATTCTTTTGGTACATTGTTTATTTCACATTGACTTTCAAATTTGTTTACATACTGTTCTAGTTTTTCTGTTCCATTCCATTTGGGAATAGGATTATCCTTTTCATTATTTATGGATAAGTCAATATTAGGTGTCTCATTGAGAATATTATTTTCTGACTTTTCTATGGTTTGTAAGAAATTAAAAGTTTGTAGAGCAGGATAAAATTCTTGTTCTGGTAAATCTACTAACTTTTCATTTTGCAATAGAACAGGTTTCAAATTCAAGTCATTGGATTTTTCATTCATCCATTTTTGAAAAATGTCATAACTATTATCATGTTTGACATTGAAAGAATTACCAATAATTAAAGGTGCAACACAGTTTTTCATTATGGCTGCCTCTGTTTTTCCTGTAAGCCAAGGACAATCAATGTCTATTATAGTGACAGGACAATTTACAGTGGAACCATTTCCAAGTTTTATAGTATCCACTCTTATTATATTGCTGGGTTTCTGATTTGGAATGATACTTTCATCTACACATATTATACTACTCCCCGTATCCCTTAGACAGTATGTAGTTTTTCCTTCCACATAAGCAGGAAAAAGTATTAATTGACCCCTGTTTTCAAATATCACATTATTTGTTTGAGATGTGGAATTGTTTTGTTTCCCTCTATTTCTTCTATTTGGAAAATTTGATTGAGGTCTATTTTGAGTATTAGGAAAATCTTGTCTTCCAAAATTTTGATTTGGCACATTGTTATTTAAAAAATTCTGATTTGGCACATTTCTGCTTTCAAAATTTGAAAAATTCTGATTTGGAAAGTTTCTATTATCAAAATTAGAAAAATTTTGATTTGAAAAACCTCTATGATCAACATTTGATATATTGAAATTTGGATTGAAATTTCTACCTCTTGCATTGTTATTTCTGTAACAATATTCTGAAGAATGGTTTGTACCATTGCAAAAAATACATCTGTAATTATTAGATTTTGGTTGATTACCAATTTTTTTTCTATTGCCAAATTGATTATGCCTAGATCTAGGAGGTGAATAGCTCCTTCTTCTATGCTGAATTGTATTTACTGTTTGATTTTGTTTGGTCAGTTCTACATTAGGATGACTATCTTTAAAATTTGAGATGGCATCTATCAAATTTTCAACTGTCTTCACTTTTCTTTCCATAATGTGAGTAAACAATGGTTTAGAAGCTTGCTCTAATACTTTATCAACAACCATGATTTCTATAATCTCATTAGGATTTTTGGTATCTATTTTTACTAAGTCTAACCATGTAAGTAAAAATGTTTTCACTTCAGACACAAAAGCTCTCGGTTCTATCTTGTCTGTTAAGATAAAGTTATGAAACTTTTGTCTGTAATAATCCTCAGAGTGGATAAAGAATTTAATTAACTGTTCTTTGATAATGGCATAATCAGTTATTTCTTTATCAATGTGAGATAGAGCTTCCCTACCCTTATCTTTCAATTGTGGAATAAGGTGAATGTACCATTCTGAGATGGGAATTCCATATCCCTTACATGTTGCTTCAAATAAATTTAGAAAATCAACAATTTTCTCTTTTCCATCAAAAGGAGGCATTTCGAATCTAACACCATGTTTAGATTTTTCATTATTTGTTTGCTCAACTTTAGTATTTTGCAATTTAGCCAATTCCAATTCATGGTCTAACTTTAATTGAGTTTCTTTTAATTGAATTTCTTTTTCTTTATTCAATTCTAGTGCTTTCAATTCTTTTTCTTTATTTATTTCTAGTTCTTTTAATTCTTTTTCTTTATTTATTTCTAGTTCTTTTTGTTTAATTTCATGAGCCCTTAATTCTGCTCGCTCATCTCTTTCCTTATCTGCTAATTCTTTTTTTAATTGTTTAACTTTATTTTCAACAAATTCCTGATATTCCTTCTTATCAGTAATACCATATTCTTTTGCTAACAATTTAGCCTCATCATAGAGTAATTGAACCTTTGACTCCATTATTGTTTATTATTGAATGTCAAGATTTATGATATTATAGTACAGTACAATTATTATAATGCACTATTTTATAGTACAGCAATCTTTTATTCCTATACTGAATGACAATATTTATTAACTACAGAATGAGCATTTTTATATTACAGCAACTTTTATAATCCTATGCTAAAGTAAAATGCTTATAATTCAGAATGCAAGATGCTAGAATCATGAAATATTAGCTAAGCCAAGACACATTTTCAATTATGGCTTGTTTATTTTTTATTATTATTAGCAATTTTATAGTAGAGTTGAAAGCAAGTGCAAGTCACTTTTGCTATTATGACTCATTATTACTATATAGGTTGCACAATTATTTTCCGCAAAGCAACGTATAATTTTATTACAAATAGTAGCACATATACAATATATATAATATTATTAGTAGCAATGATGGCACATACCAATTAGATTAATGTTATTATAAGCAAGTATTCAATATTATTATTGTTTTTTGCAATATCAATCTTACACAATACTATTTTATTAGCATTGCACAGCACAATATTATTGTTATATAGGCTATGTCATTTGGTATATTGTGTATATTATATACATTTGTAGTTACATGTATTAGATATCAATTATTATTTTGTTAATTGTAGTTACATGTATTTGGGCACTACTTAAATCATATAGTTTTACTACTGATTATTCATATTATTATTATATTGGTGAAGAACCTATTATTGTTATTGTTTTTACCATATACCATTATACTCAGAGATCAAAAACTAACCAATGCATATTAATGATATTTAAAAAAATACACAACAACAAAAAAATTTATATCAAGTAACAATAAAAAAACACAATCACAATACACTAATGCTGCTTGGACCACATATGATAGAGGAATTTTCGACAAAGAATCACAACATGTATAACATTGACAAGACTATAGTAATTTTACTTTAATAATTCTTAACAAAAACAAACAAAGTCAAGACAACTAACAGAAATAACCCTAATAAAGAATCATTTCTAATCAATCTCTTTTAAGAAACAGAAATAGATTATAGACAGAATAAGAATAGACAAGAGATTTATTTTAGAAACTCCCGCCAACCAAAGCCCGCTTTATACATATATATATTTATAATTCATACTAATGAATGTAAAGAATATAATTAAAATTAAAGACTAATTAATAATCCAAATGAATACACATTCACTGTATGAAATTACTGCAATGTAAATCCAGAGTAGAAATCCAGGAGAAACTTAATTAATTATTTAATAAATTAATGAATGTTTACACTGTTTCAAGTTGAGTTGCTTCAAGTTTCCACTTCAGTATGGTATAATCCAATTTTAGAATTAACACAAGAAAAAAATGTATACCATTAATTAATATTAATGTCAAATGTCTTTGGTATACACAATATAATTTAAGTATTTAAATTTATTTAATGTTATTTATTTATCTTCCGGTAAGCACATCGGACTTCAACATGTAAGACATGTCACATCAGGCTACAACATATGGTATGTCACATCAGACTTGAATATATATATAGTTTAGGTTCCTTGTTGATAACATGTGGTAACGAAACTTTTTCCGGTTGCAAATAATGACCTATGTATAGTCATTTTATTCGATTTTTTGTATCGAATTTTATAATAAAGTTATTTTTGTCATCGACGGACAAATTTTACATATTCTGAGAGCTAGTATGTTGCTCAATCAGATTATTAACATATGGATGTGAAATAATAGACTCAGACTTCAGTTTTGAAACGTTCAAAAACTGGTATACTCACATAATATTCCATGTGGTTTTTAGAATGTCTTGTTGTTTCAAAAATCTCGAAAATCAATATATTATATATTTCAGCTTCTTTTTCTGTTAGCACCGAACTTGCCACCAAATCTGTTGATGTCCTAAATTACTGTTGGACCATCAATCAGAATAATCAGTCTCTTCAGAGTGTTTCTGCTACAGTTGCTGAATTACTTGATATCAAACATTGAACAGACGACTTCACAATATATAAATATTTGAACTTGTGAATTAATAAAGGAACTCCTTATTGCAGCATATGAAATTTATTAATATCATTAACTAGACACTTCACATCCAATGAACAAATATAGCTTTATAGTAGCAACATAATATACATTTTTATTAATATGTTCTGAGTCTAATAATGCTTGCGTTCCTTGCAAGCTATGAGAAAATACTCTCGACCGCATGGACAGTCACTTGACTATATCCTTCCGATATATTTAGCAATACTCTAAGTTTCTCTTTTATTTTATATTCAAAGATGGGTTTTAATTCGACTTTTTAATATTTACTTTAGTCACGACCCATATATTATTTACTTACTCCATAGCAGGTACCTAGAACACCAATGGTACCTAGAACACCAATGGTACCTAGAACACCAATGGTACCTAGAACACCAATGGTACCTAGAACACCAATGGTACCTAGAACACCAATGGTACCTAGAACACCAATAGTACCTAGAACACCAATGGTACCTAGAACACCAATGGTACCTAGAACACCAATGGTACCTAGAACACCAATGGTACCTAGAACACCAATGGTACCTAGAATACCAATGGTACATAGAACACCAATGGTACCTAGAACACCAATGGTACCTAGAACACCAATGGTACCTAGAACACCAATGGTACCTAGAACACCAATGGTACCTAGAACACCAATGGTAACTAGAACACCAATGGTACCTAGAACGGCAAGAGCTAAAAATGCATTTGATGGCAATTAACTAAACGTGTCCAATCTTGTGGGCTACTCTAGGTGTTATTATCTGATACTTCCTCACCAATTTCTGGATCCTCCATTATGGCTGGAGGTGTGTCAAAGCCCACCTGGATTTCGAGATCTGCGATTTTAATTTTTTGGCATCAGATTTTTTTTCAAACAGCTTTCCTGGCCTCTTTCCTGTATTGCTAGATGGATCGCCATCATTCTTTTGAAAAATTTCCTCACTTATGCTCTGAAAAGTTTTATAATTAAAATACTTTTAAAACCAGTATAACAAAATAATAGTATTTTGCATGATTCAAAACAATTTATTTAAATAAGTTATTTATTCGCATTATTGACACTAAATATATCTTTAAAAACTTGCTTGATGTCAAAGAAAAAAAAATCAATCTTAACAAATAAATAATTATGATTTCAAATTTACAATCATAGTTTAATTAATTCTTTAATTTTGACATCAATAATTTAAATTTTTTGGAAAAGAAAAAAAAGCTTTTTATTCTGCTTTATACTTGTGAAATTCACAAACTCTCCCTAACAGTTTTTCCAAACTTTCCCAGCCCATTAGAGACATTAATAAAGATGCAAGACTAGACTTGGACCACAATGGGGGTAGGACGCAGTAATCTTCTTTATAAAAGGAGCGTCTTTAATAGATAAGTCTATCTACTAGTTCTAGGTTGATGAAAGTATGTCCTTCTCTACATCACCATACACTTTTTAGTAACATCTTTCGCCTGTGTTTGTTTTTAGGTTGGCAGGAACTAGTTAATGTAGACAAAACTTAACAGATTAAGTTTTATGGCAGCTGAATATTAGACTTATAGTTGCTCAATGATATTGGGCTGGGTGTAAACTAGTTAATGTAGAAAAAAAGAAACAGATAAAGTTTTACTGAGGATGCCAGTGTATTTACCTGTAGTTGCTCCATGATGGCTGCCATCTGAGACTTGAGTTCCTCCTCCACAATGTTTTTATTTGTCATTTGGTTCATGAGATCATATCTAAAACTGTTTAAGTCTTGTTTGATTTCATCAAAGTCATCTGCAAATAAATAATTAATTAGAATCTTTCAAAGTCCCTAAAAACATATCCAAGCAGCTGATAACAATTGTAACAAAAATAAAATAAAAAACTATATGCGATAATAATTTTTTATGACATTAAAAATGATAAATTGGTCTGATCATGGCTTGGCACACACTTAGACTAACACACTTAGACTCACCCACTTAGAATCACACACTTAGACTCACCCACTTAGACTCATACACTTAGACTCACACACTCACACACTTAGACTCACACACTTAGACTCACACACTTAGACTCACCCACTTAGACTAACACACTTAGACTCACACACTTAGACTCACCCACTTAGACTCACACACTTAGACTCATACACTTAGACTCACACACTCACACACTTAGACTCACACACTTAGACTCACACACTTAGACTAATACACTTAGACTCACACACTCACACACTTAGACTCACACACTTAGACTCACACACTTCGACTCACCCACTTAGACTAACACACTTAGACTCACACACTTAGACTCACACACTTAGACTCACCTTCAGTAACTTCAGCTTCCCTTTGGATGTCAAAAATATAGCGTTGGACTATTCTTTGCATGGTTTGCTGAAAATTACATTATAAACAATTTTAAAATCTTACAGTTCAGAAAAAAATCTCAGGAAAATTGTTAGATCTAATGTTTTTATATTAGGATTACATTTTTTTTTAAATGTTATCTGATTTTGAAATAATGTAAAATTGTGCTAATAAGTTATTTCTATTCATAATTCTATGTTTAAGTTGGAAGAATATTTCTTTCTTATAGTCTTATAGAGTTTATTTAAAAAAATTATTAGAAATTCATTACCTGATAAGTCAACTTTTCTTCCATAGCTTCCATAGCTACAATAGTCCCCAGATTTTTTCTACAACTTTTCGTTGGTGTTGGTGTGCCATCAAAGGCCTCGTTAACTATTCCATTACCAGTGTGTTCTAAACGGCTCAAGACATTGTTTCGGTGGGCAAGCTGTGTTGTTGACATGATAAAATACAAAAGCTCATTAAAAGCTAATAAGGTTATAGAGAAAAACAAACTCGTGTAAAAATCTTAACTTTGGTTAAAGGAAATAGTGCAAGATGTAGAGTTCAGCACATTTTGTGTCTAAAAATTAAAGGATTTAGACGTCAGTACAGTTGTTAGTTGCAAAACTTTTCCAATAAATATCTGGTAGCAATTTAATTAGAGCTTAGAAAGACAAAACACAATTTGACTAGGATTCAAATTCAAAAGGTCCTTTTTTTCTTTCACTACCAGAGAAAGCACACTACCAAGACCCTAAAACCAATTCACCATTTTAACTAAATAGCACCACAGTTGGAACACATAAATAAGAAATTTCAGCAGGAAAGAAAAAATAAGCACTTAGTTTATAATGTCAATACATTTAGTCATAACAAACAGCACTAAATGAATTTATTCTAAATAACGACAGGCTCATTGCAGGTAGGCAGTGTCGATTATAGCTACAGAAGGTGAGATTGAGGCAATTATTGACAGCAATCAACTTAAATTATGCCAGGAATCAGGCTTCATAGGTAAGGTGGGAGGAGGATGAAATACATAGCGTATATAACGTATTCAATTCTCATATAGTGTATATAATGTATTCAATTATCCTATAGTGTATATAATGTATTCAATTCTCCTAAAGTGTATATAATGTATTCAATTTTCCTATAGTGTATATAATGTATTCAATTCTCCTATAGTGTATATACTGTATTCGATTCTCCTATAGTGTATATACTGTATTCAATTCTCATATAGTGTATATAATGTATTTAATTCTCATATAGTGTATATACTGTATTCAATTCTCATATAGTGTATATAATGTATTCAATTCTCATATAGTGTATATAATGTATTCAATTTTCATATAGTGTATATACTGTATTCAATTCTCATATAGTGTATATAATGTATTCAATTCTCATATAGTGTATATACTGTATTCAATTCTCATATAGTGTATATAATGTATTCAATTCTCATATAGTGTATATAATGTATTCAATTCTCCTATAGTGTATATAATGTATTCAATTCTCCTATAGTGTATATAATGTATTCAATTCTCCTATAGTGTATATAATGTATTCAATTCTCCTATAGTGTATATACTGTATTCAATTGTCCTATAGTGTATATACTGTATTCAATTCTCATATAGTGTATATAATGTATTTAATTCTCATATAGTGTATATACTGTATTCAATTCTCATATAGTGTATATAATGTATTCAATTCTCATATAGTGTATATAATGTATTCAATTCTCATATAGTGTATATACTGTATTAAATTCTCATATAGTGTATATAATGTATTCAATTCTCATATAGTGTATATACTGTATTCAATTCTCATATAGTGTATATAATGTATTCAATTCTCATATAGTGTATAATAATGTATTCAATTCTCATATAGTGTATATACTGTATTCAATTCTCTTATAGTGTATATACTGTATTCAATTCTCTTATAGTGTATATAATGTATTCAATTCTCATATAGTGTATATACTGTATTCAATTCTCTTATAGTGTATATAATGTATTCAATTCTCATATAGTGTATATAATGTATTCAATTCTCATATAGTGTATATACTGTATTCAATTCTCATATAGTGTATATAATGTATTCAATTCTCATATAGTGTATATAATGTATTCAATTCTCTTATAGTGTATATAATGTATTCAATTCTCATTTGGTACATTTAATAATTTTTTTAAAGCTTTAGAGACTTATGAAGTGTACAGTACACATTTTTTATTGTACATTCATATTTAAATAATGATTTCTTCTCTGGCATGCCTAAATTATATTCATGTTTTTTCCTTCTATAACATTAACATTTTCTCTCACATAGTTGCTAAAAGGTAAGTAAAAAAAAAGTACAGTATCCATGTCAAACCGATTAGATTTACAAGGCCTGTGAAGCAGGATTCACAAGTTTCTGTGGCAATGGCGTTTTAGGGGACTATGTGGCCAGCACAATGCCCAGCCGCCTTTACTTTGCCTCAACTAATATTCGGTACCCTTAAGAGATGAGTAGACTCAGGGACATCCGCAAAACCAAGGAAGAAGAACTAGCCTTCACCAGAATTCAAACCCAGGACCTTCATTACATTAGCTGAGCACTCTAATGTTAGGCAAAAAACATAGTTATACACTGCTATCATTATAATTAACTTGATTACCCCTTTGGGTCCATCCAAGGATGACTGCTTCCCAACATGTGGTCGGCCATTGGCTCTACCATGATGTCCATTTCTAGCTGCATACATTGGTGATTCATCTTCTTCATCATCTTCCTGGTCTGACATATAGAACAATGATACATAAGGTTTAATTTCTACAGTAAGAAGTTCCGTTTGTAACTGCATTATCTAACAACAATTTGTGGACATACAGTTATCTTATCTCATCCTATACATTACAGACGCTCCTTCTATAGAGAAGATTATTGCGTCCTACGCTCATCCGTGGTCTGAGTTTAGTCTTGCATTTTTATTAATGTTGTTTAATTTAAAATTGAAGGGATTTAAAAAATACTAAATTTGAAAAAAGGGAGATAATTAATTAAAAAAGCTCCTCTATAAATACATCTTTCAGCTTATATGCAACAACACAATGATGATGGTGTTGAGAACCCAGATCTTGTACCTTTCATTGTATATTATAAAGACACAACTAACTTCTAGCTTGGAAATACTACCCAATAATCTAAAATAATATACTTAGTAAGACATAAAAATAAGAGCACTTTTCTTGTATATATATGTGTTACGCACAGATAGTGTAATTGCCCAGTTCATGTACTGGGCAACTTTTTGCCCAAATCATGAAATGGGCAACGCGACTGCCCAGTTCATGAAATGGGCAGGTATTTCTGCCCATTTCATGAACTGTGCAAGTAACTCTCTTGTAAAAAGTTTAAACAGATGAAAAAGAAAAAAAACTCGACCATTAGGCCTATCCATTAAGCCATTGAAAAATATAATAAATAACCATTTATTGATAGATCTATAACCTTATCGCCACACATTGATTAAATTATATGGTATTGTAAAAAATACATTTAAAATGTAGACCTATATTAATCTTGGCTATCTCAGACATTTATATGAAGACTCAAAATAAAAATATTTTAATTAAAATAATAGCCTAGGCCTACAATCCTACATGTATGATGTATGAAACAAAAAGATTTTTGTTTCGTTAAGCATTCAAAAGTAATAATAGTAGACCTAATAGTCTGTTTGATCATTTATTTAATATGTTAACACACCGTTACTAAAAAAAAGGGGAGGGGGCATAGAGGTATCCTATTGTTTATCCCCTCCCCTTTAGGCCTACAATTTGTCCAACCCAAGATAACAAAAACATCTAGGCCTATGCTATCTGCTATGGTGTGCCATTTAAATATCTAATCTTATATATTACAGACTCTCCTTCTATAAAGAAAATTATTGCGTCAAACGTTCATCCGTGGTCCGAGTCTAGTCTTGTATTTCTATTAATGTTTTAAATTTTAAATAATGTTAAGTTACTGGTTTTATAAGACGAAAGCAGCTTTAGAGATAATGATAATGAGATATAGGCTACTGAATAGTTAAGCCTATGTTTGTTTTTTTATTAATTAAAAAAAAAATCTTATATTTGATTTATTTTTTTAGGCCAAAATTATTTTTTTTTAAAGTCTTAAAATTGTAATAAACTTTAGCAAGCGAAATATAAGAAATTCAGACGTTTAAAGTGTTATCGATAATAGATCTATCGATAACAACAACAAACGCCAAATAGAAAGAAAAACACTTTTAAAATAGGCCTAGACTACACAGTTAAATTTTTTTTCAAACTTTCTTAATAAACATTGTTGAAATTTACTTTGAGACTGTTTTTCATGTAAGCCGTTTTTAAAAAGGTTTTTAATTTTAAAAGTTATAAAAAAAATAATTATTGCGATCGCAAATGGATATATATTGCCAATATAGGCCTATAAATAGGGACGAATTTTTCATTGTAAAATACAAAAAAAGACATTAAAAATATCATAACTCTGTTAATATTCAAACTAAAAACATAAACAAAACGGTTTTGTAAATGAGAAAATCAGCTCTTTCCATTGATATTCTTTTTGGGATGTTGTAAGGAATAGAACATTTTACGTTTGAGTGCTTATATAAGAATAATTAAGTATAAAACGTCTTTTTTAACCAATGCCCAGTTCATGAAATGAGCAAAAATATACCTACCCATTTCATGAACTGGGCAAAGACCTGCCCATTTCATGAACTGTGCAACCGCGTTGCCCATTTCA
The DNA here is from genome assembly GCA_949126835.1 of Anisus vortex. Taxonomy (NCBI): domain Eukaryota; kingdom Metazoa; phylum Mollusca; class Gastropoda; family Planorbidae; genus Anisus; species Anisus vortex. The sequence goes on from CASBPS010000186.1 coordinate 664,872, forward strand.
TGAACTGGGCAATTACACTATCTGTGCGTAACATATGCAAGGGTAATTTTATAGATTCTCTTTTTACTGAAATAACACCAGGGATAAGAATGGGTTTCCTGAAATAGCCAGGGAAATCAACAGCATTGAAAACTCATACCAACATGCTAGACGATAAATTCTTTAAAAACTTACAAAGCACCTATGTCATTTTTAAAAGATAAAACATTTTGAACTATTCTTTCATAAAAACACAAGAAATTGAAATGTGTAAAACTTTTCAATTGTAATATATCATATTACCTCTTCACCATTTTACAGTTTGAAAAAAACAACAAGAAAGACTACAAGGGTAGCAGCAATAAATTCTTTTTCATAAATGGAACACACAAGCAAATTAGGCTTGCAAATATGGCTCATTCATTGTGAATAGCATTCCTAATCTTTTATTGTCATCAAGCTTTCATATTAGACATTACAAATATTGTTGTGATCGTTATAATTATTTGTTGTGTTGTTTCCCTTGTTAAAATTGTTAGAGAGCTAGCCCCCTATTGTTCTTACCCGAGAATTCCCCCAGTGTGGTTGTTGTGACCTTGTCTACTACTTGGTGCAAGTCTCATTTTATACAGAATAAAAGCCTTGTGTTAAAATACTAAAGATGTTTGGACATTCCTTATTTAAATACTAATATATTACAAATATAGTCTATACTTTACAAGTACCTATATTTGGCTCTTTTATGTATATCTTACTGATCCTCTTTCTATACAAAGTGCAAGGTTCATGTTTGAATGACAAATTTCAATATTTATAATATTTGTGGTTTTATACTCATTTGATAATGATGGCTTACAAGAAGACACCTCTGAAAATATAATACCATGAGCCTCAGAATATTTAACTTTTTTTTTATACAAATGAGGCTGAATATTTTTCTTCCAGTGTTAGGTGGAGCATCTCATTAAAGAAAAAGAAAAGGTGGCATGGCCATGAGATGACAATATAACATGTAGGGCATTATAACATGTAATGGTATTTTACCATGTTAGGCCATTATAACATGTAATGGCATTATAACTTATAACTATACCATGTAGGACATTATAACATGTAATGGCATGATAATGCATTATCATACAAGTGTGTAAGGTGTAAAGTATCCTTGACAAATGATATAACTTTTTGAATAAGCTTACCATCAACATCAGATGCCTTTTCCCCACAGCAACAGCAGCCGCAAAATATAAATTTGAACAGAGCCTTTGGTGCGCCGATGATGTTCAGTGGCGGAGGAAGTGTGCCGCCGTGGCTTATGTAATCCATGTACAGCAAGCTGCGCGAGAACTTCCACTCTCTGTTGGAGTCTTCCTGCAATGAAAATGTAGGGGCTATTTAGCATGTAGGGTGTCTACACGACTTCAAGGTGTCTGACAACAAAAGATATGTGGGTCAAAGCATTACTTTTACTTTTGATAAACAATTCAGTAGACGAAGATCTAATGGAAAACCAAAATCAGTTAGGGTACGCCAATGTAAAAAATGCATGATGCTCGCCACACAATCCAGTTGTATGCCAGGCATATTAAAAATTCTTTAAACTTTCCTCCATTTTCCTATTCACAAAGCAATTGACAACAAGAAAACCATAAAAACACAGTTTTTATCATACTCCCTTTATTTGCAAAATAAGTTTACCATCATGTAATTAAAAAATATCTGTGTCGCAAATCTCAAAAATATCTTCTTACTCTGTATGAATTGTTCTAAAAATAATCTTAGCGCATAATTTCTTTTCTAGCTTTGCGCCGAAAAAGTATAAAAAGTTGCAAAGGCATTTTTAACGCAAAATCAAAATTTTTAGATACTTTCCTTTTAAGAAATGAATATTGTCATAAGTGTAGTATTATTAAGAAAATTTGATAGGATGTATTGTTAGGCGCCACAAGTCTGCTGTCCAAATTTCAGGCCGATCGGACCACGGGAAGTGGTCGAAAAATCGAAGCCAATTTTTGCACCATTGCAGACAGACAGACAGAAAATGACACTTAAAATAAAGGGAGTAAAAAAAAAGAAAAGAATTGCTTTTAATATAAAAAAATAACAATTCAAAAAGGTTTCATTGAAGGTGTAGAGAATTAGTTCATATAGTTGATGCCATTAATAAGCTTTTATTTTAATATTTTTATCACTTTTTTTATGACAGGACTTACAGCGATTAGATCAAAAGATCTTGTCATCATAGCAATCAGCATGTTGAGTAAAACTGTCACCACGGCGATATTGTACGCCCCGTAGATGAAGTAGCCGATGTCAGAAGTAAAAGTGTTGTTGTATCCACCCAGGAGCACCGCATCAGGCTCACCACGGCCAAACATGGCCCAAAATACTGCCCTGAATGAATTCATGACACTGAAAATTAAAAAGCATTAGCTCAGGTTATCTTGAAATATTCTGTGTTTTTCCTCCAGTACATAATGATACATACTTATGTTGAGTAAAAGAGTCACAGTAGTACAGAAGATTGGTAGAAAGTTTGAGCCATGCCAGTGTAGATTTCACATTTATATCATTTCTATACTACATTTTCCATGTTTGAAACATCTTTCAAAATACTTAAGTTCTCTCTATTCCTTAAAAAGTCACCATTACTTCTCAGCACTTGGACTTTCATTACAAAAAACCTGCAATATTAGCCTAAAGTTGTAATATGGCGAGGGAGACGTGGGTGACACAAAACAAAGGTTAGATTTTATTACCCGCCGAAATTTTCCTTAGCATTTACGACACCAACACTTGGTCTGCCATCATATTCAATTTCAATGTTGGACCTTTCGTCATAGTACCAGTACAGGTTGTGGAGACCAACCATGAAGGCAAATATGACCACAACAAACAGCACACAGAACTTGGCAATATCCTGTGAATTATAACATGTAAAGGCATTATAACCTATAATGGCATTATAACATGTATTGGCATTATAATATGTATTGGCATTATAACCTGTAATGGCATTATAACATGTAGGGCATTATAACATGTAATGGTATTTTACCATGTTAGGCCATTATAACATGTAATGGCATTATAACTTATAACTATACCATGTAGGACATTATAACATGTAATGGCATTATATTTGTACATCTGATCTAATCCATTGTAAACACATCTTTTTTAAACAACCTAATAACAGAGCTACTATATTAGATAAAAGTCTTGCTGTTATAAATCCCCCCCCCCAAATTTTTTTCATTCACAAATGTATATGTATGACCTTTAGCATACGACCCAGGGATATTTGCAGCGGCCCAAGGATCTCGTTAGCTGGCAGGAGGTACGCTATCCTAGCCACACTCAGAATATTTGCCACGGCGAAGGTCCCTTCTATAAGATTGATTGGATCTGTTGGGCTCCAAAACAAACGATCTGTAAAAATAAGGAAATGAATTTTAAAGGAAAGGCTAGAGTTAGATACTGATTACATACAGCAAAGTTGATCTAATTATTTGTAAACTCTTCGTGTTAAAGTCCATTTCCTTATATCAGTAAATAAATGAGAGAGAGTTAAAATTCATGTTAGTCCTTTACTATAATACGAGATAAAATTATATATATATATATATATATATATATATATATATATATATATATATATATATATATATGTGTATTTATATATAAATATAAAATATATAAAATATATTTATATAAAAAAAAAAATTCATAATCGCTCTAATGATTTTCTTTGTTTTTATGCTTGACTTTATTCAACTAGAAAAAAATCTCCAGCTATTCAACAACACAAATACAAATGAAACTTGAATGTTAGACAAGAATAACCATTAGAATTATCATATTTTAATTCATTTGGCCGTAAAGTCATGGCATTGTTAACATTAACAAGAAGAAAACAAACACTTAAAAATGACATGACTACACGTACAAATGTTTATAAAATGTTTGTAATGTGCTATTGCCTATTAATAATTAGAAATTCTAGGCTAATGCCCACAATTTAAATATTTTTTTTACAAGTATTATATTATTTTGCCAAGGTAATTTATTTTAAATTCTAACAAACATGGAGGATTTTAGATTATTTATCTTGAGGGAGCTATCATCTCCTACCAAGCGCGTCCCCAGGTGGCGGATAGGGGAATGACCTTTAGATATAAGGGTTAGCCGTGAATGCTGAATAAGCGGCCGCGGACCAACTGGTTTGCTGTCATGGAGGAAGAGGTGGGGTAGCCCGTGGTAAGGATACTCTTTAAAAAATGCCTTATAAATCCAAGGAAATGACTGCAAAAAGCGAACATAGAGCGCTCAAACTCTAAACCCGGACAGATGAGGCCGTTAGCTAGGGATAGCAATCATCTAGGAGAGAAAACTCCAAAAATAAATCAACTGCTGCCTTGCAGACGATCTTGGTTGATCAAAGGCTATGGAAGCACATCCAGAAAGAAAAGCAGGCTGAAGTCGGAGTCCACGGGCCAACTGGCACAAAACACGTCGGCACGCAAACCTCAAAATGATGGAGGAAACAGATAATAGTACATATAGTTGTGGCATCCTGCCTGTGGAATCCCGCCGTGCAGGTAGGGGGCCGTGCTCTCCGCCTCAAAGGAGCCCACCCAAGCAAACTGGTGGTTCTTCCTCCTCTGCTTGTGAAGTCAGGAGCAGAGGAAAGGAAGTAAACCCTACTGACAAGAACATTAAGGGGAAAACAAAACACAATTTAGTCTTTCTCCAATGGAATGCAGAGGGCATCCAAAAGAAAAAAGAAGCCTTAAAGATCTTCCTCCATGAAAATGAAGTAGATGTGGCATGCATCCAAGAAACTCACTTCAACAGCAATCTGCGTTTCTCAATTAGAGGCTACACATGCTTAAGACAAAACAGGGAAAACAGATCTAAAGGGGCAATAATTACTCTCGTCAAAAACAACATACCTACCTCAGATATCATCATACCAAGCTCAACGCAATCTGAAATAAAAGGGACCAAGCTGATCCTACCAGGGGGAAACCTAAACATAATCAATTGCTACTGCCCACCAGACAAAGAGCTAGAACTTGGCAGAACTCAAATCCCAATAAATGAAGAGTGTCTAATACTGGGAGATATTAACAGCCGCCCCCAGAGCTGGGGATATCCAGACCTCAATGCCAGGGGAGAAGAAATTGAGGAGTGGCAAGCCGAAGAGCTTGGAATATCCAGATTTCAATGCCAGGGGAGAAGAAATTGAGGAGTGGCAAGCCGAAAACAGTCTGATTCTCCTAAACCAGCCAGAAGACCCACCCATCTTTTACTCCAGATCATGGATGACTTCATCAACTCCAGACTTAGCCTTTGCTACCAATACAATATCCATAGGAAGTAAAAGAGTAGTCGCTGACCAACTAGCCACCAGTGACCACAGACCCATTCTCATCCAAATAGAAACCACTCACCTGCCCATAGAAAACCCCACCCTTCCCAGATGGAACTACAAGAAAGCAAATTGGAACCTCTTTGCACGCTTAACAGATGTCTATGTGACACACATCAATGGCAAAACAAATCAGATAAACCAATCCTACACTGAATTCTCTAGAGCTATCCTTAAAGCAGCTAAGGAATCCATCCCAAGAGGAGCCAGGAAAAATTATATACCAAACTGGTCTCAACACTTGGAACTCCTCCACAATGAAACCATCAAAGCAAGAAACCTAGCAGAAAAATCCCCAACAATAGAAAATAATATACAACTAAAAGCTACAAACGCAATCTTCAGAAAGGAATATCTCTCGTCAATTAGGAAGAGCTGGCATGAAAAGATAGAAAAACTAAATGCAGACAGCGATGGACATAAGCTGTGGAAAATCTCCAAAAGTCTGAACCAAGAGGAGAATCAATCTTCGCCAATAGTCCTAGACGCAGACCAAGAAAAGCTCACAGGCCGCGAAGCTGCACAAAAATTTATAAAACACTTTAGCAGCGTAGGAAATATTAGTATCTCCGAAAAGAGAGCCAGAGAAGTCAATGACCACATAGAGAAAGCTCCAAAAATGTCCACACCACACTCTCATGGAATGACAGCAAATCTCAGCATGAAAGCGTTTGATGACTCACTGAAACTCCTCAAACCCAAACAAGCTCCAGGATCAGACAAGATCTCAAATGATATGCTTATTCATTTAGGACCTCTGGCAAAGAAAAAACTACTGCAAATATTCAATGCTAGCTGGAAGTCAGGAAAAATTCCAACTGTCTGGAAAAAAGCTATCATGATCCCTATACTAAAGCATGGTAAACCAAGTTGACAGCTACCGCCCAATAAGTTTAACCAGTTGCGTCTGCAAACTAATGGAAAGAATGGTCATCAATAGGCTCACATGGCTTCTTGAATCTGAAAATATACTAGCAGATGAACAGGCAGGTTTCAGAAAATGTCGATCAACTGAAGACCAAATAGCTTTTATAGCCCAAGAAATAGAAGATGACTTCCAGGAATAGAAACCAACGACCATTGTCTGGGTCGACCTAGAAAAAGCATTCGATAAGGTCTGGAAAGAAGGTCTAATCCTAAAGCTATTAAACAACCATATATCCCACAAAATGTTAAACTGGATTACAGAATACCTAACAAATTGAAAAGCTATAGTCAACTTGCAAGGAAAAAGGAGCAACATAGCAACAATACAAAATGGAGTTCCCCAGGGAGGTGTACTGTCACCCACACTATTTCTAATTTTCATAAATGACCTAATTCAACATATTCCTAGAAAAGTAAAAAGCAGCATGTACGCCGACGATCTTGCTCTAATAAGCACACAAGAATATGTAGGCACCTCAAAATTTAGGCTACAAGATGCACTAAAAAACCTCAACCTATGGTCCAAAGAATGGGGAATGACCATAAACTCAAAAAAGACTACATACTCAATTTTCTCTCTATCTACTAAAGTACAAAGCCTCAAACTGACCTTAGACAAAACAATCCTTGAAAAAAATGGCAATCCCACATATCAAGGAGTTACGTTTGACCCAAGACTAACCTGGAAAAATCAAATAGAAAACACACAAAAAAAGGGAATCCAAAGACTAGCTTTGATAAAATAAACTTGCTGGCACAGACTGGGGTGCAAATCATTCTATCTTGAAAAAAACATACACCAGTTATATAAGGCCTACCCTAGAATATGGAGCCACAGTGTGGGGTACGGCAGCCCAATCATACCTCCGGAAAATAGACAAAGTTCAAAACCTAGGACTTCGAATCATAACAGGACAATGAAAACTACCCCAATCAGAGCAATGGAGGATGCAACTAACCTATGCTCTATGGAAACTAGACGATAAACCAAAATCCTTACTCACTTCACCAAGTTAGAAGCATCAGGTCATCACCCTCTAAAACCCAAGCTACTCAAAACCTCCTCAACAAAAAGACTTCAAAGATCCAATTTTATACAAGAAGCCAAACATCTAAAAAGTAAATAGAAAATAGAAAATATTGCAATTGAACCTATTCAACCTCACAGCCACTTCCCCCCCCTGGGACCCAAGCCCTACTCTAAAAATCAGAGACGAACTAAGCAACATAGGGAAAAAATCTGACTACACACCCGAAATACTAAAAGAAGCAGTAAACAACATCATTAGAGAACAATACCCCCAAAATGCATGGACCAGAGTCTATATTGACGGGTCAACGGGAAAAGATTTGAAAAATGGAGGAGCCGGCATTTTCATAGAGTGGCCAAGTGGAGAACTCCTAGAAAAAGCCACTGTCACAGGTAGCCTCTCAGATAGCACTAGAGCAGAAAGAAAAGCAATTGAGCTTGATGCAAATATACTAACAAGCCACACTCAATCCCCCAACAGCCGGATTCTCATCTTCACTGACGCCAAAACAGTACTCCAGTCTCTAAAAAACCCAAATGCCCCGATCAATCAGTCACTTAGTACAGAACTTTTAAAACTGAGCAAAACAACTAAAGAACTGGTTCTCCAATGGATCCCTGGGCATATACAAAATGAAGGAAATGACACTGCCGAAACCTTAGCTAAAGCTGGAGGCAGACAAAACCAGACAGACCCATCTCTAAACCCCAAAGAAATAAAGGCAATACTCAAAAGGAATGAATCCGAAAGATGGTCTGAGCTTCAACAAAACAACCCAAAGATTGATGCTTACTACAAACTCTCCCGCCAATTTCAACACATCATCTTCAGACTAAGGACTCGTCACAACAGGCTAAAGCAACATATGTTCCGCAAACTATGAATCGGAGCAAGCGAAATGTGTCCCAGCGAAACAGCTCCCGAAAATGCGGAGCATGTCCTTCAGACCTGCCCTCTGTATCTTTTATACCCGGTCAGCCATTTGGCCCCTGGGGGCTACCTTCAATGACAAACTGTTCGGTGGACTAGAGCAACTGACAGCCACGGCGCAGTTCATTACAGCTATCGGACTTGTTGTCTGAATCCTCCCAATCATAACATTTGAGAACGAAGAAGAAGAAGATTATTTATGAGCAATTCACATATAAACATATTTCTGCCTGTGAATAAATGATATTGAATACAAACTTTTTTTTAAAAACCTTTCAATTTTTACACACAGAAAAAGGGTCTATTAACTAAATGCAAAATAAGATGATTTTACCTGTGTTAAGCCAGTAAAAGCTTTCCAGCATTTTTCTTTCATCCTTTATATTGTTAACACTTGACAAGAAATCAAGCGCAGAATGAAACTGGTGAAAAATAACAAAAAAAAAAGCCAACTATTATGCAACTATTGGTAGTTTGGAGCTACCACAAAGTAAAAATGTAAAATTTCCCACAAGAATCATAGAAATGAAATGTATTGTTTACAAAAAAATATATATATATATATATATATATATATATATATATATATATATATATATATAATATATATATATATATATTGTCATGTATATTGTTTTTCCAAGAATTGGAACACGCAATGTTTATTCTCCTCTCTCTCTCTTTTCTTACTACACGCGATATGAGGACGTTTAGTAGAAAAACGAAAGGTTCTAGGTAATGCTGGGATTCTGTGTTGATCTCAAATTCTCAGAGTCTGGGAACGACTCATTATTTAATAGGGGAAGTTCCTATCGTTTTTGTTATGAGTTTTGTAATGATACCATGATTTTCACCCCTACTGGTAGTGGGTCTATCCCTTGCACCACTCGGATAGTATTTAATGATTTGTTTTGTCTGAAAGACAGGGAGTTTCAAAAGATGTTCCTTTGAACGTTTGTGTTTGCACTATTTGATTCTAACTGTACATAATAGATATATTGTATATATTGAACATACCACCTGAAATAAACTATCAACAACAGTTACACTGAAGCTTCTTTGTCAAGTTACTATCCTATTGTGTTGTATACATTACTATAAGATTTATCTACTACCATAATTTACAAGAGAGGAAATGTTGGAATACAAATACTGAATTTGCGCCCAGGACTATAAGAAGAGTTCGTGTAATACTGAAACATAAATACTAATAATTAAAGTCTCCCCTAGGACTAACGAGAATTATCAGCAAGATCTACACAGCTCTGACCACAAGGGGATTGTGGACGTAACAAAATTTGGTGGTCTCGCCCAGTATATTTGAGTTCTACTTTTCCTGACCTAGGATTGACAAGATTTGGTGGTCTCGTTCGGTAGATTTGAGTTCTACTTTTCTTGATCTAGGATTGGAAAAAAATTTGTTGATCTCGTCTGGAAAATTTGAGTTATATTTTTTCCTGACCTATAAATATTTTGTGACATTAGTAGTACTGAGAGCGGCATATTTGTGTTTCGTTTTCAGGACTGTGAAACTATTCTTTTTAAAAAGAGGAGAGAACTGGTTTGCGTTTTTATTCCTTGGGAAGTGTGAAGATTCCACGAAGTGTTTAATATTATATTGTGCAAATTTCTGGACAAATCGTAAGTTGGAACTTTATATTTTATTATACAATATATACTACTCTACTATCACAAATATTTCGAACGCTATACTATGGCTTCGAATATATCAAGTGAGGAACTTAATGCCATGTCATTTGCTGAACTAAAAGAATTAGCTGAGTCCTTTGGGATTGAGGCAGGACAGGCAAGACCTAATCGTAATCGTTTGACCAAAGAAATTATGACATGTTTGAACGGGCAGAATGCCATGAACACTGGTAGTGTAGTTGAAGTGGGACAGAACGATATCAATGAAGGTTATGTAGCTCCCAGTGGGGGCGAGGTAATTGCCCACGGAGACGAGGTAAGAAATATGTCATCTAGATCATCAAACAATGATGAAGATGAAGGGTTGAGTGAAAACCTAAAATTCCAATTAGCTATGAAGAGAATGGAATTGGAAAGATTTAGGATAGAAAATGAAAGAATTAGGATAGAAACTGAAAGGGAAAATGAAAGAATTAGGATAGAAACTGAAAGCAGAGAAAGGATAGAGATGGCACGCATGAATAGACCTGACCATCGTAGGGACAGCAATGGTATGGATATTAGCGCAATGAAGCAACACTTGCCTATATTCAGAGAAGAAGATGTTCAAGATTTCTTTTTGCTTTTTGAGAGGATAGCTGTAGATTATCAGTTCCCTGATGATAAGATGGCTTTATTGTTAAGGTCAACTCTCAACAAAGGAAAAGCATTGGACGTAGTGTTGAGTTTAACACCCGAGGAAATAAATGACTATGAAGTAATCAAAGATAGGGTGCTAAAAAGTTATTCCCTGACACCAGAAAAATATAGAAAGCTATTTAGAGACAGAAAGAAGGCATATGATCAAACTCATGTAGACTTTTTGAGACAAAAGGAGAAAATGTTAGAACAGTGGCTAAGGTCACAGAATGTAAGTGAGTTTGATAAACTCAAGAACCTAATATTGTTTGAGGAATTCAATGATTGTATTCGAGTGGATATTAAAACTCACATCTCAGACCGAGGGGTTGAAGATGTGCATGAAGCTGCTAGATTGGCAGATAACTATGCCATAATTCACGCCAGCATAAAGCCATATTATGCTGACAAACCCAAAGTGCACAAACCAGAGTCCAAGGAGGCTAGTAAACCAAAAGAGACAAGTGAAAACAATAATAAGAACAGTGGTGTAAATAATAATAGTAACTTAGTTCATTTCAGGAAGCAGACAGATGTAAATAAAGCAAAGGTGGTATGTTTCAATTGCAAGAAAGAGGGCCACATGAAGAAAGATTGTTGGATCCTTACCAAGAAGCAAGGTGCTATTCTACACTGTGCCAGAGTGCAGAAAGATAGCAAGCAGACAGAAGAAGTGTGCAACACAGGGTCAAGAAACTCAAAAGAAATGCGGCCGGCATCGCCCATAGTTGTGGAGTCGATGGTTTTTGAGAACAGTCTATCTAAGGTAAAAGAGAATAGCTGTACTCAATCTATTATGCTTTCAGAAGGCCGTGAGGAACAGATGGTTCCTGAAGTCCCGGAAGAGGACGACCTATCCGATTTTCGACCCTTTGTCTACGAGGGGACAGTGTCGACAGAAGTCGATGTACTCAGCAAGAAGAAAATACAGATATTACGTGACACGGGTTCTGCTGTAAGCGTGATCCTGGAGGGCAGTGTGCCGTTAACAGATGCCACCAGTACCGGTGAGTCTGTTGTGCTGAGAGGTGCTAGTATGGAGGCTGTGGAAGCTCCACTGCACAGAATAAAACTCGAGTCGGATATTTTTACAGGTAACATCGTAGTGGGAGTGTGGCGCGCACTACCCGTCAAAGGCGTTTCCATGATATTAGGAAATGACATTATGGGCGGCAGAGTCACTGTCGAGCCCATGGTTAAAGTGTTGGAGACAAAGATGGCGGAGGACAAAAACCTACGTCCTGCCAATGAACGCCCAACATGTGCACTGACAAGAGCAATGCAGAAAAAGAAGTCGGTAAAGACTCCTGCTACGCCGTGTAGTGCAACGAAAGATGTGCTTGTCTGTTCTAAAGACACACATGCGAATGAAACAGTGATAACAGAAACACCTGACATCGATTTAAGTGCTACGTTCTTTGCTGAACTAACAACTGGTGATGCAACCGAGAACGATAACATTTTGTCACCAAAGCAGAAATTGGTGAAAGAACAATTGAATGACGAAGTAATAATGCAACTCAGAATGAAAGCTGTTGATGAAAAGACTGCAGATGCAATGGCGGAATGTTTCTACATAAAAGATGAAGTGTTGATGAGAAAGTCGAAACCGCTCAACTCAGGTACAAACGAGTGGGACAGTATTCACCAAATTGTAATACCTAAGTGCTATCGTCAAGATATACTGCGTATGGCGCATGATCTTCCTTTCGCTGGTCACATGGGAGTCCGAAAAACGCACCACCGTATCCTCCCTTACTTCTACTGGCCAGGACTGAGAAGAGATGTCGAACAATACTGCAAGACTTGCCACGTATGCCAAATGGTAGGACGTCCTAACCAACGAATTCCTGTCGCTCCACTCCAGCCAATACCAGCGTTCGACGAACCATTCAGTCATATACTCATTGATTGCGTGGGCCCGTTGCCGAAAACAAAAGCCGGTTTTCAATACCTGCTCACAGTCATGTGTTCATCCACTCGCTTCCCGGAAGCCATTCCGTTGCGGAACATAACAACAGTGAAGGTGGTAGACGCCCTGACAAATTTCTTCACACGTTATGGCCTACCGAAGACAGTACAGTCCGACCAGGGGACTAACTTTACTTCGAACATTTTCATGGAACAATTAGGGATAAGCCATAGGCTATCAAGTGCCTATCATCCTGAGAGCCAGGGAGCTCTGGAAAGGTTTCATCAGACATTAAAATCGATGCTTAAAAAGTACTGTTATGAAAACGAGAAAGACTGGGATAAGGGTGTGCCTTATGTACTGTTCGCTGCAAGGGAGGCCACTCAGGAATCCCTGGGGTTTAGCCCATTCGAACTTGTGTATGGACACTCAGTCAGAGGTCCGTTGAAACTTCTACATGAAACTTGGCTAACGGACAGTGAACCGATTGGACTTTTGTCATATGTAGATAAATTTAAAAATAGGCTTTATCATGCTTTTAACCATGTGAAGATTCATTTTCCACAGATGCAGGAGCGTATGAGACAGAACTATGACCGTAAAGCTACAGCTAGAACTTTTGCACCAGGTGACAAAGTCCTTGTGTTTCTACCTTTGCAAAATCAGCCTTTAAGTGCAAAGTTTAGTGGACCCTATGAGATAGAGTCAAAGCTTGGCGAGGTCAATTATTTGATAAAGACTCCTGACCGGAGACAAAAGCAGAGGGTATGCCATATTAATTTGCTTAAGCCCTATGTTTCCAGGGAAAAGAGTAAACCACGGGAGGTCCCCATGATTTCATTAGCTAGGGTCCCGACGGATTTATCTAGGATAGAATATAAGTTTGCAGAAAGTAAACTTAATAATACAGATGCCCTTAAGAGTTTAGATACAAGGCTAGAACATCTTCCGGTAGAAGATAAGGAGAAGATTATTGAGCTGGTACATGAATATAAGTCACTGTTTACAGATGTTCCCAGGAGGACACATCTAATAGAACACGATGTAGTATTAACTGAGGGTGCCAGGCCAATTAAACAGCATCCATATAGAGTTAACCCCATCAGACTTGAACATATTAGAGCAGAGGTGAAGTATATGTTAGAAAATGACATAGTGGAAGAATGTGATAGCGAATGGTCTTCACCCTGTGTGTTGGTACCAAAAGCCGACAACACATTGCGGTTTTGTACAGACTTTAGGAAATTAAATAATTTGACAAAGACTGACTCGTATCCCATTCCTCGTATTGATGACCTCATTGATAAGATAGGTGATGCGACGTATGTGACAAAAATTGATCTTCTCTCCGCGTACTTTCAGATTCCTTTGACGCCACGGGCACAGGAAGTATCCGCGTTTGTGACACCTGACGGACTTTACAGGTATAAGGTCATGCCATTCGGACTCCGTAATGCCCCTGCGACGTTTCAAAGGCTTATAAACACCCTCACTCGCGGTATCTTCCAGTGTAATGCCTACCTCGACGACATAGTGGTGTATAGTACAGATTTCAAGACACATGTCAGTCAACTACGACACTTGTTTGAACGACTGAATAACGCCAATTTGACAATAAACCTGGCTAAGAGTCAGTTTGGACATGCCACTATCGAGTATCTTGGACATGTAGTGGGTGGTGGAAAGGTTAAGCCAGTAAATGCTAAAATAGAAGCTATTCAGAATGTCCCAGTGCCACAGACAAGGAAACAACTCCGTAGTTACCTTGGAATGGCCGGGTATTATCGTAAGTTTTGCCAGGACTTTTCTACGGTAGCTTGCCCCTTAACTGACCTACTAAAGAAGAACAATCGCTTTGTTTGGTCTGACAAGTGCCAAAAGGCGTTTGATGAGTTGAAGTCAAGATTATCCAGGGCACCTATTTTGGTGACCCCGCGTTTTGATAGACCCTTTAAAATTGCAGTAGACGCGTGCGATACTGGGATGGGAGCGGTGCTGACTCAGCAGGATGACCACGGAGAGGAGCACCCGGTGTGCTACCACTCACAGAAATTCAATATCCATGAACGTAATTATAATACAAGTGAGAAGGAACTTTTAGGGTTGATCCTAGCGTTAAAACAGTTTGATTTCTATGTAAACAGCTCTGGGTACCCGATAGAAATACTGACCGACCACAACCCTCTGACTTTTCTCTCCAGGGTCAAGCAAAACCAGAGGCTTGTTAGATGGAGCTTATTCCTCCAAGCCTATGACTTAAACATAAAACACCTGAGGGGTAGGGACAACGTCACAGCTGATACTCTATCTCGGGTGCTACATGATTGACTGAATAACCCCATACTTCTTTTTCAGATCATCTCATTTATTCATTAAGAATGTGTCATGATAACCTATCATTCGTTTGAATTTTGATTATGGAATACCTATAGAATACTTGTATCATACAGAAGTCAAGTCTTTTGAAAGTATTAATAATTCTTATAATCATGTATAATATTGATGTTCTGATATATTTTAAATTCATTTGATTATGGAAAAGAAATTCCATTTAAATGTTGATGCATGATGCAATAAATATATAATATGCACGTATTTACTTGATATGGATGGATAAAAGTAATTGTCATCACATGCAATTAAGTGGGAAAACTTTGAGCTAGTTGATTTATTATCTTGTTTTTATTTTAGTTAATGAATGGAACTAAATAATAATATGTACAATTTTTATCTTAGAAAGAGATGTAATCTTAATTGGTATAAATTAATAGATAATATTGGAAATCTATTGCTAAATTGTTATATCATGGCAATAGAATGGGAAAAAACTAGTGTATATTCACTATGTTGTATATAGGTTGTTATATATTCCATATATCCGGGAATGGAGGGAAACAAAGGTACCTAAAGGTGAGCACTCATTCAACCCTGAACAATCTTTTATATTAAACTTTCAAATTTGCCAAAAACGCATAATAGTGGATTACATTTTAATATTGAGATTACTGTAGTAATCGTAACTAGAGCGTATTTTCTCCTCATATTTGAGAAAAGGGGAAGTATCATCATCTTAGGTATGCACCCTGTTAATGTCAAGTTGACACTGTAATTTAAAGGGGAAGTAACCTATAGTTTGATTCGAGTTATGTATTACTTATCTTTTGGGTTGTATATTAGAAGTAAACTGTTGGAAATTGACAAGAGTTTGAGCAATGTTATATTTGTTTAATAGATTAAAACTTTTTGCAAATTTTTGGTGGAAATCCACACAACTGTACATAGTTAAAATAAGAATGACTAGAATATTTTTGAATTATTTGTACTTGTTGAGACATTAGTTAATATTAATACTAACGGTGAAATATTTGTCCATCACGTCATAATCACAATTACCATTTGGTAGTGACACTTTTTATAATTTAGTTGTGCCAGTGAGCCATGTTTGCTTAAATTGTCTAATAATCTTCCATTGATTGTTGGTTATTAAAACGATAGTGTTAAGTACGAAAAATGTACCATGTTGAGTATTACTTGGGTAATTATGGTACATTATTTCTTTCATTGGGTGGGGGCGTGTCATGTATATTGTTTTTCCAAGAATTGGAACACGCAATGTTTATTCTCCTCTCTCTCTCTTTTCTTACTACACGCGATATGAGGACGTTTAGTAGGAAAACGAAAGGTTCTAGGTAATGCTGGGATTCTGTGTTGATCTCAAATTCTCAGAGTCTGGGAACGACTCATTATTTAATAGGGGAAGTTCCTATCGTTTTTGTTATGAGTTTTGTAATGATACCATGATTTTCACCCCTACTGGTAGTGGGTCTATCCCTTGCACCACTCGGATAGTATTTAATGATTTGTTTTGTCTGAAAGACAGGGAGTTTCAAAAGATGTTCCTTTGAACGTTTGTGTTTGCACTATTTGATTCTAACTGTACATAATAGATATATTGTATATATTGAACATACCACCTGAAATAAACTATCAACAACAGTTACACTGAAGCTTCTTTGTCAAGTTACTATCCTATTGTGTTGTATACATTACTATAAGATTTATCTACTACCATAATTTACAAGAGAGGAAATGTTGGAATACAAATACTGAATTTGCGCCCAGGACTATAAGAAGAGTTCGTGTAATACTGAAACATAAATACTAATAATTAAAGTCTCCCCTAGGACTAACGAGAATTATCAGCAAGATCTACACAGCTCTGGCCACAAGGGGATTGTGGACGTAACAATATATATATATATATATATATATATATATATTTTTATGTAAATATAAAAAGAATACAGGGTCATATGTTGAAAACTAAAAACTAAATGCATGACTGTTGTTCGTCCCTCATTTCTGAAGATGTCCACGTCTACCAGTCGCTTTGTGGCCTCTTTGGTGGCCTTTCAGTCCTATGTGGGTTATTTGGAGACATAACGTGCGCTTTATTTTTATTAAAGTGAGGGAGAGTTGCACAGGTCGTCAGCCTCACTCTCTCGTCCCGTCTATCGTATTCCAATGGCAATCAATGTCCAGACGGTTAGAGATAGCTTGGGATGCAATGGATGGCCTACAGTGGTCTGTTGTTCCTCACTGTGCCCTATCTGACACTCCACAGTTAATTCTATCCATAAGTTTATGACATAGTTTAGATAGATTAGAAATTTTGCCCAGAGCTTTGGACATTTATGTACCTATATTTACCAATGCTGGCTGGACTTTTAGGTTATACTGTGTATTTAGCCATGACAGGTTTTCAATAGAGGGCAAATGTGAAAAGATCTTCCTTGTATAATTTATCATAAGCAATGACATCTTCACATCAGTTACTGAAAAGTAGTGGTCTAATGGGTGGACCTATCGAATGACATGCTCAAGGACTCAGATTTGATTCAAAGTGAAACAGAAGGATTTTTTTTTACAGGGGTCTATGAAACTAACCAGCTCTTAAAGGTACCAGAAATTTAGTTTGGTTTAGCAAAAGACAGCTGGGCACTGTTCTGTCCACTCAATCCCCTTGGGGGACTGTTACAGAAATGGGTGAACTACTATAGTTTGCTATGGATCAATTCTGTTTAAAAGGAATTCCTACAAAACAAAGTCACCTAGGAAACCTCTTATGCTCCACAGTGTTCTTTCCCTTTATATAACTGAATTAGTTTTCTCATTACCAGCAATATATCTTTTTCACTTACTAATAGTTGTTTCCCCATATACCAACATTATTATTTCCCTTAGCAAACATGAGTATTTCCCCTTCACCACAAGGCCAATAAGAGAGAAAATTGCCTTACCTTGTACATGGTCCAGAACCTGAGGGTAAAAGTGGCAATATAAGTCGTGATTAAAGCAACATCAAGTACGTTGAAGTAGTCCATGAGATGTTCCATCAAGCCATGATGAAATAATTGGCTGCATTCTTGAAACATCATGCCTGAAGGGAAGATGATTATTGCAAACATTCAAAAGGTTAGGGAAATACACTATAACTTTGAAAGTAAAAAGTTTGAGTAGTAAATTATTTTAGTATTGAAAACAATATATTAGCTCTAGACAGTTTTATATGGCACACATTTGTCTATTGGCACTGCACTTGGATTTCCCCCTCAAGCAGGGTTTTCCCTGGGATTGAAATTGAAGTGTGACCATGAGACTACCCAGGGCACCCTACATTAGTTGGGGGAAAGTAAAGCTGGTTTGATATAGGTTCTCTGGCCACAGAAACTGTTGAACACAGCATCACTGGTCATACAGAACTTCATGGATTGAAAGTGATACTTTATATTTGTTATAGTTTTGTTATATTGTTTTAGTATTTACCATTGCCTAAATGTAAAGTCTTAAACTTGTCAATTCTAGAGTGATATATTATTTAATTATTTTAAGCCTATTATTATATTATTAGTTCTGTGATCTGTCCAATATTGCACATGATAGAGATCAAACAGGTTTGGTTTGATCATAAGGGAAATATTTTGCCTAGCCTTATTACCAATGATCCACAAGCTTAAAAGAATTTCATTCACAGTAGGGAAACTTGGCCGCAGCGAGGAAAGTCTTCTCCAAAAACAATGTTGTCAGTCTTGTTGCAGAACAACGTGTATCTGTGGAGAGAGATTTCCTTAATATATATAAATTTATAAGTAAGTAAAGTATCTTTACTAGGCCAGTTTGGTCCACAGTTATAGAATCCAGATTCACCAGTTTCTGTTACCCTGTTAAACACGAAGATTGTATACCTAGCAGGATTTCTAGTTGCATTTCTGCAATGGATATCACATATCAATTAAAGTTGGGTTGTCTTAGATTCCTTTCAGTGCAGATCCTAGGAAATATATTATGAGTCTAGGATTTTAACTTTATAGACTTTTGGAATGGCAATGTAAACTATAGTTGGGTTGTCTTAGATTCCATTCAGTTGCAGGGAATATATTATGGATCTAGGATTTCAACTCTATAGACTTTTGGAATGGCAATGTAAACTAAAGTTGGGTTGTCTTAGATTCCTTTCAGTTGCAGGGAATATATTATGGATCTAGGATTTCAACTCTATAGACTTTTGGAATGGCAATGTAAACTAAAGTTGGGTTGTCTTAGATTCCTTTTAGTTGCAGGGAATATATTATGGATCTAGGATTTCAACTCTATAGACTTTTGGAATGGCAATGTAAACTAAAGTTGGGTTGTCTTAGATTCCTTTCAGTTGCAGGGAATATATTATGGATCTAGGATTTCAACTCTATAGACTTTTGGAATGGCAATGTAATGCACTGAGCTAGATAGTAGCCTAGCATCCTTTACTTTAATATATATATAATATATTTATACTTGTGACCCAGCCATTCAATATGCCTTGGGTTTGAATCAAGGTCAGAACTAGTCTGAAAGATGCCAACCAAGCTTTGACTTAACAATTAAGAAAAGTAAAGGCAACTAAGTATTTGTGCTACCCACACAATTTCAGATATGATACCAGTAAAAACTGTGTTTCTAGCCCTACAGACCCATGTGGGTTATTTAAAAAACATAAGTTTGACAAGTCAGCCTGAAATTAATCAGGTCAAAACATATTCAATGTTGAGTGCATCATTTGACTTACACATAGTGCTTGTCCGGGTACTCTGACTTGAGAGTTCTAAACTTGCTGACAGTTTGAGAAGATTCGATGGTGCAAACCACAATAAGTAGAAGAAAAGCGAAGAAGGAGAAGGCATAGCCCAAGAACTTCACAACAGGAAACTGAAGGATCTTTGCTCCCTTTGTTAAAAAAAAACAACACATTAAGTAATTTATACATGATAGAATGATATTTTGGGTGTGATATTTTTTTCGCAGGTACTAGTAAACCCAAATGCATGTTTGTTAAACTCAAATATGAGCATAAATTAGTTTAATGTGGGCTTAATTCAAAATGGAAAAAAAAATAAAAGAATTCATGCAACATTTTTCTTAAAATTTAAATTGGCAACGCTTGATATTAAGTTATATTTGAGATATTCACTTTTGTATACATATATTTTTGATTTTAATCATCACCATAAGGTGCCATACCAGTTGGTGTAGGCGATTAAGTATTTCCACCAATCTTTTCTTCTAGCAAACTTTAGCATTTCTGTGGTTTTTGCCATGACACGCCATTCCGTTATATCATCTAATATCTTCTATCTCTATCTTTCTCTGCATCTCTTTCCTTCCAGCTTTCCAGTTATTATGATGATTTTGATATTTTCTTTTCTTATTATGTGGCCTACTAACGTTGATTTCCTCTTCATGATCTTTACCATTAACTCTCTATTACTATTAGCATTTGACATTTTGAACACCTCCATATTATATTTTTTCTCTGGCCATTTATGATTTACTTTTCCATATTTGACCCCATCAGTTTACTATGCATGGTTTAAGTTTAAATGGTAGCCCTATATTGATTCAAAGTCTAATAAAGTTTGCTGAAAGGATTATTTACAGTAAAACTTATGACTATAGCTATGAAAAATTTTACTGTGTACTAAAAAAACTAGATATTTTGGTGGTTGGGAAAAATACATGAAAAAATATCAAGAAAGGATATGCACATGAAAACAATGATATTATTGTCAATCTTTTGGGCCAGCTTGCACGTTCAAGTTTTCCCATTCCATTGTACCAGATTCTTACAACTCTTTGCTGACAGCTAGGATGGGCTATGAACTGAGAATGATAAAATGGAAGTTTCACATGACATATAGATTTTAACACAACTAAAATAAATGACTACTAATTACAAAGAAGTAAAAGTTAACATGAATAGTTTTCACTATTTCAACATTTTTATTGAGCACCAGTCCCCCTTTAAGACTTTATTAGCAGTACACAATTTCGGACTGCATGAAACAAGTGAATTATGACAAAAGTTGTTTTTTTAACAATGAAAGAAGAATGTTACAATTATAAAACCAGAAATAATTATTAATAACAACTATTTACAACTACATGAACTATATCAACTGTGTTTACAAAATATTACATTTTTCAAAATCATCAATTTTGTCTTCAGTTATTTACAAAAGGTAATTATGAGATTGTATCTTTATAGCTTAGTAAGTTGTTGTTTTTTTAAGTTTAAAAAAATCTTTTGGACAATTGTATGGACAAGTGATATTTGAAATTTAATATCTAATTTCAGAACAAAAAGTAACAACATTTAAAATTTATAATCAGAAAAAAAATTAAATTCTGCTCACTACAAACCTGCAAAAAAAAAGAAAACAAAAACAAACAAACAACCAAGTTAAAAAGTTTAGAGAAAAAAAATGTAATAGTTTGCCAACCTTTTTCTCCTTATAATTCAAAGCCAATTTAAATCTGGCCAAACTGTCAAATTTTTCCTGATGGGGTTTCCCTGTTTTGTTAAGTACAAGTTCCAGTTCTTTCTGCGTTCTGATTCTGTCCAGTAGCTTGACCACATAGTCACTCAGTTGGTCAGCTATTTCTCTGTATTAACTCTGGTATAAAAGTTCAATAATACAAAGATAAAATTTAACTACTTAGGATATTTTGATTTTTAACATTTATTATTTGGTGGACAAGTATAAGTCTCTGGGCATTGTGTTGGCTATACATTCTCCTTGTATGCATGGGCTAGACAGGAAAACTAGCAAATGTTGCTACACAAACTCAATGGGTCAACATAATGGTCTGTATGGGATACTTATACAATAAACATATTTATATACGCCTCAAGTTAAAAGACATACTATCATTTCAAACTAACTTAAAATTGTTCTTGTGCTGCATCCAAGCAAATTCCTGTAGATCATTAATTGGACCTAGGGCATTGACTTGGCCTAGCCAATCCTTTTGGTCTTGTTACAGTCTCTCCTGTCACTCTATCCCTTGCTTCTTTTCATTCTTCATCCAATGATCTTCTCCAGATGGTGTTTGGCTGTACTCTTTTTTTTTTTGGTTCCTTGGGGATCCATTCTAGTGCTGGGTGAACTATGTTTCCTGGTCCTCATCTGAGAGAGTGACCAATCTGTTTCCAATTCCTTTTTTTTAAGATCCTGTAGAATAACTTTTTGGCCAGCGCTCCCTTCAAAATTAAAAAAAATTGTAATGAAATCCCCCCCCTCCCCCAATTTTTATATGAAAGAACTGTGCAAGGCAATCTGTGGTGGACACTTTTAGTCTCTAGTCTTTACTTTTTATGCACCACCATAAGCCAGCACTGTTTTCAAACAGGTGCTGAAAATCTTAGTTTGATATTCCCTGGGGTTTCTGTTTCTGCACAATGTTTTCAGCATGGCAAAAAAGGCTTGTTGTGCTTTGCTAATCCTGGCCTTAACGAATTCTTCTTTACCCCGATGTAAATGAGTGCAAGAACTACCGCCCAGTATCCAACCTACCCTTCCTTTCCAAGATCCTGGAGCGTGTTGTCCTTGAGCAGTTAAATGCCCATCTGTCTCTACATTCGCTGATGCCCGCGCACCAGTCTGCATATCGCCACCATCACAGCACTGAGACAGCGCTTCTGCGGATCACCACTGACCTCCTAAACGCCTCAGACAGAGGTCTCGTCTCTGCCCTTGTGCAGCTTGATTTATCTGCTGCCTTCGATACGATTGACCACCACCGACTAATTGATCGCCTCAGGTCTACATTTGGCATTCATGACATCGCCCTCTCCTGGTTCATGAACTATCTTCAGAATCGCTCCCAGACCGTTATGATTGAGTCCATATTCTCCCAGCCTGTTCACGTCTGCTATGGTCTGCCGCAGGGGTCTGTCCTTGGTACACTTCTTTTCACCCTTTACACTCAACCCCTATCCTTTGTCATCGAACGCCACAACCTCAAATATCATTCTTTCGCCGATGACACCCAGCTGTATAACAGTGCAGAGCCTGAGGACTTCGACAGGCTCCTTGCTTCCATCTCCATCTGTTTCCTGGACATCCAGAGCTGGATGACGGAAAACAAGTTGAAGCTTAACAGTGAGAAGACTGAAGCTCTTATCGTCGGTTCGAGACAAAGGGTCGTGTCCCTCACTGCGTCCGATCTTCAGCTGGCTGATGCAACTGTGCCTTTCTCCCCGACTATCAAAAGCCTTGGCGTCTATCTGGACTCCACGCTGTCCATGCAAACCCACATCTCCTTCCTCACCAAAATCTGCTTCTTCCATCTGCGTCGTATTGCCGCCGTCCGTCGTTATCTCACCAAGGAAGCTTGTGTTAAGCTCATCATCTCTCTCCTATTTTCCCGCTTGGACTATTGTAATTCGCTTTTGGCTGGTCTCTCGGCCTCCTCCCTTCAAAAACTCCAACGTATCCAGAACTGCGCAGCCCGACTAGTTCTCAAGAAGAAGAAGTCAAATGATATCAATCCTCTGCTCCGATCTCTGCACTGGCTACCCATCAACAACCGGATCTCATATAAGCTGGCTTCCCTCTGTTATAGGTGCCTGAATAACTGCGCCCCGGATTATCTTCGCTCTTGTATGGAGCTCTACACCCAGTCCCGCCCACTTCCTTCGGCATCTGACGCGCTTACTCTGCGGATCCCTCGTGTGAGGCTAGTGTCCGCTGGCGATCGTTCATTTTCCTACGCAGGACCGTCCGCTTGGAATCACCTCCCTCTACAGCTTCGCCAGAGCCCTAGCTATGACACCTTCAGGAGCCGGCTGAAGACTCACCTATTTCGTCAGCAGAATTAGCGTATTACTACATATTTCGTTATCTGTCTGTATTCTGTTACTGTCGTCTGCGCATAGAACTGTCACCAACGGGATATGCGCTATATAAGCACCGTTATTATTATTATTATTATTACCCCTAGAGTAATTTACAGTGCTCTTTAAAAAATTTTATAATTTTAACCTTAAATTATTTAGGGTTTTCTTATTTCCGAAATGCAACTTTTTTTTTTCGCCTTACCTTAAAATGTTTTTCCACTCTTGACAATTTTCTGAGTTCTGCTGCCAACTCAAAGGCAGTCAAAATTGGATCTTTGCTGGACAAGGAAATGTAGGCCTCACTGGCAAGACCTTTGTAAGCGTTAAGTCTATACTTGGCCAGGCGAAGCTGGTCGAATTTCATCTTGTTCCTACACTCCTAGAAATGCAACATAAATCACTACCTGATTAATTTAGACAAAGTGTCAAATTTTGAGTTGTTTATTTAAAGCATTGGAAAGCCAAAATATTGGTAGAAGAGGTGATTTCTTAAGATCCATTGAAACTCTGTGACCTATTTAAAGCTATTTGTTTACCAAAGCTCTAAGATTTGATTGAACAAGTATTGGACTTTTGGCCATAAATAAACCAAAGTATGACTTTTAATTAGTAAATGACAAGCATTTTGCATTGGATCACGATTTGAAATCAGGAACCAAAGCAGACAAAAACATTTAACCACAAAATTGAATAGACTAAATAGACAATCCTCTAAAAAAACAGGTCAGTCGGACATGGGGTTATTAATCTGGACAGTTAACTTAAAATTGATCGTAGGGCAGATGAAGCAGCGTTCACTATACTGAAGGATTGTGTGGAAATTATATTGACCAGCTGCCTTTACTTTTAACCAACTAATGTCAGGTACCCATCAGAACTGGGTAGACTCAGGGACACACTTCAATCCCGGGAACAAATCCTAGCCTTTACCACGACTTGGACCCAGAACCTTTGGTATGCCAGCCAGGCTCTAGCCTGCCACACAAATGCCTGAACCCTGCAAAAGGTTTGGAAAAAAGACCCTAAAATATTCTTTCTCGAATGAAGCTCTGTAGCTTTAACAAATGTGGATAAGACTGATTGATTCATAAACAACCATTTGAAAAGATACGCTAAAAAATAAATAATCAAAGAATAGCAGTTTTCAACCAGTCATTTTATTTGATAACAAATATGTTTTATTAAAATTGTTCTCTTATTTAGTTCTTTGAGCAGTTTGCAATACGCTTGTGTTGCCAGAACCATTCCCAGCATGTTATATGTTCCCTATCAGATGTCAGACACTTGTCACAGAAGCAGGAAAACTCTCCAAACCAAGGGGTTGAATCACTGTGTTTACCATCTTTTGAAATCAAGACTTTCTCTATACACAGGAACCAATTACCTCCTAGGTTGTTTTACTTTAGCATTGCAACTTTCACACAGTTACTAAGATTTTGTTAAGTGATGCGACAAAAATGTATATATAGATTTTATCAGAAGAACTACTAACAAAGCCACATTACAAGAACACAGGGGGCTTGCTAAGACAATCTAGAGGAGTGAGAAAAAAAGAGAAACACTGAGAAAAATATTGGAGGACAACATTGTAGATTGGATGGGTGATACAAAAAGATGTGATAAAATAAATGAGAGGAATGGAAGAATATATCTTTATGTCATCTGTAGTGCCCCAGCAGTACATAAGACTAAGGAACATGTAGAATGTAGGTAGTTTATGTTACAGAAGCTAATTTTACACAGAATATTATTGCACCTTAATCTTAGCCATGTTGCTGTTTTATAAGAGTAAAATGGATACCTGACAAGCACAGCTAAACTTGTGTGGTTTCATGATAGTTTCACCACGAAGAAGTAACAATTGAACAATTTCATATTGATTCTTCTGTGAAGCAAGGATCAATGGAGTTATATCCGGAGAGAACTGGGAGTCTGGGAAGGCTGTTTTGTAGAAGCCATCTGAAAAAAAAAAACCATACATTTTACTGTAGGGATGTTAATATGTTGTTGTTTTTTTTTAAATCAATCATCATTTGTAGAAATCTAATTTTAAACTGATTATAAGTTTTTGTCCTTCATACAATATCCAACTGATAAAAGAAAACATGTGTTTTTTTATAATACTTTTTTTAGATGCTGGACTGATAATTTTAAAAGATTGAAATGGAAATTAATGTGATTCTCAAATTTGTTATTAATTGTTTAACAGACTGAAAAGAAAATATGAATTTAGCCTATAGCAAAGACTATAATAATTTTTCTTCACATTCACCGACAATAACTGGCTAATACATAATTTTCCATTAAATTAATCAAATTAAATCATTGCGATTAAATAAACCGGCAGTATACAATGCAAACTGGAATCGGGAATTCCGAAAAGAAGTCATTTGAGTAGGCCTAATCGAATAGCAGAAATATTAAAGCAAGCGGTCCATCTTATTATAATAAAATGGTAATTATAGTATTAGCCTATACTGCCTAAAGACACTATAGTCAATAGGCCTACTGTCAATAGTCATATCATATATACATAAACAATATAGTCTAGATGGACTATAGTTTATACATCTATTATAGTCTATATTATAGTAGATACAAATATTAATTATTAGCTAATATTAGGTTATTAGGCCTATACATACTATAGACCTAATGATAATGATATAAAATATGGTTAGGGTTAGGGTTAGGGTTAGGGTTAGGGTTAGGGTTAGGGTTAGGGTTCGTGCTATTTCGCCCCTTTTCCCTTTAAATTTCAACTTTAAATTTATATTATAACTTATAACATTAGTCATTAGCAATAGCAACCCAATAACTACCTGTTGTAATGAGCAATGCTCAGATAAACTTAAAGACAAAAACACTTTTCTTATCCATATATATTATATATCCATATAAAAGACATAAGTACTCTTTCTTCCCGAGTGGCATTCGGGAATAGAATGGGTTGCCTGAACAAACCAGGAAAACCAGTAGGCCTAACTTAACATCATTTAAAAAATTAATATAGATGCAAGACTAGACTCACTCTAACTTCAATTCTAAGACTAGATCTAGTCTAGATCTAGCTAAGTCTAAGTGACTTTAAGTCTAAGTCTAAGTCTACGACTCGGCGTCACTCGGACCACGGATGAGCGCAGGACGCAATAATCTTTTTTAGGCGATATAAGAAGCGTCTGTAATACCTATATAGGCTAAGATAAGATAAGTAGCATTGTCACTTATTATTATTTTTGGGGCTATACTTTGGTTTAACTGCCTCACAGAGTTTTTCTAAGTGCCATATATCAATTTAAAGATCTTTTTGTTCTGAATACAACAATCTAGGTTTCATTGAGCGGTTCCATTTGTGTGATTTTTATTTAATGTTGAAAATTTGATAATTTTGCATGTTTTATTAAAAATTGTTACTTCCTTTGAGCTTTTTGTGTTAAATTTTGTTACGTCCCTTTGATTTGTTTATTTTTTCTTTTATCCCTATACTATAATATCAAACGCACACACTCCATGTACCACGCGCTTCTTGGACCAGATTTTTCCCCACTATCGGTTAGTTTCTAAGCTTTCTAAGTATTTGTTAATGATTACTATCTGTTAGTTTCTAAGCTTTCTAAGTATTTGTTAATGATTACT
Source organism: Anisus vortex (assembly GCA_949126835.1). Classification (NCBI taxonomy): domain Eukaryota; kingdom Metazoa; phylum Mollusca; class Gastropoda; family Planorbidae; genus Anisus; species Anisus vortex. The sequence continues at coordinate 692,264 of CASBPS010000186.1, forward strand.
ATCTGTTAGTTTCTAAGCTTTCTAAGTATTTGTTAATGATTACTATCGGTTAGTTTCTAAGCTTTCTAAGTATTTGTTAATGAGTAGTATCGGCCAACCTGGCCATATCTTGGGACAGGAAGTAGTAATCTAGAAAAGCACATGGCACGCATGCGCAAAAAGAGACGAGGACACGATGTGGTCTCCACAAGTAACAATAGGATTTTGTTTCGTTTTGTGTTATTTCATATGATATACGGTAAGAATAATTTTATTTTTGTATTCATTTCGTGCTATTTCGCCCCTTTTCCCTTTTTGGTATCGGTTCTAAGAAATTCCCACTGAAAATTTGAGTAGCGGAGCTATTGATAATTGTGTCTTAGGAAGCCGTCAGACATCGTGTTTTTCATGGCTGTGTGACGTCACAAACCTTTGGTAAACACAATGGAAATGAATTTTTTTTTAGATGAAAAAATTTTTTTTTCCATTTTTAATAGTCTGCCGCTCTTCCTAAGACAAGTATCAATAGATCCACGCGAAAAAATTTTCAGTTGGAATTTTTTAGAACCCTACTTTTCGTGAGGCAGCTGAACCAAAGTATTACCATTTTTGGAAGCCATATATCACAGGAAGGTAACTTTAAATAAAAGCAATATATTTACTTATATTTTACTTATTAATAATTGTACAGCGGCTCGTATGTTGTTCTTTTTGTGAATTCATGTAAAAATGTTTAATGCTTTTTTTTTAGAGAGAGCTCTACACAAATATTTCAATCGATTTATAACTAAATAATAATTTACAGACGCCTGTATGACTACTACAGGTGGCTATATTATTATAACTAATGTACCTTAAATATGTATTTTGAGAGTAGATCTATTTCAATCATGACAAATAATGATGCAAATGATATTTAAATAATTACAAAACAGGCCAAATGGCAGAATATATTAATTTACGCCTCCTACAGATCTATGTTAGCTAGGCCTAATACTTAGCAATGTAGGTCCTTTGTCTATATACAGGGCAGTGTCATGCATTGTTTGAGCACGTATTTCAGGCTAAATTCAAATGTTTTGTGATTTAAAAAAATGCAAACGGAAATGCATATTATAAAGAATTTTCACCAAAACCTTATTTTTTTTTGTAGAAGTTGTTTAATTCTACAGAGATGACACAGATACAGTTCAAACAGAAATGTCTTGTTTTGCCACATTTCCAGGACATGCAAATTATCCTACCAACCTGTGTCTCCGAGCTTTCGTCTTTCTTTCCACATCTCCAGATATCTCCTATGTTTGAGTATAGTCTCGGCAATCTGTGTGTGTCCAGCACTGATGGCCTGGAGGACAGCCTCCTGTATGTGGTGTTGGTTAGACTTTTCCAGTAGAACCTCCACGACCTGCCAGATGTAGTTAATTTGTTAGTTTTACTGCATCATTAAAGGTACAATAAAGGCTCCTCTGGAGAAAAAAAAACACATCTTCAACAATAAAATTAGAAATAGAAACGGTATATATATATATATATATATATATATATATATATATATATATATATATATATATATATATATATATATATATATATATATATATATATAAATATATATATATCATTAAATAGACGAAACAAATAAGATGGAATGGCCACGTTCCCCATAAGGCCATGAACAGGCTTCCAGGCATAGCTTTAAGATATATAAAGTACCCTTTGGACAAAACTGATTGTAACCAGGTAAACTAGGTAGTTGTGGATTCGACTCGGTTACAAGTGTGGTGGAGGTTTCAACTCACACCCTTGGCTTCGTTGGTCTGGAGGTATCTTTTGAAGTCGGATGGCAGCCTCTACTGTACTTTTTGCAAATTTATATTTGACACCTTTCCTTAGACGTGGCTTCGTAAACGTCTAAGTCTAACAAACAATGTCACGTTCTAACCAAACAGTAACCAACGCTGTTGTCTTATGATAGAAAACTGTATGACTTTATTCAATGGTAGCGGAAAGTGGCTAGCAATAATAATACAATGATGAAGGTAAACTATTAGCAGATGCAGGCAATTCATCAACAAAATGCAAAACTTCGTGACTAAACTGGCATATAAAATGGTGGATCAAACAATCCGGGTAGAACAATATTTACAATAGTTAGATCTGACTTCTAACTAAAATGAAAGAGTGTCTTCTTATGAGACTGGCGCTAGGACTGAATTTACAGCGAACAATTTCAACTTATATAGCGGGCATGAAGAGGGGGAGTGTAAACTATACCAATGGTTTGACACATGGTACTAAATTTTGAGATCAACAGGGGGATCTCCCTGGCCTTAGAAAGTCGCCCAATTATGGGCCATTTGCTGAAGGCCAGAGCTATGCATAAAAATGTCAATGTCCACCGTTGGCGATCAGAAAAAATGATATCAACTGGAATTACATTTCCTGAAACAGTGACAAGATAAGGTAGGAAATATATGGTCACCCAGGAGGGTGGAAAAGGGGGGGGGGGCGAGAGGGCGCGATATTCACGAGACTATGTGACCCTTAATTGCAATCTGGACAATGGTCGTTAAATTCGTACGCCATTCAAAGTTGGAGGGAGATGATTCCTATCTTAACCAGGTAAGGGGGGATAACCACGTCGCGTGTGGAAAAGGTGACACGGGAAGGTGTGGGGGGGGGGAAGGGCGGTATAGTATTATTTTTCTTGGCCGGGAAACCCCGCTATGTGGGCCAACAATAATATAATAATATTTACAAACAACGTTTATATTTCTAAACTTCTCTCTTTCTCTCTCTTACGCTTAATCAAAATAATGTACATATACTCCTAATCCGTTCTCGGTTGTGATGCTAATACATTCGTTATAATCATTGGCAGTTATAAAATTCGGCCTATGTGACGACCGATTCGTTTCCAATCGTCGCACTGATCATAGGCTGGGCATGGTGCTGGCCACACATCCCCTCGTATGCCGTGGCCACATAAACTGGTGAACGCTGCTTCACCAGCCATAGGATCAGCTTTAAGATATGCACCAACTAAAAGAGTGATACTACCACTAGACACATCGAGAAGAACAATAGAAAAAGAATTGAAGGCTTCCTTATACTCTACTGTAGTCTACAGAGAGCATCAACGACTATAAGAGAGAGAGAGAGAGAGAGAAAAAAAAGAAAGAGATCGGGAGGGAGGGTACAAGCCGCCAAGCCCTTTTATAAATCTACGAAGAGTCATATGAATGCATCCAGGAAATGTGGTACTATAGTCTATAGAAATGGTCGGCAACCTACGAAACACGTTCCAGACTTGGTACGCAGAGCGATTTTCAAAGCCACGCATAAGACCCTCCCCTTCCCAAAACGCAAGTCAATAGCGGTATTTTTTTCCGCAAAGAAATTGTGTGCACGCTAAATCATATCATATCATATATCATATCATATCATATCATATCATATCATATATCATATCATATCATATCATATATATAAATCTCAAAAGGAATATGTATGTGGCTGGCTGGCTGGGTATGTACATACCGCATAATCTTTTTAAATACTGGACATAAAAACGTGAAATTTGCTACAAATATTCTTTGCGTTACGGCGGTGAACACTGTCAAGGTTTTATAAAAATTAAAATGACCGCAGTGGTCAGTTTGGTCAAAAAACGCGAATAAAACGACATATTTTGGGTTCATGTTAAAATTGCCGTTCCATTTTTTTATAGTTTTTCGATCGATCGCGCTAAAAAAATAAAAAAAAGGATGGTGTTGAGATTTTTTTCAGGATGACGTCATCAAAGTTTGCGCAGAGATAGCTAGCCGGCTTTTCGTTATGACGTCATCAAATTTTGCGTATTCATTTAAAATTAACTTTGCTTCAACCTTTGCTAATGTACTTTATGAATGAATAGAACGAAATATATTCACGTTTTAATTTGCGTCGTAATTTATAGCGGGATATTTTTAAAATTGTTATAATGGGTAATGATTAATGGTTTTAATGGGTATCTTACGTTGTATCTGGCAAATACAAAATTCCTTCACGTTTTTATTCGTGTTGTATATGTCCACAGAATAGGTATAAAACAGAATGCGCAATCGCATTTTATTTCTGTTTTGGGCAGTAATACCGACGCCATACTAAGCTTATTTAAACGCAGCGGTCCTGGTTACACTCTATATTTATGCTTATTTAGCCTACAACGTCCTTTTCTTCAAATCTACAAGTTCGAACACCCAAAGCTAATATTTCAGGCAAAATGTGCATAAACGGTTGTGTAATAAACTACAACAATGATGCGAAAACGACTGATTATCGTAAAAAAGAGCATGTCAAACTGCATGGCTTTCCTGACTCCATAAAGGATAAACAACAGCATAAACAACCTCATATTAACTCATTATGAATTATATGCCTATTTCCCTTCATAATTTTAAAAGTTTATTTTGGTTTAAAAAGTATATATATTTATGTACCGGTAGCCGCAGGAATTTAGTTACCGGTACCGAGCTACGTCTAAGCCATTTTTTTTTCAAATCAATACCGGGCAATAAAAATATTTATACATCATATTGGCCTAATCATATAATGTTCAAAACAAAATGGGTAATTAAGTCAAATTTATATAAAAGTAAGCCTATAATGAAAGATAATGTAGGCCCTATATATATTGTATATATTTATGGCAGACGTAGATATCATTTCTCATTTTACTATAGTAGCGTCTCTAGCGACCGCTGCATTGCGAAAAATGATAACTTTTAGTGACTGCGTATATAGGGATTGTGCATTCTGTTCTATACCTATTCTGTGTATACGTCTTATAAACTTTGTAGCGGGAAATTTTTCAATTGCCAGGCAATGTTTCAATTGCCGAGCTCAACGTTTTAAAGTTTTAATTTGTATCGTATACGTCTTATAAACTATGTAGCGGGAAATTTTTATATTGCCGGGCAATGTTTAAATTTGCCGGACCAACTTTTTAAAGTTTTAATTCATGTCGTATACGTTGTATAAACTATGATTCATATCGGTTTCAGTTGTTATTGTTTTTCCTGTTGAATTTAAAATTTAATTCTAAGTTTGCTTCCAAAGCAACAAGAAATAAATAGCAAAAAACAAAAAAAAAAAAAAAAAAAAAAAAAAAAATTTGATCTACGACTAATGTTGTAGCAATAAAATATATCAAACAATAATTTTCGAATTAACAGTACTTTTTAAAAGACATGTGAGTTCTGTTTTACAGAAAGAGTTTAATTACCCAATAAACTCACAAAATTCGACCATAGTGGTCATACTTTGAGCAAGAAATAAAAAAAAAATATTATTATTTGTTTTTCCTTTTCAGTTGTATATTGAATTGGTGTATAATAAAGTGTGCAAAACAAAAAAAAATTTAAAAAATACTGACCACAAAAAAAAACATACTACTTTATGTATGTTGCAAAAACAAAACTAAAAAACTATAATGTGTCAAGCATATTCTAAAAAAAAGCCCGTTCGAAGAATCGGGCACATATCGGCTTGTATATATATAAATCTCAAAAGGAATATGTATGTATGTGGCTGGCTGGCTGGCTGGCTGGGTATGTACATACCGCATAATCTTTTTAAATACTGGACATAAAAACGTGAAATTTGCTACAAATATTCTTTGCGTTACGGCGGTGAACACTGTCAAGGTTTAAAAAAAATTAAAATGACCGCAGTGGTCAGTTTGGTCAAAAAACGCGAATAAAACGACATATTTTGGGTTCATGTTGAATTTGCCGTTCCAACTTTTTATAGTTTTTCGTCACAAAGTTAGAAAAAAAAAGGATGCGCTGAGATTATTTTTATGACGTCATCAATCTTTTTGCATGGATTTTATAGCAATGAAGGGACATTTTTCATTCATGTTTAAATTGACGTCATCAAACTATGTGCATGGATTTTATTATCTCAACTCAATGACGGGAACAAATTTTCTTCATGTTTAAATTGTCTACGTGCCGTAAACAACATAAATTCTTTACACTACCAATACTGTAGTTGATTTTCTTAATCTATCACTACTTTAATACTTTACACTGTGAATACATGACTTAAAGCTAATTAATAATTTAAAACTTTACAAACATAGGACAAAGCAAATAGATATAGTATTTTTTTTTCTGTTTCGGGAAGTAATACCGACGGCTTATTAAGCATATTTAAACGCAGTGGTCCTGGTTACACTCTATATTTAAGCTTATAATTATATGGCGTCATCAAATTTTGCGTATTTATGCGTTTAAGAAGGGAACAAAATTTTGTTTTAATTTGCGTCGTAATTTGTAGAATGCAATATTTAAATGGTTTAAGTTACCGGAAAAGACTATTGCTTATAACTCCATGGGTTATTTTATACAGTTCCGAGAACTGGGCACCTTTAGGCTTATCGCCTTGGTAACGGCCATTGTTTAAATTACCGGGCAATGTTTAAATTACCGGGCAATGTTTATAATACCGGGCAATGTTTAAATTACCGGGCAATGTTTATAATACCGGGCAGTGTTTAAATTACCGGGCAATGTTTAAATTACCGGGCAATGTTTATAATACCGGGCAATGTTTAAATTACCGGGCAATGTTTAAATTACCGGCAATGTTTAAATTACCGGGCAATGCTTAATTACCGGGCAATGTTTAAATTACCGGGCAATGTTTAAATTACCGGGAAATGTTTAATTACCGGGCAATGTTTAAATTACCGGGCAATGTTTATAATACCGGGCAATGTTTAAATTACCGGGCAATGTTTATAATACCGGGCAATGTTTAAATTACCGGGCAATGTTTAAATTACCGGGCAATGTTTAAATTACCGGGCAATGTTTAATTACCGGGCAATGTTTAAATTACCGGGCAATGTTTATAATACCGGGCAATGTTTAAATTACCGGGCAATGTTTAAATTACCGGGCAATGTTTAAATTACCGGGCAATGTTTATATTACCGGGCAATGTTTAATTTGCCGGGCAATGTTCAAATTGCCGGAACTAACTTTTTAAAGTTTTAATTCGTGTCGTATACGTTTTATAAACATTATTTCATATGGGTTTCATTTGTTATTTTTTTACATGTTGAATAGAAAATTTAATTCTAAGTTTGCTTCCAAAGCAACAATAAATAAATAAATAGCAAATAAACAAAAACAACACAACATAGGTCTGCGACTTAATGTTTGTCGTAAAAAAAATATATCAAACAATCATTAAAAAAAATAAAAGTACTGTCGAATGTTCTTAATCAATGAATAGAACAAAATATATTCATGTTTTAATTTGCGTCGTAATTTATAGCGGTCAATTTTGTAATTGTTATAATGGGTGATGAGTAATGATTTTAACGGGTAATTCATGTTGTAGCGGGCAAATAAAAAATTACCTCACTTTTAAATTCGTGTCGTAGGTCATGCGGGCAATCTCATTATAACTGCCTGAGTAGTTAGAGTGTATGTAAACATAACTTTTAGCCGGTTCGGAGGACCGGGCACATAACGGCTTGTCATATATATATATAAATCTCAAAAGGAATATGTATGTATGTGGCTGGCTGGCTGGCTGGCTGGCTGGCTGGGTATGTACATACCGCATAATCTTTTTAAATACTGGACATAAAAACGTGAAATTTGCTACAAATATTCTTTGCGTTACGGCGGTGAACACTGTCAAGGTTTTAAAAAAATTAAAATGACCGCAGTGGTCAGTTTGGTCAAAAAACGTGAAAAAAACACAACTTTTGATTCACATTGTCTTTGCCAGTACAACTTTTTATAGTTTTTCGTCACAAAGTTAGAAAAAAAAAGGATGCGCTGAGATTATTTTTATGACGTCATCAATCTTTGCGCATGGATTTTATAGCAATGAAGGGACATTTTTCATTCATGTTTAAATTGACGTCATCAAACTATGTGCATGGATTTTATTATCTCAACTCAATAACGGGAACAAATTTTTTTTCATGTTTAAATTGTCTACGTGCCGTAAACAACATAAATTCTTTACACTACCAATACTGTAGTTGATTTTCTTAATCTATCACTACTTTGATACTTTACACTATGAATACATGACTTAAAGCTAATTAATAATTTAAAACTTTACAAACATAGGACAAAGCAAATAGATTTAGCTTTTTTTTTCTGTTTTCGGAAGTAATACCGACGCATTACTAAGCTTATTTAAACGCAGTGGTCCTGGTTACACTCTATATTTAAGCTTATAATTATATGGCGTCATCAAATTTTGCGTATTTTTGCGTTTAAGAAGTTTTGTTTTAATTTGCGTCGTAATTTGTAGAATGCAATATTTAAATGGAAGACTATTGTTTATAACTCCATGGGTTATTTTATCCAGTTCCGAGAACTGGGCACCTTTAGGCTTATCGCCTTGGTAACGGCCATTGTTTAAATTACCGGGCAATGTTTAAATAACCGGGCAATGTTTATAATACCGGGCAATGTTTAAATTACCGGGCAATGTTTAAATTACCGGGCAATGTTTAAATTACCGGGCAATGTTTATAATACCGGGCAATGTTTAAATTACCGGGCAATGTTTAAATTACCGGGCAATGTTTAAATTACCGGGCAATGTTTAAATTACCGGGCAATGTTTATATAACCGGGCAATGTTTAATTTGCCGGGCAATGTTCGAATTGCCGGAACTAACTTTTTAAAGTTTTAATTCGTGTCGTATACGTTTTATAAACATTATTTCATATGGGTTTCATTTGTTATTGTTTTACATGTTGAATAGAAAATTTAATTCTAAGTTTGCTTCCAAAGCAACAATAAATAAATAAATAGCAAATAAACAAAAACAACACAACATAGGTCTGCGACTTAATGTTTGTCGTAAAAAAATATATCAAACAATCATTAAAAAAAAAAAAGTACTGTCGAATGTTCTTTATCAATGAATAGAACAAAATATATTCATGTTTTAATTTGCGTCGTAATTTATAGCAAGCAATTTTGTAATTGTTATAATGGGTGATGAGTAATGATTTTAACGGGTAATTCATGTTGTAGCGGGCAAATAAAAAATTACCTCACGTTTAAATTCGTGTCGTAGGTCATGCGGGCAATCTCATTATAACTGCCTGAGTAGTTAGAGTGTATGTAAACATAACTTTTAGCCGGTTCGGAGGACCGGGCACATAACGGCTTGTATATATATAAATCTCAAAAGGAATATGTGGCTGGCTGGCTGGCTGGGTATGTACATACCGCATAATCTTTTTAAATACTGGACATAAAAACGTGAAATTTGCTACAAATATTCTTTGCGTTACGGCGGTGAACACTGTCAAGGTTTTAAAAAAATTAAAATTACCGCAGTGGTCAGTTTGGTCAAAAAACGCGAATAAAACGACATATTTTGGGTTCATGTTGAATTTGCCCTTCCAACTTTTTATAGTTTTTCGATCAATCGCGCTAAAAAAATAAGACAACAGGACGCGTAGAGATTATTTTTATATTGTTATGGACCTCTTTATATGATGACTATTATTACGACTCGTTAAATCGGATTCAATGAATATAGTTGTATCTTTATTAGAAGTCTCTAGATTCTGCTAATCTGTAGCCCAAGCTAGGGGTTCCTTGACTGACAGGTCTATGCAGTAATGTAGTTATATTCGTGATAATTATCTTCAACACCTTTCTCAACAACGATAGATCAAACAACTCCAGTTGTTGAATAAACAATTTTATTTAAATTGTAGACTCAATATAAACGATCAATAAACTTCATCAACTGGTGGCAACATAAGTATCAATAAAATGGCATTATATGTACATGTATGAATATAGCGACTTCACTCTACAAACGTTTAAACTGAACTAACTTTAAGGAGGTCGGGACTTTACAAAGAAAACGATCATCGAAGATTCTACAGGGTCTTAATACGCATTTTAACCTCTTTCTCTATAATTACTACGATCCAGAATTATCCCCCAATTTCCACGGGATTTGAACGAATTATTTTATTTAAACTGCCCTCAGGGCATAAAGGTCAAACCTTGGTCGCTTTGGACTCTGATACGCACTTGTTAAGAGGTCAATGCCTTACTACGTCATTCATTTATGACCGAGATTCGTAACATCCCCCCCCCCTTCTAAAGCTTTATAATTATTTCCTTTACATTTTAACCATACGAAAAATGTTAATTTTAAGGAATAATTATAAAAGAAAATATTCCGGGAAAAACAATACAGTTCAATTGGCGATCCCAATAATTCAATCGAACTGATAACAATAACATAACAATATATGCAATATAAATTCATCTTATCAAATGGCTTAACTATAGTCATTCAATCATTCAATTTTTAATTCAAAACAATGGACAATTAAATTGTTTATCTAAATCTTGTATACAAGAAAAATACATAGGGTTAAACATTATACAATCTAATAATTTCCATTCCATTATCATTCCACGTTAATAAAAACTCTCTCGTTCATTTAATTATAAACTAATATCTTTTACATTTGTAATCAAACAACAAAAGAAAAAATCACTTAATGTCTATGCAGACACGACTTATTTTTTCATAAGGAGAAAAAAAAACAAACGCTCTTGATGAAAAAAATACTACTAGGCTTGACCTAATTACACAACAACACGATCATTTTCTCGACAGTATTTTTTTTTTCATGTTTGTAGGCTGGACAACATTAGACAACTGTCTGTGACGCGACACAGAAATTGAGGTCAATTCCGCCTTTCTCTCTCTCTCTCTCTCTCTCTCTCTCTCTCATTCACAATTGATTTTAACAAGGTTGACATCGCTATGCAAATTTACCTCATCACAGCCTAGGTCAAAAAAATATTGCTACGCGATTAAATAGTTATCGTAACTAAATGAGCATTCTTTAACATCTATCATCTCAAAATCAAATTCATTTATTTTATTTTAAGAACATTAAACATAGTCTGTTCACGAATTAAAATAGTTTATAGACAATTTCATTAAAAATATTTCAATCTTTCATTTTACCATGACCTTTCGACGTCATTATTTTCTTTTTAAAAGAGTTCACAGCAGTTTTAAATTGAAACATTCAGACAATCATGGATTTACTTGAAACAAATTGGTTAATTTACTTAATTAACTATCAATTAAAACAAGTTATATTCTCTTCATACAATCTTAGTACTAAATAGTAAGTACTTATTTTCTTTTAATTACATTAAAGACATTTCAATTACAATATTACTGAAGTAGAAAAGAGTTAAGCATAGGCTACTATTAATTTTTTTCATAGCGAAATCAATGTAACAATTTATGTACAAAACAAACTGCTGGTTTGACTGGTGTGGTAAAACATTTCATTTCCAATCTTTTCAGTGGTGTACATTGCTCTTTTCCATTTTCCATAAAGGTTTTTATTCCTTATTCATAGATTCTCCTGTTACTTTCACAGTGTTCAGGTCTACCCAGTCTTTTGCTTGTCAATACCATTCATTCAATCTATTTTAACTAATACAAAAAAAAATAGATTAGTTTTACAATCTTGACATGAAATCCTTAATTAATAATACATTTGTTGAACATTGGTATGTCAACATTATAAATTCTCTACCATGAAATTCTCAATCATTCTGGTTTACAGTGTCAAGTCAGTGGCACATATCCTAAATTTATACAAAACAAGGATAAGTTTTATTTTACATTAGTTTCACTTCTGGTCTGCTTTTCATGTAACAGTATCCTAAAAAGTGAAAAATCATATATAATACAGTTCTTGGAATTCTTTTTAGTCATAGCTCTGCCTTGCTGCAACTATTTTTACCCTACATTATCATACATTCAATGATAATATAATAAATGAATAAATTCACATAGAAGAAATTTGCATCTTGACTCAGTGCAATTTTTCAACAACAGTACATGATAAAATAAATTTCCATAGTACAATCATAAACATTTCTCAATACTTTAGTGATAGAAAAATTCTCTTTTCTTAAAACCATTTACATCTTTTTCAATCAAATTATCCTCTCTGCCAAATGTTTCAATTATCATTTCCAGAGATTCTCAAACACATCTTATAATCAGTCCACATTTATAATGTCCTCTGATTTAGAAACCAATTCTGCGGATAAAACTGATCTTTTTCTCTCATAGCAATTATTTTAAATGCTCAACATAACAAGTTTGTTTAGAAATATCACACTATAATGATATTTACTCTAACAATACTTTTACTCATTCCTTTTTCACCACAAGTAAGGGATTTAGTTTTAAAATAGTAAGTTTGGTAACTAACTATCAGTGAATTTGACATTCAATTCATCCTGTACTCCAGGCATGAATTTTACAAATAAGAGTAACAATGTTAACAACATCAAGCTTATTCCAATTGTTTTCAGAAGGTAAGGCTTTATCATTTTCAAATGATATAATATGTTTGCCTTTCTTTCATCACACAACAATGGCATCTGCATGTGAGCAGTGTACAATTTTTTTCTAACAAACACAGTTATGTCAGACAAAAAATATATGTACTTATCTAGGTACTTGCTCAGCCCAAGGAGATCCAATTCGGTCTGCCATTCCTCTGGAAGTAGTTTGAGTGGTCCTTGGACAGTGGGTCCAAAGATTGGTCCATAGGCTCCTCGACTTTCCGGATAGGATTCAGTTGTCACCTCATGATCCAGGCATAAGTTCTTTAGTACTGGATTGAAGAGTTCCGAGGCGAAGTTGGTCCTTCGATCTGTCGGTATGGATTGTGGTAACCCATAGCTTTTGATAGTTTCGGTCCAGCTCTCCGCACTCGTTTCTTCAGTGATGCTCCTCCAATCTTCATCTGTACCGGCAACTGCAGGTTTGCATTGTTGTTTGAACATGCTGTGGTCTATATGTTCATAGACATCAGTAGTAGGATTTTCTTTCTCGTCGACAGCTTTCTCATGCAACTGTAGCAACTCTGGGTCTACTCTCTGTTCAGCAATCAATTCATTTTGTGATGACTTCTTTGATTGATTTCCTTTCGGACAATCTTCAATCATGGAGAAAATAGTAGTATCAAGTTCCACTTCTTCTTCCACTTTCTTCTCTCGTGGGAGAATTTCTTCTTTCTTTTTCTTTTCTTGTGAGATAGTTTCTTCTTTCTTTTTCTGTGGTGTCATACCATTTATGACATCACCTACAGGATAAAGTTCTTTTTCTTTTCCTGTCTCCACAATAGGACTAGGGTCTGGATTTTCCTTCACAATCAGTTCAGGTCTCACCCTCCCTTTCGCCAAATCATTTGCTAGGATAACGGATATGCCCTCAACAGGAAGTTTTGATATTACTCCAACTGTCACATATCCTGTCACCAAGCCAGATGTGAGGTATATCCTATGTAGAGGTATTTCTTCTTTCCATTCAAAACCTCTCAATAGGACAGTCTGTCCTGTCAATGTATTATCATTCAATGGTAATACATCTTTAAGCAGCAGGGTTAATGATGCCCCTGTGTCTCGTAATATTTTTACGGACTTCAGTGGTCCTTCCTTTTGTAAGGCCACACAACCTTCACTAATGAACGGTTGAAAACTGCACAGGGTCTCTGTGTCAGTTTCATTCTTCCCTTGACCATGACTTTCGGGTGGTTTTTCATCTTTCGATGACTTCAGACTCTTGTTCGAGTCAAAAATACTTTGGTCTACTTTTTCGTCTCTGTGGATATATGGGACCTTTACAAGGAACCCAATCGTAGCCGTTCTGTATTTAAAAGCAGGATATTTATCCTCATTATCTTCAGTTGTAGATTTCTCTACCTTCTGACTTTTGCTCTCAGGCAAATCCACCCTCAGTGTTTCTGGTTTAGAATAATCTTTCTTCGAATTCAGTTCGTTTGTATGTTCGCTTTCTTGTACATTCTGTATTGGTTTATGGCTAGCACACATGACCACTTTGTTAGGTCTTTTGTCGCTTCGTATACTCCAACAGTCTTCTATGCTATGTCCTGTCCTTTTACAAAAAGTACATTGGACGTTTTTGTTGATAGGTTTTTTATTAACATCATTTTGTTTCACAAAATGCTCTTTTTCACGATGTTGTTGTTGTGTGTTTTCTGCTGGCCGTTGTGGCCTATTAACATTCTTTCCATCAGCTGTCCTATGACACAATGTGTACTGTTCAGCTAAATCAGCAGCCTTATGTGGGTCAGTGATATCACGCTCGGATAAATACATTCTTATATCCGGCCTCACTTTGTTAATAAAATCCTCTAAGAGAATGATATCTTTCATTTCTTTTAATGTGGAGATATTTCTGGATTTTATCCACTGATCCATTAGCTTTTCTTCTGCTCGAAGGAAGTCTAAGTGTGTTTGGTAAGGGGACATTGTGTACTGACGGAACCTTTTCCGATAACTTTCCGGTATTTGGTTATAGGCTTTAAGTACAGTATCTTTAATGATTTCATAATCATTTAAATTCTCCTCTTTTAACAATAGAACACAATCTCTTGCCCTTCCCTGAGTAAAAGCTGTTCTGACTAATATTCCCCATTTATCTTCTGGGAACTTAAAATCTCTGCAAGAAATTTCAAAGGTCTGGAAGAAATTAGCTATTTCACTTTCTTTATCAATGTAGGTAGGGACTAGCTTTTTCCATCTGGCCATCTCTACATCACTATGAGATTCTTTTTTAGTAGCGCCTATCTTCGCCAGTTCTATTCTTTCCTGACTTTCTGTTTCTCTTTGACTTTTCTTATCTCTTTCCTGACTTTCTATTTCTAGACGTCTTTGTTCCATCTCCATTTCCATCCGTTTCATTTCTAACTGAAATCTAAACTGTTCGGACATAGATTTCGACGTCTGACCTTCAACTTGATATCCCTCCGCGCTTGATTCTACTTTCAACTTGCCACTCGCAATCAACACATCTTTTATCTGCTGTGTCAACACAGTCCTCGATGGTATAGTTTCAGTAACTTCTATCTTTAAGATCTCAGCGATCTCTTTTAACTTCTTTATTGATAAAGTTTTCAGAACTTCTTCTTCTGGATTTTCAATAAATTCCATTCTTTAGTTAAGAGATTTATAAAGTGGTAAATTTTTCCAACTTACGTTTTTCCAATCGGAAGAATAATTTCAGCGTTCTTAGGCTTGCTCAGTAGGTCACTGCTCCAACACACAACACAACACAACTTGAATATATGCTTCACTATACAACTATCCCGGACGAGCCCCCAATTCTGTTATGGACCTCTTTATATGATGACTATTATTACGACTCGTTAAATCGGATTCAATGAATATAGTTGTATCTTTATTAGAAGTCTCTAGATTCTGCTAATCTGTAGCCCAAGCTAGGGGTTCCTTGACTGACAGGTCTATGCAGTAATGTAGTTATATTCGTGATAATTATCTTCAACACCTTTCTCAACAACGATAGATCAAACAACTCCAGTTGTTGAATAAACAATTTTATTTAAATTGTAGACTCAATATAAACGATCAATAAACTTCATCAACTGGTGGCAACATAAGTATCAATAAAATGGCATTATATGTACATGTATGAATATAGCGACTTCACTCTACAAACGTTTAAACTGAACTAACTTTAAGGAGGTCGGGACTTTACAAAGAAAACGATCATCGAAGATTCTACAGGGTCTTAATACGCATTTTAACCTCTTTCTCTATAATTACTACGATCCAGAATTATCCCCCAATTTCCACGGGATTTGAACGAATTATTTTATTTAAACTGCCCTCAGGGCATAAAGGTCAAACCTTGGTCGCTTTGGACTCTGATACGCACTTGTTAAGAGGTCAATGCCTTACTACGTCATTCATTTATGACCGAGATTCGTAACAATATGACGTCATCAAAGTTTGCGCAGGGATAGCTGGTTGTCTTTTTTTTTTTATGGCGTCATCGAATTTTGCTTATTCATTTTAATTAACTTTGCTTCAACCTTTGCTAATGTACTTTATGAATGAATAGAACAAAATATATTCACGTTTTAATTTGCGTCGTAATTTATAGCGGGATATTTTTAAATTGTTATAATGGGTAATGATTAATGGTTAATGGGTATCTTACGTTGTATCTGGCAAATACAAAATTCATTCACGTTTTTATTCGTGTTGTATATGTCCACAGAATAGGTATAAAACAGAATGCGCAATCGCATTTTATTTCTGTTTTGGGCAGTAATACCGACGCCATACTAAGCTTATTTAAACGCAGCGGTCCTGGTTACACTCTATATTTATGCTTATTTAGCCTACAACGTCCTTTTCTTCAAATCTACATGTTCGAACACCCAAAGCTAATATTTCAGGCAAAATGTGCATAAACGGTTGTGTAATAAACTACAACAATGACTCGAAAAGGACTGATTATCGTAAAAAAGAGCATGTCAAACTGCATGGCTTTTCTGACTCCATAAAGGATAAACAACAGCATAAACAACCTCATATTAACTCATTATGAATTATATGTCTATTTCCTTTCATAATTTTAAAAGTTTATTTTGGTTTAAAAAGTATATATATTTATGTACCGGTAGCCGCAGCAATTTAGTTACCGGTACCGAGCTACGTCTAAGCCATTTTTTTTTCAAATCAGTACCGGGCAATAAAAATATTTATACAGCATATTGGCCTAATCATATAATGTTCAAAACAAAATGGGTAATTAAGTCAAATTTATATAAAAGTAAGCCTATAATGAAAGATAATGTAGGCCCTATATATCATATATATATATAAATCTAAAAAGGAATATGTATGTATGTATGTATGTGGCTGGCTATGTACATACCGCATAATCTTTTTAAATACTGGACATAAAAACGTGAAATTTGCTACAAATATTATTTGCGTTACGGCGGTGAACACTGTCAAGGTTTAAAAAAAATTAAAATGACCGCAGTGGTCAGTTTGGTCAAAAAACGCGAATAAAACGACATATTTTGGGTTCATGTTAAAATTGCCGTTCCAACTTTTTATAGTTTTTCGATCGATCGCGCTAAAAAAATAAAAAAAAGGATGGCGTTGAGATTTTTTTCAGGATGACGTCATCAAAGTTTGCGCAGAGATAGCTAGCCGGCTTTTCGTTATGACGTAATCAAATTTTGCGTATTCATTTAAAATTAACTTTGCTTCAACCTTTGCTAATGTACTTTATGAATGAATAAAACAAAATATATTCACGTTTTAATTTGCGTCGTAATTTATAGCGGGATATTTTTAAATTGTTATAATGGGTAATGATTAATGGTTTTAATGGGTATCTTACGTTGTATCTGGCAAATACAAAATTCCTTCACGTTTTTATTCGTGTTGTTTATGTCCACAGAATAGGTATAAAACAGAATGCGCAATCGCATTTTATTTCTGTTTTGGGCAGTAATACCGACGCCATACTAAGCTTATTTAAACGCAGCGGTCCTGGTTACACTCTATATTTAAGCTTATAATTATATGGCGTCATCAAATTTTGCGTATTTATGCGTTTAAGAAGGGAACAAAATTTTGTTTTAATTTGCGTCGTTATTTGTGGAATGCAATATTTAAATGGTATAAGTTACCGGAAAATACTTTATCCCCGCTTAAGACTATTGTTTATAACTCCATGGGTTATTTTATCAAATTCCGAGAACTGGGCACCTTTAGGCTTATCGCCTAGGTAACGGCCATTGTTTAAATTACCGGGCAATGTTTAAATTACCGGGCAATGTTTATAATACCGGGCAATGTTTATAATACCGGGCAATGTTTAAATTACCGGGCAATGTTTAAATTACCGGGCAATGTTTATAATACCGGGCAATGTTTATAATACCGGGCAATGTTTAAATTACCGGGCAATGTTTAAATTACCGGGCAATGTTTATAATACCGGGCAATGTTTATAATACCGGGCAATGTTTAAATTACCGGGCAATGTTTAAATTACCGGGTAATGTTTAATTTGCCGGGCAATGTTCAAATTGCCGGAACTAAATTTTTAAAGATTTAATTCGTGTCGTATACGTTTTATAAACATTATTTCATAAGGGTTTCATTTGTTATTGTTTTACATGTTGAATAGAAAATTTAATTCTAAGTTTGCTTCCAAAGCAACAATAAATAAATAAATAGCAAATAAACAAAAACAACACAACATAGGTCTGCGACTTAATGTTTGTCGTAAAAAAAATATATCAAACAATCATTAAAAAAAAAAAAGTACTGTCGAATGTTCTTAATCAATGAATAGAACAAAATATATTCATGTTTTAATTTGCGTCGTAATTTATATCGGGCAATTTAGTAATTGTTATAATGGGTGATGAGTAATGATTTTAACGGGTAATTCATGTTGTAGTGGGCAAATAAAAAATTACCTCACGTTTAAATTCGTGTCGTAGGTCATGCGGGCAATCTCATTATAACTGCCTGAGTAGTTAGAGTGTATGTAAACATAACTTTTAGCCGGTTCGGAGGACCGGGCACATAACGGCTTGTCATATATATAAATCTCAAAAGGAATATGTATGTATGTATGTATGTACATACCGCATAATCTTTTTAAATACTGGACATAAAAACGTGAAATTTGCTACAAATATTATTTGCGTTACGGCGGTGAACACTGTCAAGGTTTAAACAAAATTAAAATGACCGCAGTGGTCAGTTTGGTCAAAAAACGCGAATAAAACGACATATTTTGGGTTCATGTTGAATTTGCCGTTCCAACTTTTTATAGTTTTTCGATCGATCGCGCTAAGAAAATAAGAAAAAAGGATGGCGTTGAGATTTTTTTCAGGATGACGTCATCAAAGTTTGCGCAGGGATAGCTGGTTGTCTTTTTTTTTTATGGCGTCATCGAATTTTGCGTATTCATTTTAATTAACTTCGCTTCAACCTTTGCTAATGTACTTTATGAATGAATAGAACAAAATACATTCACGTTTTAATTTGCGTCGTAATTTATAGCGGGATATTTTTAAATTGTTATAATGGGTAATGATTAATGGTTTTAATGGGTATCTTACGTTGTATCTGGCAAATAAAAAATTCCTTCACGTTTTTATTCGTGTTGTATATGTCCACAGAATAGGTATAAAACAGAATGCGCAATCGCAATTTATTTCTGTTTTGGGCAGTAATACCGACGCCATACTAAGCTTATTTAAACGCAGCGGTCCTGGTTACACTTTATATTTATGCTTATTTAGCCTACAACGTCCTTTTCTTCAAATCTACAAGTTCGAACACCCAAAGCTAATATTTCAGGCAAAATGTGCATGAACGGTTGTGTAATAAACTACAACAATGAAAACGAAAACGACTGATTATCGAAAAAAAGAGCATGTCAAACTGCATGGCTTTCCTGACTCCATAAAGGATAAACAACAGCATAAACAACCTCATATTAACTCATTATGAATTATATGCCTATTTCTCTTCATAATTTCAAAAGTTTTTTTTTGGTTTAAAAAGTATATATATTTATGTACCGGTAGCCGCAGCAATTTAGTTACCGGTACCGAGCTACGTCTAAGCCATTTTTTTTTCAAATCAGTACCGGGTAATAAATATTTTTACATCATATTGGCCTAATCATATAATGTTCAAAACAAAATGGGTAATTAAGTCAAATTTATATAAAAGTAAGCCTATAATGAAAGATAATGTAGGCCCTATATATATTGTATATATTTATGGCAGACGTAGATATCCTTTCACATTTTACTATAGTAGCGTCTCTAGCGACCGCTGCATTGCGGAAAATGGTAACTTTTAGTGACTGCGTATATAGGGATTGTGCATTCTGTTCTATACCTATTCTTTGTATACGTCTTATAAACTTTGTAGCGGGAAATATTTCAATTGCCAGGCAATGTTTAAATTGCCGAGCTCAACGTTTTAAAGTTTTAATTTGTATCGTATACGTCTTATAAACTATGTAGCGGGAAATTTTTATATTGCCGGGCAATGTTTAAATTTACCGGACCAACTTTTAAAAGTTTTAATTCATGTCGTATACGTTGTATAAACTATGATTCATATCGGTTTCAGTTGTTATTGTTTTTCCTGTTGAATTTAAAATTTAATTCTAAGTTTGCTTTCAAAGCAACAATAAATAAATAGCAAATAACACCAACAAAAACACAAAAAAAAATCAAAAATAAATAAATATTGATCTACGAATAATGTTGTAGCAAAAAATATATCAAACAATCATTTTCGAATTAACAGTACTTTTTAAAAGACATGTGAGTTCTGTTTTACAGAAAGAGTTTAATTACCCAATAAACTCACAAAATTCGATCATAGTGGTCATACTTTGAGCAAGAAATAAAAAAAAAATATTATTATTTGTTTTTCCTTTTTAGTTGTATATTGAATTGGTGTATAATAAAGTGTGCAAAACAAAAATAAATTTAAAAAATACTGACCACAAAAAAAAACATACTACTTTATGTATGTTGCAAAAACAAAACTCAAAAACTATAATGTGTCAAGCATATTCTAAAAAAAGCCCGTTCGAAGAATCGGGCACATATCATCTTGTATTGTATATTTATGGCAGACGTAGATATCATTTCTCATTTTACTATAGTAGCGTCACTAGCGACCGCTGCATTGCGGAAAATGGTAACTTTTAGTGACTGCGTATATAGGGATTGTGCATTCTGTTCTATACCTATTCTGTGTATACGTCTTATAAACTTTGTAGCGGGAAATTTTTCAATTGCCAGGCAATGTTTAAATTGCCGAGCTCAACGTTTTAAAGTTTTAATTTGTATCGTATACGTCTTATAAACTATATAGCGGGAAATTTTTATATTGCCGGGCAATGTTTAAATTTGCCGGACCAACTTTTTAAAGTTTTAATTCATGTCGTATACGTTGTATAAACTATGATTCATATCGGTTTCAGTTGTTATTGTTTTTCCTGTTGAATTTAAAATTTAATTCTAAGTTTGCTTCCAAAGCAACAAAAAAAATAAATAGCAAATAACACCAACAAAAAAAGCAAAAAAAAAATAAAAAAAATATTGATCTAAGACTAATGTTGTAGCAAAAAAATATATCAAACAATAATTTTCGAATTAACAGTACTTTTTAAAAGACATGTGAGTTCTGTTTTACAGAAAGAGTTTAATTACCCAATAAACTCACAAAATTCGATCATAGTGGTCATACTTTGAGCAAGAAATAAAAACAAATTATTATTATTTGTTTTTCCTTTTTAGTTGTATATTGAATTGGTGTATAATAAAGTGTGCAAAACAAAAAAAAAATTAAAAAATACTGACCACAAAAAAAAACATACTACTTTATGTATGTTGCAAAAACAAAACTAAAAAACTATAATGTGTCAAGCATATTCTAAAAAAAAGCCCGTTCGAAGAATCGGGCACATAACGGCTTGTCATATCATATCATATCATATCATATATATATATAAATCTCAAAAGGAATATGTATGTATGTATGTATGTATGTGGCTGGCTGGGTATGTACATACCGCATAATCTTTTTAAATACTGGACATAAAAACGTGAAATTTGCTACAAAAATTCTTTGCGTTACGGCGGTGAACACTGTCAAGGTTTTAAAAAAAATAAAATGACCGCAGTGGTCAGTTTGGTCAAAAAACGCGAAAAAAACGACATATTTTGGGTTCATGTTAAAATTGCCGTTCCAACTTTTTATCGTTTTTTCATCGATCGCGCTAAAAAAATAAAAAAAAGGATGGCGTTGAGATTTTTTTTAGGATGACGTCATCAAAGTTTGCGCAGAGATAGCTAGCCGGCTTTTCGTTATGACGTCATCAAATTTTGCGTATTCATTTAAAATTAACTTTGCTTCAATGTTTGCTAATGTATTTTATGAATGAATAGAACAAAATATATTCACGTTTTTATTCGTGTCGTATACGAAATATAAACTTTGTAGTTGTTGCGTGCAATCTCATTATAACTGCTTGAGTAGTAAGAGTGTATGTAAACATAACTTTTAGCTTTTTCAATTCGTTTGAAGCGGGCGTATACGCATTAAAATCTTTCTAGCGGGAAATATTTCACGTTTCAATTCGTTTCTAGCGGGAAATATTTCACGTTTCAGTTCGTTTCGGTTGTAGCGGGCGTACAAAATGTCATTCACATTTAAATTTGTGACGTATACATCGATAAACTTTTTAACGGGCAGGGTTTTATTAATTGCCGTATATATTAACTTTGTAGCGGGCAATCTCATTATAACTCCATGGGTAGATAAAGTGTATGTAAAATATAATTACATTTAACACAATTTTTTTTTTTTAAAGTTTCTTCTTTGTTTCTTATTGGTTTCATTTGTTATTGTTTTACATGTTGAATAGAAAAATTAATTCTAAGTTTGCTTCCAAAGCAACAATAAAAAAATAAATAGCAAATAACAAAAACAACACAACATAGGTCTGCGACTTAATGTTTGTTGTAAAAAAAAATATCAAACAATCATTTTTTTAAAAATAAAAGTACTGTCGATTGTTCTTTATCAATGAATAGAACAAAATATATTCACGTTTTAATTTGCGTCGTAATTTATAGCGGGCATTTTTTTAACTGTTATAATGGGTAATGGGTAATGATTTTAACGGGTAATTTATGTTGTAGCGGGCAAATAAAAAATTACCTCACGTTTAAATTCGTGTCGTAGGTCATGCGGGCAATCTCATTATAACTGCCTGAGTAGTAAGAGTGTATGTAAACATAACTTTTAGCCGGTTCGGAGGACCGGGCACATAACGGCTTGTATATATATAAATCTCAAAAGGAATATGTATGTATGTGGCTGGCTGGCTGGCTGGCTGGCTGGGTATGTACATACCGCATAATCTTTTTAAATACTGGACATAAAAACGTGAAATTTGCTACAAATATTCTTTGCGTTACGGCGGTGAACACTGTCAAAGTTTTAAAAAAATAAAATGACCGCAGTGGTCAGTTTGGTCAAAAAACGCGAAAAAAACGACATATTTTGGGTTCATGTTAAAATTGCCGTTCCAACTTTTTATAGTTTTTCGATCGATCGCGCTAAAAAAATACAAAAAAGGATGGCGTTGAGATTTTTTTCAGGATGACGTCATCAAAGTTTGCGCAGAGATAGCTAGCCGGCTTTTCGTTATGACGTCATCAAATTTTGCGTATTCATTTAAAATTAACTTTGCTTCAACCTTTGCTAATGTACTTTATGAATGAATAGAACAAAATATATTCACGTTTTAATTCGTGTCGTATACGAAATATAAACTTTGTAGTTGTTGCGTGCAATCTCATTATAACTGCTTGAGTAGTAAGAGTGTATGTAAACATAACTTTTAGCTTTTTCAATTCGTTTGAAGCGGGCGTATACGCATTAAAATCTTTCTAGCGGGAAATATTTCACGTTTCAATTCGTTTCTAGCGGGAAATATTTCACGTTTCAGTTTGTTTCGGTTGTAGCGGGCGTACAAAATGTCATTCACATTTAAATTTGTGACGTATACATCGATAAACTTTTTAACGGGCAGGGTTTTATTAATTGCCGTATATATTAACTGTGTAGCGGGCAATCTCATTATAACTCCATGGGTAGATAAAGTGTATGTAAAATATCATTATGCGATTACATTGATTTTCTTAATCTATCACTACTTTAATACTTTACACTGTGAATACATGACTTAAAGCTAATTAATAATTTAAAACTTTACAAACATAGGACAAAGCAAATAGATATAGTATTTTTTTTTCTGTTTCGGAAAGTAATACCGACGCCTTATTAAGCATATTTAAACGCAGTGGTCCTGGTTACACTCTATATTTAAGCTTATAATTATATGGCGTCATCAAATTTTGCGTATTTATGCGTTTAAGAAGTTGTTTTAATTTGCGTCGTAATTTGTAGAATGCAATATTTAAATGGAAGACTATTGTTTATAAATCCATGGGTTATTTTATCCAGTTCCGAGAACTGGGCACCTTTAGGCTTATCGCCTTGGTAACGGCCATTGTTTAAATTACCGGGCAATGTTTAAATTACCGGGCAATGTTTAAATTACCGGGCAATGTTTAAATTACCGGGCAATGTTTAAATTACCGGGCAATGTTTATAATACCGGGCAATGTTTAAATTACCGGGCAATGTTTAAATTACCGGGCAATGTTTAAATTACCGGGCAATGTTTAAATTACCGGGCAATGTTTATATAACCGGGCAATGTTTAATTTGCCGGGCAATGTTCGAATTGCCGGAACTAACTTTTTAAAGTTTTAATTCGTGTCGTATACGTTTTATAAACATTATTTCATATGGGTTTCATTTGTTATTGTTTTACATGTTGAATAGAAAATTTAATTCTAAGTTTGCTTCCAAAGCTACAATAAATAAATAAATAGCAAATAAACAAAAACAACACAACATAGGTCTGCGACTTAATGTTTGTCGTAAAAAAATATATCAAACAATCATTAAAAAAAAATAAAAGTACTGTCGAATGTTCTTTATCAATGAATAGAACAAAATATATTCATGTTTTAATTTGCGTCGTATTTTATAGCGGGCAATTTTGTAATTGTTATAATGGGTGATGAGTAATGATTTTAACGGGTAATTCATGTTGTAGCGGGCAAATAAAAAATTACCTCACGTTTAAATTCGTGTCGTAGGTCATGCAGGCAATCTCATTATAACTGCCTGAGTAGTTAGAGTGTATGTAAACATAACTTTTAGCCGGTTCGGAGGACCGGGCACATAACGGCTTGTATATATATAAATCTCAAAAGGAATATGTATGTGGCTGGCTGGGTATGTACATACCGCATAATCTTTTTAAATACTGGACATAAAAACGTGAAATTTGCTACAAATATTCTTTGCGTTACGGCGGTGAACACTGTCAAGGTTTTAAAAAAATTTAAAAGACCGCAGTGGTCAGTTTGGTCAAAAAACGCGAAAAAAACACAACTTTTGATTCACATTGTCTTTGCCAGTACAACTTTTTATAGTTTTTCGTCACAAAGTTAGAAAAAAAAGGATGCGCTGAGATTATTTTTATGACGTCATCAAAGTTTGCGCATGAATTTTTTAGCAATGAAGGGACATTTTTCATTCATGTTTAAATTGACGTCATCAAACTATGTGCATGGATTTTATTATCTCAACTCAATGACGGGAACAAATTTTCTTCATGTTTAAATTGTCTACGTGCCGTAAACGACATAAATTCTTTACACTACCAATACTGTAGTTGATTTTCTTAATCTATCACTACTTTAATACTTTACACTGTGAATACATGACTTAAAGCTAATTAATAATTTAAAACTTTACAAACATAGGACAAAGCAAATAGATATAAGCTTAGTATTTTTTTTTCTGTTTCGGGAAGTAATACCGACGCCTTATTAAGCTTATTTAAACGCAGTGGTCCTGGTTACACTCTATATTTAAGCTTATAATTATATGGCGTCATCAAATTTTGCGTATTTATGCGTTTAAGAAGTTTTTTTTTTAATTTGCGTCGTAATTTGTAGAATGCAATATTTAAATGGTTTAAGTTACCGGAAAATACTTTATCCCCGCTTAAGACTATTGCTTATAACTCCATGGGTTATTTTATCCAGTTCCGAGAACTGGGCACCTTTAGGCTTATCACCTTGGTAACGGCCATTGTTTAAATTACCTGGCAATGTTTAAATTACCGGGCAATGTTTATAATACCGGGCAATGTTTAAATTACCGGGCAATGTTTAAATTACCGGGCAATGTTTATATTACCGGGCAATGTTTAATTTGCCGGGCAATGTTCAAATTACTGGAACTAACTATTTAAAGTTTTAATTCGTGTTGAATACGTTTTATAAACATTATTTTATATGGGTTTCATTTGTTATTGTTTTACATGTTGAATAGAAAATGTAATTCTAAGTTTGCTTCCAAAGCAACAATAAATAAATAAATAGCAAATAAACAAAAACAACACAACATAGGTCTGCGACTTAATGTTTGTCGTAAAAAAAATATATCAAACAATCATTAAAAAAAAAAAAAAGTACTGTCGAATGTTCTTAATCAATGAATAGAACAAAATATATTCATGTTTTAATTTGCGTCGTAATTTATAGCGGGCAATTTTGTAATTGTTTTAATGGGTGATGAGTAATGATTTTAACGGGTAATTCATGTTGTAGCGGGCAAATAAAAAATTACCTCACGTTTAAATTCGTGTCGTAGGTCATGCGGGCAATCTCATTATAACTGCCTGAGTAGTTAGAGTGTATGTAAACATAACTTTTAGCCGGTTCGGAGGACCGGGCACATTACGGCTTGTATATATATAAATCTCAAAAGGAATATGTATGTGGCTGGCTGGCTGGCTGGCTGGCTGGCTGGGTATGTACATACCGCATTATCTTTTTAAAAACTGGACATAAAAACGTGAAATTTGCTACAAATATTCTTTGCGTTACGGCGGTGAACACTGTCAAGGTTTTAAAAAAATTTGAATGACCGCAGTGGTCAGTTTGGTCAAAAAACGCGAAAAAAACACAACTTTTGATTCACATTGTCTTTGCCAGTACAACTTTTTATAGTTTTTCGTCACAAAGTTAGAAAAAAAAGGATGCGCTGAGATTATTTTTATGACGTCATCAAAGTTTGCGCATGAATTTTTTAGCAATGAAGGGACATTTTTCATTCATGTTTAAATTGACGTCATCAAACTATGTGCATGGATTTTTATCTCAACTCAATGACGGGAACAAATTTTCTTGATGTTTTAATTGCCTACGTGCCGTAAACAACATAAATTCTTTACACTACCAATACTGTAGTTGATTTTCTTAATCTATCACTACTATTAATACTTTACACTGTGAATACATGACTTAAAGCTAATTAATAATTTAAAACTTTACAAACATAGGACAAAGCAAATAGATTTAGTTTTTTTTTTTCTGTTTCGGGAAGTAATACCGACGCCTTACTAAGCTTATTTAAACGCAGCTGTCCTGGTTACACTCTATATTTAAGCTTATAATTATATATCGTCATCAAATTTTGCGTATTTATGCGTTTAAGAAGGTAACAAAATTTTGTTTTAATTTGCGTCGTATTTTGTAGAATGCAATATTTAAATGGTCTAAGTTACCGGAAAATACTTTATCCCCGCTTAAGACTATTGCTTATAACTCCATGGGTTATTTTATCCAATTCCGAGAACTGGGCACCTTTAGGCTTATCGCCTTGGTAACGGCCATTGTTTAAATTACCGGGCAATGTTTAAATTACCGGGCAATGTTTATAATACCGGGCAATGTTTAAATTACCGGGCAATGTTTATAAATACCGGGCAATGTTTAAATTACCGGGCAATGTTTAAATTACCGGGCAATGTTTAAATTACCAGGCAATGATTAATTACCGGGCAATGTTTAAATTACCGGGCAATGTTTATAATACCGGGCAATATTTAAATTACCGGGCAATGTTTAAATTACCGGGCAATGTTTAAATTACCGGACAATGTTTATATTACCGGGCAATGTTTAATTTGCCGGGCAATGTTCAAATTGCTGGAACTAACTTTTTAAAGTTTTAATTCGTGTCGTATACGTTTTATAAACATTATTTCATATGGGTTTCATTTGTTATCGTTTTACATGTTGAATAGAAAATTTAATTCTAAGTTTGCTTCCAAAGCAACAATAAATAAATAAATAGCAAATAAACAAAAACAACACAACATAGGTCTGCGACTTAATGTTTGTCGTAAAAAAAATATATCAAACAATCATTAAACAAAAATAAAAGTACTGTCGAATGTTCTTAATCAATGAATAGAACAAAATATATTCATGTTTTAATTTGCGTCGTAATTTGTAGCGGGCAATTTTGTAATTGTTATAATGGGTGATGAGTAATGATTTTAACGGGTAATTCATGTTGTAGCGGGCAAATAAAAAATTACCTCACGTTTAAATTCGTGTCGTAGGTCATGCGGGCAATCTCATTATAACTGCCTGAGTAGTTAGAGTGTATGTAAACATAACTTTTAGCCGGTTCGGAGGACCGGGCACATAACGGCTTGTATATATATAAATCTCAAAAGGAATATGTATGTATGTGGCTGGCTGGCTGGCTGGCTGGGTATGTACATACCGCATAATCTTTTTAAATACTGGACATAAAAACGTGAAATTTGCTACAAATATTCTTTGCGTTACGGCGGTGAACACTGTCAAGGTTTTAAAAAAATTAAAATGACCGCAGTGGTCAGTTTGGTCAAAAAACGCGAATAAAACGACACATTTTGGGTTCATGTTGAATTTGCCGTTCCAACTTTTTATAGTTTTTCGTCACAAAGTTAGAAAAAAAAAGGATGCGCTGAGATTATTTTTATGACGTCATCAATCTTTGCGCATGGATTTTATAGCAATGAAGGGACATTTTTCATTCATGTTTAAATTGACGTCATCAAACTATGTGCATGGATTTTATTATCTCAACTCAATGACGGGAACAAATTTTCTTCATGTTTAAATTGTCTACGTGCCGTAAACAACATAAATTCTTTACACTTCCAATACTGTAGTTGATTTTCCTAATCTATCACTACTTTAATACTTTACACTGTGAATACATGACTTAAAGCTAATTAATAATTTAAAACTTTACAAACATAGGACAAAGCAAATAGATTTAGCATTTTTTTTTTCTGTTTCGGGAAGTAATACCGACGCCTTTCTAAGCTTATTTAAACGCAATGGTCCTGGTTACACTCTATATTTAAGCTTATAATTATATGGCGTCATCAAATTTTGCGTATTTATGCGTTTAAGAAGGGAACACAATTTTGTTTTAATTTGCGTCGTAATTTGTAAAATGCAATATTTAAATGGTATAAGTTACCGGAAAATACTTTATGCCCGCTTAAGACTATTGTTTATAACTCCATGGGTTATTTTATCCAGTTCCGAGAACTGGGCACCTTTAGGCTTATCGCCTAGGTAACGGCCATTGTTTAAATTACCGGGCAATGTTTAAATTACCGGGTAATGTTTATAATACCGAGCAATGTTTATCATATCATATATATATATAAATCTCAAAAAGAATATGTGGCTGGCTGGCTGGCTGGCTGGCTGGCTGGGTATGTACATACCGCATAATCTTTTTAAATACTGGACATAAAAACGTGAAATTTGCTACAAATATTCTTTGCGTTACGGCGGTGAACACTGTCAAGGTTTTAAAAAAATTAAAATGACCGCAGTGGTCAGTTTGGTCAAAAAACGCGAATAAAACGAAATATTTTGGGTTCATGTTGAATTTGCCGTTCCAACTTTTTATAGTTTTTCGATCGATCGCGCTAAGAAAATAAAAAAAAAGATGGCGTTGAGATTTTTTTCAGGATGACGTCATCAAAGTTTGCGCAGGGATAGCTGGTTGTCTTTTTTTTTATGGCGTCATCGAATTTTGCGTATTCATTTTAATTAACTTCGCTTCAACCTTTTGCTAATGTACTTTATGAATGAATAGAACAAAATATATACACGTTTTAATTTGCGTCGTAATTTATAGCGGGATATTTTTAAATTGTTATAATGGGTAATGATTAATGGTTTTAATGGGTATCTTACTGTGACCGTTATTTTGTAGATATTATGTTAACAACTCTCAGGGAGATCACATTATACAATAATAATCAATGAACAAACTGCCGGCTTTTAGTAGAAATGAGAACTCAATATTTAATGCAATTTATGTACAAGATGAATTCAAATACATCACAGTTTATATAGCCTAGTCTAAAACACGTCTTTCCACTACCAAATTCTTAGGTCGTCTGTCTTTATCTTCAAATGTACGCTACGTTCAATCTAACTCCCACGTCATTGTTTTTATCGTAAAACGTCACTCGTTTATTCTGTACATTAACACCGGGTTAGAGATTATACAAATTATGTCCCACCAAAATAACTATATATATTTTAAATCATCACATTCCCCCATCGACCCTTTAAATTTGTCATACAAATTTCTATATAAAAAAAAATTCTTATCTCCGTCAAATAGTCTGATAAAATATATATCTCTTCAATAACTAGAACTATATGAAAAATTACAATTATCCCAATTTATATCAAAACATGTTATGCAACACAAATAACATATAACAAAACCAACGTATTCCCCAATATATGTTAACCAATAACTTTCACTAATAGGTCCATAATACATATAATACATATAGGTCCATAAGGTTCCACAGTATATCCTGTCCTGTATTGATAGAATACACAAACCAATAGTATAAATATCATCAAATCCGAAAACATAACAGTTCATACTGGTCCATGTAATATCATTGCAACCTTCCTCTTCTGAACGTCCAACAATACATTCATTGAATATTTCATAGGTCCTTTGTAGATTATCCATCCTGTAGAGTTTCAACACCTTGATAAAATAGTTCCAATAATGTCACAACAATAATTACAATGCATTTACCATTTAATACTTAACCACGAGCTATCTGTCTGTAATCAATATAGTGTTGAATTGTTCATAAACCCAAAAAAAAATTTATAATGTTATCAATAATGTGTTGATCTGTTGATTCCTCCATATGTTGATGACATGACCTTCATTCTGCGTTGACAATGTAAATGTACCTTAATCATGCAACGACATGACCTTGATTCTATGTTGATTATGTCAATATACCTTGATATAGCGATGACATGACCTCGATTCCATGTTGATAATGTCAATATACCTTGATATAGCGATGACAAGACCTCGATTCCATGTTGATAATGTCAATATACCTTGATATAGCGATGACAAGACCTCGATTCCATGTTGATAATGTCAATATACCCTGATATAGCGATGACAAGACCTCGATTCCATGTCAGCACCATAAATGTACTCTTCATATGATGTCTTCATGGTTGCGTTTGATATGGTGTCCATAAAAACCGTTCACGATAATGTGAGGACGTGATAGAACATCTCTCACTTACAAATGGTACGTTGTGTTTGAATCACCGTGCTTCAGTTGTAGAACCATTTCTCATCCAGAACCTTTGGAAAAAATCAATATTTCATTAACACCGTATCTATACTTTATATTTACATGAAAAATAATTTTTAACCGCGTTTCAAACTGGTGATTACGTATCAAACAACACACCTTAAACACCACATCTAGACAACAAATCAGCCAATATATTATCAACCCCAGGTATATTTTCCACAGTAAAACTGTATGCCTGCAGGATAAGTGACCATCTTGCTATTCTACTGTTGTTTAACTTGTTCTGATTTATAAAGGACAAAGGCTTATGGTCAGTCATAAGAATAAACCTTGTTCCCATCAAGTACCTTGCCAATTTAGTAATACACCAAACCACACCAAGAGCTTCCCGTTCTACTGTTGCATACCTAACCTCAGCCTCACTTAATTTCCTGCTAATATACTGAATCGGGTGTAAGACATTGTCATGATATTGTCCCAAAATTCCTCCCAAACCAACCAAACTTGCATCAGTCAAAACCACAAATCTTTTTTTAATGTCTGGTAGTCTTAATATAGGTTGTCCAGAAAAAGCAACCTTTATCCTATTTAATGCCATTTCACACTCCTGAGACCAAATTATTTTAATTGGGCTTTTCTTTTTAATAAGTTCAGTCAACGGAGCTACCATCTCTGAAAAATTAGGAATAAATTTCCTATAAAAATTACATACACCTAGAAGACTCCTCACTTCTTTTTTATTTCTTGGAATGTCAATTTTTAGAATTTTAGTAATATTCTCCTCCAATGGCTTAATGGTGTTATTGGATATCTTGTGTCCCAAAAAAGTAATTTCTTTCATGCCTATTTCTAATTTGTTAGGTTTAATTGTCAAATTATGTTTTTCTATAATTTCAAAGATATCATTAAGACTTTTTAAATGATTTTCCCAAGTATCATTAAAAACACATATGTCATCCAAATAAAATATAGTATCCTTCCTATGTCCTAAAATCATACCCATCATCCTATTAAAAGTTGCAGGAGCATTCACCAATCCAAAACTCATCACCTTCCATTGATATAACCCCAATGGAGTAACAAAACTTGTAAATGGTTTAGCTCTATCAGTTAAACCTACTTGATAGTACCCTTTAGCCATATCCAATTTAGAAAAAATAGTTGCATTAGATAGCTGAGCCATAATATCTTCAGCATTGTTCATAGGATATGGGTCAAAGAGAGTAACATTATTCAGCTTCCTATAGTCCACACACAACCTTATAGTTTTATCTTTTTTCTTAACTAATACTATTGGAGAGGCATATGCTGAATTGGATGGCTCTATCAACCCCATACTCACAAACTCATCTATCTCTTTTTGCAAGTTATCCCTCAAATGAATAGGGATTGTGTATGGTTTTAGCCTCACCGGCTTATCATCTGTTACAATAATGTCATGTTGTATGACATTGGTCTTACCAGGCAAATCAGAAAATATACCCTTATGCCTGTGTATTATTTTTGCCATCTCATATGCCTGTTCATGTGTCAATTTCTCTAAATTCACATCTTTATATGTTTGCTGACCCTGTGTATTCACTGTTGCTATTTCTTCAATATCCTCTTTAATTTCTTCTGATATTATACTACAGCATATATTGCTTTCTACTGATTGATCATTATACTTTTTTAAATTATTAATATGAAAAACTTTAAGTTGATCCTTAATTCTTATCTCATAATCCACATTTGTGACCTTTCTAACCACATCATATGGCCCTAGCCATTCAGTAAATAGTTTGTTATTTTGATTTTTTAATTTTAGCAAAGCTTTATCTCCTGGTTCCAAGGTTCTTAGTTTCCTATCCTGATTTACTCTATTTATTTTCTTTTCCTTATTATTGTCTGAATTCTTTCTAGCCTCTTCCAAAGCAATTTCT
Source organism: Anisus vortex (assembly GCA_949126835.1). Taxonomy (NCBI): domain Eukaryota; kingdom Metazoa; phylum Mollusca; class Gastropoda; family Planorbidae; genus Anisus; species Anisus vortex. The sequence goes on from CASBPS010000186.1 coordinate 725,222, forward strand.
AATTGTTGTTTCTTATTTGTAACTAACTCATAATTAGTCATTTCCCTGTTTTCACTACCTACTAATGGTTCTTTGAGAATACTAAGTGGATTTCTTGGATTATTTCCATATATCAATTCAAATGGTGAAAAACCTGTACTATCATGAGTAGTTTCTCTATATGCAAATAAAATTGATGGAATTGCTAAATCCCAATTCTTTGGATCCTCATTACTGACTTTTGACAACATTTCCTTAAGAGTTTTGTTAAATCTCTCACACATTCCATTACATTGAGGATGATAGGGTGTTGTAAACTTCTGCTTTATTCCAAATGTTTCCATAAATTCCTTAGTCAATTTTGATGTAAATTGAGTTCCTCTATCTGATATTATCTCTTCAGGAAATCCAATTCTAGTAAATATTAAATATAATGCTTGCACTATATCTGTAGATTCAATTTTCTTTAATGGTACTGCCTCTGCATACCTTGAACATATATCAATCAATGTAAGGATATATCTATGTCCTCTGTTAGACATAATAGGCATCAAACCAATGATATCTATGGCTACCTTCTGAAATGGTCTAGTTGCAGTCACTCCTGTTTGTATTGGTGCTTTGGTAAAATTACTTCCAGATCCTTTCATCTGACACACTTTGCATTGTTTAACAAATCTTTTCACATCTTTTGACATTTTAGGCCAAAAGTAATGTTGTATTATTCTGTTTTTGGTTTTGCCAACTCCCATATGACCAGCCAATGGTATAGAATGAGCATTAGTCATTATTTCTGTTCTATATTTATATGGTACAACTATCTGTTCCACTTGTCTGCCATTTATGAGTATCTCTCTGACTAATAGTTGTGTATCATTTTTCACTTTGCATACACTATTTTTATTAGTATTTCCTTTCTCTGTAGATTTGAATAGTCTATTCAATGTAGTATCCTCTCTTTGTTCCTTTTTGAATTTTTCCAAATTAAAGTTTTCATTCAGTAATGATTCACTATCAACTGATGTGTCTTTTTCATTATTCACCATTGTCTGACTTTCTTCAGTATTGCTTGCTTTACATTCATTAATCACATTACATTGTGCTTGATTATTATTAAATTCCCATGCTTCTATTTCCTCTCTAGTACATTCTTTAACTGATTCAACATTTCCAATAATTAAATCAATTGGTGCATCATTTATAACATGAGCCAGTACTCTACCTGTAATATATGGTGTCCTAATATCAATGTAGGCCAACCTCAATTTAATCACTCTTCCATCAAATGATGTACAATCTGCTACCTCACCAGTGTATTGATTGGACTGAACATATTTGCTGTTTATTGCAATGACAGAGGCTCCTGTGTCACGAACTGCAAAAACTGGTATTAATCCCACATATCCTGGAAAAAACTTTATTCCTTTGCTTCTTGATAACACAGCTCCACAATGATTCCTGTTCTGATTAAATCTGGTGTTGTGATCTCTCTGTTGTGTATATCCCTGAGATCTATTATTATTATTATTGTTTCCAGCAGAATTTGACCTTCTGAAGCAATTTCTTGCTATATGTCCTTTCTTTTTACATATAAAACATGTCAATGTGTTATCTCTCTTATCTTTACAATCCTTAGTAACATGGTTATTTCTTCCGCAATTACCACACTTCATCTTGCTCCTTGATAATTGTCTTCCTCTTTGAAAATTATCATTGCCTTTAGCAAAGCATATTATATCCTGGTAATCCTCTCCTTTAGAAGTAGGTGCCATGGGATGAGCTAATTTATAGTTCCTAATCAGGTCAACTATTTCCTCTATAGTCTTGGGAGATCTCTCCTGAATGAATGCTTTGAGAGTCTTATCGAGTGAATATATTGCCTTATCTCTAATAATAAAATTCTTCAATTCCTCAAATGATTTTTCTATTTTAGCACATTTTAGCCATTTGTCCATAGCACTTGTCAATGAGTCAAAATAACTTTTTGGATCTTCTTCCTTTGATAAAGTCATTTCAAAAAATTTCTTTCTATAAGCCTCCTCTGTACTTCCAAAATGTCTTAACAATTGTTCCTTGACAGATGCATAATCTGATTGTTCCATACAAATTTTTGATGGAATATCTCCTGTAAAGGATTTTCCCAGTAGTCCAGACCAATAACATGAAGAAAAATTTTGTCTCTCCATTTCCATTTCAAATTTTTTTAGAAATGTATCAATAGAACCATCCTTTTCATTAAATAATTGGAAAGTAAATCTGCACATGTTATTTCTAATAGCCATTTCCTGGTCAACAACAGGTCTAGTGACTCCAATGTTTACATTTGCAGTGTTATTTTTAGCCTCCAATTCTAACTTTTTTAGCTGAAAAATTCTATCTTTCTCCTTTTCCTCCCTCTCTAATCTCTTTAGTTCCATCTCATCAGCTCTAACCTTATCTTCTCTTTCTTTATCTTTTTCTTTATTAATTTGTTTTAATCTCTCTAGCTCAATCTCATCAGCTCTAGCTTTTTCTTTAGCCCTTTCTACTCTTTCTAACTGCTCTTTATATTTTCTCTCCGCCCACTCATCCAATTCCTTACCAGCATATCCCAACTCCTTACCACAACTTATATAATTTGCTAATATGTCCACTGAGGACCCCTCCATTTTCAATTAATAAATATATACCTACAACAAACTAATATAATTTAAAATGGAAGCAATATTGCAATATGCATAAAATAAATATCAATATAATAATCAATACATATAAAAATAAGAACACCACAGATAGTAGATGAGACCAGAGATTCACAAAAAATTTACTATGACAAATATATAAACAATATAATAACACTGTGCATACAAGACTATACAATCTAACATATATTATGTAATATACACTTATGAAAAGTCTTTTTCAACTAACCTGACTTACAGGGACTTTTCAATAAGTGTATACACAAAATTCCTAAAAGAAACTAATACATGCCAGTGATTTCACAAGAAAAATCTAGGCATATACTATACTACAACATAACGTATACACCAGTTTACTTATCTTAATAAACGCGTTCCTTTTCCTTCCGTCTCCGAATCCAGGTTCCAGATCCGAAACGATTCTCCACCACACAGGTTATTTCAGCCCAAAGTCTTCGTGTGTTCGTTAATTCATAAGTTTTACAATCCTTTCACTTTGTTGAAGTTTCTTTTTACTTCCAATTTCACTTGACTTCTGCTACTGTACTGAACTGACTTCTAGTTCTGTGACTATTCTGAAGTATTCTTCTTTTCTCGAACCATTTACTAGTTCTACGGAGATTCTTTTTTAATCTCTTCACTTGACAAACTTAGCTTGTCCTATTAACCACAGCTTCACTATTGTTTCAATAATTGTTACCACTTTCGATACTTTTAAAATGTATCCGAGACGCCTTCCAATTTTCTAGTGTCCTTTTTAACCGACTTGCTTGGTAACATACATAAACTTCCGTTTCTATCTTCATGTACACCGTTATGTACTGGTAGCGCTTATTTCCAAGACGTGCTAGGCTATACTGTTAAACCGTCAAATTTTCTTTCTCGTCGATATTTCTTGACATTGAATTTTAGTCTTCTTTTAGTCGTAAGAAACGTTCATTTGCGGTATTCTTTAAGCTGTGCTTCACAATATATTGTAGGCTTTCTTTCAAATTGATTTTCAATAATATTCACCTTGATTCTCCTTCAACATTCTCCGTTGATTTTCAATATTCCACGTTGGTCTGCCGAATTCACCTTGAGCTTCCGAATTTTAGTTGGGCGCCAAATAATGTGACCGTTATTTTGTAGATATTATGTTAACAACTCTCAGGGAGATCACATTATACAATAATAATCAATGAACAAACTGCCGGCTTTTAGTAGAAATGAGAACTCAATATTTAATGCAATTTATGTACAAGATGAATTCAAATACATCACAGTTTATATAGCCTAGTCTAAAACACGTCTTTCCACTACCAAATTCTTAGGTCGTCTGTCTTTATCTTCAAATGTACGCTACGTTCAATCTAACTCCCACGTCATTGTTTTTATCGTAAAACGTCACTCGTTTATTCTGTACATTAACACCGGGTTAGAGATTATACAAATTATGTCCCACCAAAATAACTATATATATTTTAAATCATCACACTTACGTTGTATCTGGCAAATAAAAAATTCCTTCACGTTTTTATTCGTGTTGTATATGTCCACAGAATAGGTATAAAACAGAATGCGCAATCGCATTTTATTTCTTTTTTGGGCAGTAATACCGACGCCATACTAAGCTTATTTAAACGCAGCGATCCTGGTTACACTCTATATATATGCTTATTTAGCCTACAACGTCCTTTTCTTCAAATCTACAAGTTCGAACACCCAAAGCTAATATTTCAGGCAAAATGTGCATGAACGGTTGTGTAATAAACTACAACAATGAAAACGAAAACGACTGATTATCGTAAAAAAGAGCATGTCAAACTGCATGGCTTTCCTGACTCCAGAAAGGATAAACAACAGCATAAACAACCTCATATTGACTCATTATGAATTATATGCCTATTTCCCTTCATAATTTTAAAAGTTTATTTTGGTTTAAAAAGTATATATATTTATGTACCGGTAGCCGTAGCAATTTAGTTACCGGTACCGAGCTACGTCTAAGCCATTTTATGTTCAAATCAGTACCGGGTAATAAATCATATTGGCCTAATCATATAATGTTCAAAACAAAATGGGTAATTAAGTCAAATTTATATAAAAGTAAGCCTATAATGAAAGATAATGTAGGCCCTATATATATTGTATATATTTATGGCAGACGTAGATATCCTTTCACATTTTACTATAGTAGCGTCTCTAGCGACCGCTGCATTGCGGAAAATGGTAACTTTTAGTGACTGCGTATATAGGGATTGTGCATTCTGTTCTATACCTATTCTGTGTATACGTCTTATAAACTTTGTAGCGGGAAATTTTTCAATTGCCAGGCAATGTTTAAATTGCCGAGCTCAACGTTTTAAAGTTTTAATTTGTATCGTATTGTCTTATAAACTATGTAGCGGGAAATTTTTATATTGCCGGGCAATGTTTAAATTTGCCGGACCAACTTTTAAAAGTTTTAATTCATGTCGTATACGTTGTATAAACTATGATTCATATCGGTTTCAGTTGTTATTGTTTTTCCTGTTGAATTTAAAATTTAATTCTAAGTTTGCTTCCAAAGCAACAATAAATAAATAGCAAATAACACCAATAAAAACAAAAAAAAGCATAAATAAATAAATATTGATCTACGACTAATGTTGTAGCAAAAAAATATATCAAACAATCATTTTCGAATTAACAGTACTTTTTAAAAGACATGTGAGTTCTGTTTTACCCAATTATCTCACAAAATTTGATCATAGTGGTCATACTTTGAGCAAGAAATAAAAAAAAATGATTTGGTTTTTCCTTTTTAGTTGTATATTGAATTGGTGTATAATAAAGTGTGCAAAACAAAAAAAAATTTAAAAAATACTGACCACAAAAAAAAAACATACTACTTTATGTATGTTGCAAAAACAAAACTAAAAAACTATAATGTGTCAAGCATATTCTAAAAAAAAGCCCGTTCGAAGAATCGGGCACATATCAGCTTGTATATATATAAATCTCAAAAGGAATATGTATGTGGCTGGCTGGCTGGCTGGCTGGCTGGTTATGTACATACCGCATAATCTTTTTAAATACTGGACATAAAAACGTGAAATTTGCTACAAATATTCTTTGCGTTACGGCGGTGAACACTGTCAAGGTTTTAAAAAAATTAAAATGACCGCAGTGGTCAGTTTGGTCAAAAAACGCGAATAAAACGACATATTTTGGGTTCATGTTGAATTTGCCGTTCCAACTTTTTATAGTTTTTCAATCGATAGCGCTAAAAAAAATAAGAAAAAAAGGTGCGCAGAGATTATTTTTGTATGACGTCATCAAAGTTTGCGCAGTGTTAGCTGGCTGTCTTTTTTTTATGGCGTCATCGAATTTTGCGTATTCATTTTAATTAACTTCGCTTCAACCTTTGCTAATGTACTTTAAGAATGAATATAACAAAATATATTCACGTTTTAATTTGCGTCGTAATTTATAGCGGGATATTTTTAAATTGTTATAATGGGTAATGATTAATGGTTTTAATGGGTATCTTACGTTGTATCTGGCAAATAAAAAATTCCTTCACGTTTTTATTCGTGTTGTATATGTCCACAGAATAGGTATACAACAGAATGCGCAATCGCATTTTATTTCTGTTTTGGGCAGTAATACCGACGCCATACTAAGCTTATTTAAACGCAGCGGTCATGGTTACACTCTATATTTATGCTTATTTAGCCTACAACGTCCTTTTCTTCAAATCTACAAGTTCGAACACCCAAAGCTAATATTTCAGGCAAAATGTGCATAAACGGTTGTGTAATAAACTACAACAATGATGCGAAAACGACTGATTATCGTAAAAAAGAGCATGTCAAACTGCATGGCTTTCCTGACTCCATAAAGGATAAACAACAGCATAAACAACCTCATATTAACTCATTATGAATTATATGCCTATTTCCCTTCATAATTTTAAAAGTTTATTTTGGTTTAAAAAGTATATATATTTATGTACCGGTAGCCGTAGCAATTTAGTTACCGGTACCGAGCTACGTCTAAGCCATTTTATGTTCAAATCAGTACCGGGTAATAAATCATATTGGCCTAATCATATAATGTTCAAAACAAAATGGGTAATTAAGTCAAATTTATATAAAAGTAAGCCTATAATGAAAGATAATGTAGGCCCTATATATATTGTATATATTTATGGCAGACGTAGATATCCTTTCACATTTTACTATAGTAGCGTCTCTAGCGACCGCTGCATTGCGGAAAATGGTAACTTTTAGTGACTGCGTATATAGGGATTGTGCATTCTGTTCTATACCTATTCTGTGTATACGTCTTATAAACTTTGTAGCGGGAAATTTTTCAATTGCCAGGCAATGTTTAAATTGCCGAGCTCAACGTTTTAAAGTTTTAATTTGTATCGTATTGTCTTATAAACTATGTAGCGGGACATTTTTATATTGCCGGGCAATGTTTAAATTTGCCGGACCAACTTTTAAAAGTTTTAATTCATGTCGTATACGTTGTATAAACTATGATTCATATCGGTTTCAGTTGTTATTGTTTTTCCTGTTGAATTTAAAATTTAATTCTAAGTTTGCTTCCAAAGCAACAATAAATAAATAGCAAATAACACCAATAAAAACAAAAAAAAGCATAAATAAATAAATATTGATCTACGACTAATGTTGTAGCAAAAAAATATATCAAACAATCATTTTCGAATTAACAGTACTTTTTAAAAGACATGTGAGTTCTGTTTTACCCAATTATCTCACAAAATTTGATCATAGTGGTCATACTTTGAGCAAGAAATAAAAAAAAATTATTTGGTTTTTCCTTTTTAGTTGTATATTGAATTGGTGTATAATAAAGTGTGCAAAACAAAAAAAAATTTAAAAAATACTGACCACAAAAAAAAAACATACTACTTTATGTATGTTGCAAAATCAAAACTAAAAAACTATAATGTGTCAAGCATATTCTAAAAAAAAGCCCGTTCGAAGAATCGGGCACATATCGGCTTGTATATATATAAATCTCAAAAGGAATATGTATGTATGTGGCTGGCTGGCTGGCTGGCTGGGTATGTACATACCGCATAATCTTTTTAAATACTGGACATAAAAACGTGAATTTTGCTACAAATATTCTTTGCGTTACGACGGTGAACACTGTCAAGGTTTTAAAAAAATTAAAATGACCGCAGTGGTCAGTTTGGTCAAAAAACGCGAATAAAACGACATATTTTGGGTTCATATTGAATTTGCCGTTCCAACTTTTTATAGTTTTTCGATCGATCGCGCTAAGAAAATAAAAAAAGGATGGCGTTGAGATTTTTTTTAGGATGACGTCATCAAAGTTTGCGCAGAGATAGCTTGCCGGCTTTTCGTTATGACGTCATCAAATTTTGCGTATTCATTTAAAATTAACTTTGCTTCAATGTTTGCTAATGTATTTTATGAATGAATAGAACAAAATATATTCACGTTTTAATTTGCGTCGTAATTTATAGCGGGATATTTTTAAATTGTTATAATGGGTAATGATTAATGGTTTTAATGGGTATCTTACGTTGTATCTGGCAAATAAAAAATTCCTTCACGTTTTTATTCATGTTGTATATGTCCAAAGAATAGGTATAAAACAGAATGCGCAATCGAATTATATTTCTGTTTTGAGCAATAATACCGACGCCATACTAAGCTTATTTAAACGCAGCGGTCCTGGTTACACTCTATATTTATGCTTATTTAGCCTACAACGTCCTTTTCTTCAAATCTACAAGTTCGAACACCCAAAGCTAATATTTCAGGAAAATGTGCATAAACGGTTGTGTAAAAATTTATCGTAAAAAAGAGCATGTCAAACTGCATGGCTTTCCTGACTCCATAAAGGATAAACAACAACATAAACAACCTCATATTAACTCATTATGAATTATATGCCTATTTCCCTTCATAATTTTAAAAGTTTATTTTGGTTTAAAAAGTATATATATTTATGTACCGGTAGCCGCAGCAATTTAGTTACCGGTACCGAGCTACGTCAAAGCCATTTTTTTTCAAATCAGTACCGGATAATAAATATTTTTACATCATATTGGCCTAATCATATAATGTTCAAAACAAAATGAATAATTACGTCAAATTTATATAAAAGTAAGCTTATAATGAGAGATAATGTAGGCCCTATATATATTGTATATATTTATGGCAGACGTAGATATCATTTCTCATTTTACTATAGTAGGGTCTCTAGCGACCGCTGCATTGCGGAAAATGGTAACTTTAAGTGAGTGCGTATATAGGGATTGTGCATTCTGTTCTATACCTATTCTGTGTATACGTCTTATAAACTTTGTAGCGGGAAATTGTTCAATTGCCAGGCAATGTTTAAATTGCCGAGCTCAACGTTTAAAAGTTTTAATTTGTATCGTATACGTCTTATAAACTATGTAGCGGGAAATTTTTATATTGCCGGCCAATGTTTAAATTTGCTGGACCAACTTTTTAAAGTTTTAATTCATGTCGTATACGTTGTATAAACTATGATTCATATCGGTTTCAGTTGTTATTGTTTTTTCTGTTGAATTTAAAATTTAATTCTAAGTTTGCTTCCAAAGCAACAATAAATAAATAGCAAATAACACCAACGAAAACAAAAAAAAAATTAAAAAAAATAAAATATTGATCTACGACTAATGTTGTAGCAAAAAAATATATCAAACAATTATTTTCGAATTAACAGTACTTTTTAAAAGACATGTGAGTTCTGTTTTACAGAAAGAGTTTAATTACCCAATAAACTCACAAAATTCGATCATAGTGGTCATACTTTGAGCAAGAAATAAAAAAAATATATTATTATTTGTTTTTCCTTTTTAGTTGTATATTGAATTGGTGTATAATAAAGTGTGCAAAACAAAAATAAATTAAAAAAATACTGACCACAAAAAAAAAAACATACTACTTTATGTATGTTGCAAAAACAAAACTAAAAAACTATAATGTGTCAAGCATATTCTTAAAAAAAGCCCGTTCGAAGAATCGGGCACATAACGGCTTGTATATATATAAATCTCAAAAGGAATATGTGGCTGGCTGGCTGGCTGGGTATGTACATACCGCATAATCTTTTTAAATACTGGACATAAAAACTTGAAATTTGCTACAAATATTCTTTGCGTTACGGCGGTGAACACTGTCAAGGTTTTAAAAAAATTTAAATGACCGCAGTGGTCAGTTTGGTCAAAAAACGCGAATAAAACGACATATTTTGGGTTCATGTTAAAATTGCCGTTCCAACTTTTTATCGTTTTTCCATCGATCGCGCTAAAAAAGTAACAAAAAGGATGGCGTTGAGATTTTTTTTAGGATGACGTCATCAAAGTTTGCGCAGAGATAGCTAGCCGGCTTTTCGTTATGACGTCATCAAATTTTGCGTATTCATTTAAAATTAACTTTGCTTCAATGTTTGCTAATGTATTTTATGAATGAATAGAACAAAATATATTCACGTTTTAATTCGTGTCGTATACGAAATATAAACTTTGTAGTTGTTGCGTGCAATCTCATATTAACTGCTTGAGTAGTAAGAGTGTATGTAAACATAACTTTTAGCTTTTTCAATTCGTTTGAAGCGGGCGTATACGCATTAAAATCTTTCTAGCGGGAAATATTTCACGTTTCAATTCGTTTCTAGCGGAAAATATTTCACGTTTCAGTTCGTTTCGGTTGTAGCGGGCGTACAAAATGTCATTCACATTTAAATTTGTGACGTATACATCGATAAACTTTTTAACGGGCAGGGTTTTATTAATTGCCGTATATATTAACTTTGTAGCGGGCAATCTCATTATAACTCCATGGGTAGATAAAGTGTATGTAAAATGTCATTACATTTAACACAATTTTTTTTTTTTTAAAGTTTCTTCTTTGTTTCTTATTGGTTTCATTTGTTATTGTTTTACATGTTGAATAGAAAAATTAATTCTAAGTTTGCTTCCAAAGCAACAATAAAAAAATAAATAGCAAATAACAAAAACAACACAACATAGGTCTGCGACTTAATGTTTGTCGTAAAAAATATATCAAACAATCATTTTTTTTTTAAATAAAAGTACTGTCGAATGTTCTTTATCAATGAATAGAACAAAATATATTCACGTTTTATTTTGCGTCGTAATTTATAGCGGGCAATTTTTTAACTGTTATAATGGGTAATGGGTAATGATTTTAACGGGTAATTCATGTTGTAGCGGGCAAATAAAAAAATTACCTCACGTTTAAATTCGTGTCGTAGGTCATGCGGGCAATCTCATTATAACTGCCTGAGTAGTTAGAGTGTATGTAAACAAAACTTTTAGCCGGTTCGGAGGACCGGGCACATAACGGCTTGTATATATATAAATCTCAAAAGGAATATGTATGTGGCTGGCTGGCTGGCTGGCTGGCTGGGTATGTACATACCGCATAATCTTTTTAAATACTGGACATAAAAACGTGAAATTTGCTACAAATATTCTTTGCGTTACGGCGGTGAACACTGTCAAGGTTTTAAAAAAATTAAAATGACCGCAGTGGTCAGTTTGGTCAAAAAACGCGAAAAAAACACAACTTTTGATTCACATTGTCTTTGCCAGTACAACTTTTTATAGTTTTTCGTCACAAAGTTAGAAAAAAAAGGATGCGCTGAGATTATTTTTATGACGTCATCAAAGTTTGCGCATGGATTTTTTAGCAATGAAGGGACATTTTTCATTCATGTTTAAATTGACGTCATCAAACTATGTGCATGGATTTTTATCTCAACTCAATGACGGGAACAAATTTTCTTGATGTTTTAATTGCCTACGTGCCGTAAACAACATAAATTCTTTACACTACCACTACTGTAGTTGATTTTCTTAATCTATCACTACTATTAATACTTTACACTGTGAATACATGACTTAAAGCTAATTAATAATTTAAAACTTTACAAACATAGGACAAAGCTAATAGATTTAGGTTTTTTTTTCTGTTTCGGGAAGTAATACCGACGCCTTACTAAGCTCATTTAAACGCAGCGGTCCTGGTTACACTCTATATTTAAGCTTATAATTATATGGCGTCATCGAATTTTGCGTATTTATGCGTTTAAGAAGGGAACAAAATTTTGTTTTAATTTGCGTCGTAATTTGTAGAATGCAATATTTAATTGGTCTAAGTTACCGGAAAATACTTTATCCCCGCTTAAGACTATTGCTTATAACTCCATGGGTTCTTTTATCCAGTTCCGAGAACTGGGCACCTTTAGGCTTATCGCCTTGGTAACGGCCATTGTTTAAATTACCGGGCAATGTTTAAATTACCGGGCAATGTTTATAATACCGGGCAATGTTTAAATTACCGGGTAATGTTTAAATTACCGGGCAATGTTTAAATTACCGGGCAATGTTTATAATACCGGGCAATGTTTATAATACCGGGCAATGTTTAAATTACCAGGAATGTTTATATTACCGGGCAATGTTTAATTTGCCGGGCAATGTTCAAATTGCCGGAACTAAATTTTTAAAGTTTTAATTCGTGTCGTATACGTTTTATAAACATTATTTCATAAGGGTTTTATTTGTTATTGTTTTACATGTTGAATAGAAAATTTAATTCTAAGTTTGCTTCCAAAGCAACAATAAATAAATAAATAGCAAATAAACAAAAACAACACAACATAGGTCTGCGACTTAAAGTTTGTCGTAAAAACAATATATCAAACAATCATTAAAAAAAAAAAAAGTACTGTCGAATGTTCTTAATCAATGAATAGAACAAAATATATTCATGTTTTAATTTGCGTCGTAATTTATAGCGGGCAATTTTGTAATTGTTATAATGGGTGATGAGTAATGATTTTAACGGGTAATTCATGTTGTAGCGGGCAAATAAAAAATTACCTCACGTTTAAATTCGTGTCGTAGGTCATGCGGGCAATCTCATTATAACTGCCTGAGTAGTTAGAGTGTATGTAAACATAACTTTTAGCCGGTTCGGAGGACCGGGCACATAATCGGCTAGTATATATATAAATCTCAAAAGGAATATGTATGTATGTATGTATATATGTGGGTATGTACATACCGCATAATCTTTTTAAATACTGGACATAAAAACGTGAAATTTGCTACAAATATTCTTTGCGTTACGGCGGTGAACACTGTCAAGGTTTTAAAAAAATTAAAATGACCGCAGTGGTCAGTTTGGTCAAAAAACGCGAAAAAAAACACAACTTTTGATTCACATTGTCTTTGCCAGTACAACTTTTTATAGTTTTTCGTCACAAAGTTAGAAAAAAAAAGGATGCGCTGAGATTATTTTTATGACATCATCAATCTTTGCGCATGGATTTTATAGCAATGAAGGGACATTTTTCATTCATGTTTAAATTGAGGTCATCAAACTATGTGCATGGATTTAATCTCAACTCAATGACGGGAACAAATTTTTTTCATGTTTAAATTGTCTACGTGCCGTAAACAACATAAATTCTTTACACTACCAATACTGTAGTTGATTTTCTTAATCTATCACTACTTTAATACTTTACACTGTGAATACATGACTTAAAGCTAATTAATAATTTAAAACTTTACAAACATAGGACAAAGCAAATAGATATAGTATTTTTTTTTCTGTTTCGGGAAGTAATACCGACGCCTTATTAAGCTTATTTAAACGCAGTGGTCCTGGTTACACTCTATATTTAAGCTTATAATTATATGGCGTCATCAAATTTTGCGTATTTATGCGTTTAAGAAGTTTTGTTTTAATTTGCGTCGTAATTTGTAGAATAAAATATTTAAATGGTTTAAGTTACCGGAAAATACTTTATACCCGCTTAAGACTATTGCTTATAACTCCATGGGTTGTTTTATCCAGTTCCGAGAACTGGGCACCTTTAGGCGTATCGCCTTGGTAACGGCCATTGTTTAAATTACCGGGCAATGTTTAAATTACCGGGCAATGTTTATAATACCGGGCAATGTTTAAATTACCGGGCAATGTTTAAATTACCGGGCAATGTTTAAATTACCGGGCAATGTTTAAATTACCGGGCAATGTTTAAATTACCGGGCAATGTTTATATTACCGGGCAATGTTTAGTTTGCCGGGCAATGTTTATATTACCGGGCAATGTTTAATTTGCCGGGCAATGTTCAAATTGCCGGAACTAATTTTTAAATTTTAATTCGTGTCGTATACGTTTTATAAACATTATTTCACATGGGTTTCATTTGTTATTGTTTTACATGTTGAATAGAAAATTTCATTCTAAGTTTTCTTCCAAAGTAACAATAAATAAATAAATAGCAAATAAACAAAAACAACACAACATAGGTCTGCGACTTAATGTTTGTCGTAAAAAAATATATCAAACAATCATTTTAAAAAAAAAAGTACTGTCGAATGTTCTTTATCAATGAATAGAACAAAATATATTCATGTTTTAATTTGCGTCGTAATTTATAGCGGGCAATTTTGTAATTGCTATAATGGGTGATGAGTAATGATTTTAACGGGTAATTCATGTTGTAGCGGGCAAATAAAAAAATTACCTCACGTTTAAATTCGTGTCGTAGGTCATGCGGGCAATCTCATTATAACTGCCTGAGTAGTTAGAGTGTATGTAAACATAACTTTTAGCCGGTTCGGAGGACCGGGCACATAACGGCTTGTCATATCATATCATATCATATCATATATATATATAAATCTCAAAAGGAATATGTATGTATGTGGCTGGCTGGCTGGCTATGTACATACCGCATAATCTTTTTAAATACTGGACATAAAAACGTGAAATTTGCTACAAATATTCTTTGCGTTACGGCGGTGAACACTGTCAAGGTTTAAAAAAAATTAAAATGACCGCAGTGGTCAGTTTGGTCAAAAAACGCGAATAAAACGACATATTTTGGGTTCATGTTAAATTTGCCGTTCAAACTTTTTATAGTTTTTCGTCACAAAGTTAGAAAAAAAAGGATGCGCTGAGATTATTTTTATGACGTCATCAATCTTTGCGCATGGATTGTATAGCAATGAAGGGACATTTTTCATTCATGTTTAAATTGACGTCATCAAACTATGTGCATGAATTTTATTATCTCAACTCAATGACGGGAACAAATTTTCTTCATGTTTAAATTGTCTACGTGCCGTAAACAACATAAATTCTTTACACTACCAATACTGTAGTTGATTTTCTTAATCTATCACTACTTTAATACTTTACACTGTGAATACATGACTTAAAGCTAATTAATAATTTAAAACTTTACAAACATAGGACAAAGCAAATAGATTTAGCATTTTTTTTCTGTTTCGGGAAGTAATACCGACGCCTTACTAAGCTTATTTAAACGCAGTGGTCCTGGTTACACTCTATATTTAAGCTTATAATTATATGGCGTCATCAAATTTTGCGTATTTATGCGTTTAAGAAGGGAACAAAATTTTGTTTTAATTTGCGTCGTTATCTGTGGAATGCAATATTTAAATGGTATAAGTTACCGGAAAATACTTTATCCCCGCTTAAGACTATTGTTTATAACTCCATGGGTTATTTTATCCAGTTCCGAGAACTGGGCACCTTTAGGCTTATCGCCTAGGTAACGGCCATTGTTTAAATTACCGGGCAATGTTTAAATTACCGGGCAATGTTTATAATACCGGGCAATGTTTATAATACCGGGCAATTTTTAAATTCCCGGGCAATGTTTAAATGACCGGGCAATGTTTAAATTACCGGGCAATGTTTATAATACCGGGCAATGTTTAAATTACCGGGCAATGTTTAAATTACCGGGCAATGTTTAAATTACCGGGCAATGTTTATAATACCGGGCAATGTTTATAATACCGGGCAATGTTTAAATTACTGGGCAATGTTTAAATTACCGGGCAATGTTTAAATTACCGGGCAATGTTTATAATACCGGGCAATGTTTATAATACCGGGCAATGTTTAAATTACCGGGCAATGTTTAAATTACCGGGCAATGTTTAATTTGCCGGGCAATGTTCAAATTGCCGGAACTAAATTTTGTAAGTTTTAATTCGTGTCGTATACGTTTTATAAACATTATTTCATAAGGGTTTCATTTGTTATTGTTTTACATGTTGAATAGAAAATTTAATTCTAAGTTTGCTTCCAAAGCAACAATAAATAAATAAATAGCAAATAAACAAAAACAACACAACATAGGTCTGCGACTTAATGTTTGTCGTAAAAAAAATATATCAAACAATCATTTAAAAAAAAAAAGTACTGTCGAATGTTCTTAATCAATGAATAGAACAAAATATATTCATGTTTTGATTTGCGTCGTAATTTATAGCGGGCAATTTTGTAATTGTTATAATGGGTGATGAGTAATGATTTTATCGGGTAATTCATGTTGTAGCGGGCAAATAAAAAATTACCTCACGATTAATTTCGTGTCGTAGGTCATGCGGGCAATCTCATTATAACTGCCTGAGCAGTTAGAGTGTATGTAAACATAACTTTTAGCCGGTTCGGAGGACCGGGCACATAACGGCTTGTATATATATAAATCTCAAAAGGAATATGTATGTATGTGGCTGGCTGGCTGGCTATGTACATACCGCATAATCTTTTTAAATACTGGACATAAAAACGTGAAATTTGCTACAAATATTCTTTGCGTTACGGCGGTGAACACTGTCAAGGTTTTAAAAAAATTAAAATGACCGCAGTGGTCAGTTTGGTCAAAAAACGCGAATAAAACGACATATTTTGGGTTCATGTTAAAATTGCCGTTACAACTTTTTATAGTTTTTCGATCGATCGCGCTAAAAAAATAAGAAAAAGGATGGCGTTGAGATTTTTTTCAGGATGACGTCATCAAAGTTTGCGCAGAGATAGCTAGCCGGCTTTTCGTTATGACGTCATCAAATTTTGCGTATTCATTTAAAATTAACTTTGCTTCAACCTTTGCTAATGTACTTTATGAATGAATAGAACAAAATATATTCACGTTTTAATTTGCGTCGTAATTTATAGCGGAATATTTTTAAATTGTTATAATGTGTAATGATTAATGGTTTTAATGGGTAACTTACGTTGTATCTGGCAAATACAAAAATCCTTCACGTTTTTATTCGTGTTGTATATGTCCACAGAATAGGTATAAAACAGAATGCGCAATCGCATTTTATTTCTGTTTTGGGCAGTAATACCGACGCCATACTAAGCTTATTTAAACGCAGCGGTCCTGGTTACACTCTATATATATGCTTATTTAGCCTACAACATCCTTTTCTTCAAATCTACAAGTTCCAACACCCAAAGCTAATGTTTCGGGCAAAATGTGCATAAACGGTTGTGTAATAAACTACAACAATGATGCGAAAACGACTGATTATCGTAAAAAAGAGCATGTCAAACTGCATGGCTTTCCTGACTCCATAAAGGATAAACAACGGCATAAACAACCTCATATTAACTCATTATGAATTATATGCCTATTTCCCTTCATAATTGTAAAAGTTTATTTTGGTTTAAAAAGTATATTTTTATGTACCGGTAGCCGTAGCAATTTAGTTACCGGTACCGAGCTACGTCTAAGCCATTTTTTTTTCAAATCAGTACCGGGTAATAAATATTTTTACATCATATTGGCCTAATCATATAATGTTCAAAACAAAATGGGTAATTAAGTCAAATTTATATAAAAGTAAGCCTATAATGAAAGATAATTTAGGCCCTATATATATTGTATATATTTTTGCCAGACGTAGATATCCTTTCACATTTTACTATAGTAGCGTCTCTAGCGACCGCTGCATTGCGGAAAATGGTAACTTTTAGTGACTGCGTATATAGGGATTGTGCATTCTGTTCTATACCTATTCTGTGTATACGTCTTATAAACTTTGTAGCGGGAAATTTTTCAATTGCCAGGCAATGTTTAAAATGCCGAGCTCAACGTTTTAAAGTTTTAATTTGTATCGTATACGTCTTATAAACTATGTAGCGGGAAATTTTTATATTGCCGGGCAATGTTTAAATTTATCGGACCAACTTTTAAAAGTTTTAATTCATGTCGTATACGTTGTATAAACTATGATTCATATCGGTTTCAGTTGTTATTGTTTTTCCTGTTGAATTTAAAATTTAATTCTAAGTTTGCTTCCAAAGCAACAATAAATAAATAGCAAATAACACCAACAAAAACAAAAAAAAAAAGCAAAAATAAATAAATATTGATCTACGACTAATGTTGTAGCAAAAAAATATATCAAACAATCATTTTCGAATTAACAGTACTTTTTAAAAGACATGTGAGTTCTGTTTTACAGAAAGAGTTTAATTACCCAATAAACTCACAAAATTCGATCATAGTGGTCACACTTTGAGCAAGAAATTAAAAAAAATTATTATTATTTGTTTTTCCTTTTTAGTTGTATATTGAATTGGTGTATAATAAAGTGTGCAAAACAAAAATAAATTTAAAAAATACTGACCACAAAAAAAAAACATACTACTTTATGTATGTTGCAAAATCAAAACTAAAAAACTATAATGTGTCAAGCATATTCTAAAAAAAAGCCCGTTCGAAGAATCGGGCACATAACGGCTTGTATATATATAAATCTCAAAAGGAATATGTGGCTGGCTGGCTGGCTGGCTGGGTATGTACATACCGCATAATCTTTTTAAATACTGAACATAAAAACGTGAAATTTGCTACAAATATTCTTTGCGTTACGGCGGTGAACACTGTCAAGGTTTAAAAAAAATTAAAATGACCGCAGTGGTCAGTTTGGTCAAAAAACGCGAATAAAACGACATATTTTGGGTTCATGTTAAAATTGCCGTTCCAACTTTTTATAGTTTTTCGATCGATCGCGCTAAAAAAATAAAAAAAAGGATGGCGTTGAGATTTTTTTTAGGATGACGTCATCAAAGTTTGCGCAGAGATAGCTAGCCGGCTTTTCGTTATTACGTCATCAAATTTTGCGTATTCATTTAAAATTAACTTTGCTTCAACCTTTGCTAATGTACTTTATAAATGAATAGAACAAAATATATTCACGTTTTAATTTGCGTCGTAATTTATAGCGGGATATTTAAATTGTTATAATGGGTAAAGATTAATGGTTTTAATGGGTATCTTACGTTGTATCTGGCAAATAAAAAATTCCTTCACGTTTTTATTCGTGTTGTATATGTCCACAGAATAGGTATAAAACAGAATGCGCAATCGCATTTTATTTCTGTTTTGGGCAGTAATACCGACGCCATACTAAGCTTATTTAAACGCAGCGGTCCTGGTTACACACTATATTTATGCTTATTTAGCCTACAACGTCCTTTTCTAGAAGTTCGAACAACCAAAGCTAATATTTCAGGCAAAATGTGCATAAACGGTTGTGTAATAAACTACAACAATGATGCGAAAACGACTGATTATCGTAAAAAAGAGCATGTCAAACTGCATGGCTTTCCTGACTCCATAAAGGGTAATCAACAGCATAAACAACCTTATATTAACTCATTATGAATTATATGCCTATTTCCCTTCATAATTTTAAAAGTTTATTTTGGTTTAAAAAGTATATATATTTATGTACCGGTAGCCGCAGCAATTTAGTTACCGGTACCGAGCTACGTCTAAGCCTTTTTTTTTCAAATCAGTACCGGGCAATAAAAATATGTATACATCATATTGGCCTAATCATATAATGTTCAAAAGAAAATGGGTAATTAAGTCAGATTTATATAAAAGTAAGCCTATAATGAAAGATAATGTAGGCCCTATATATATTGTATATATTTATGGCAAAAATAGATATCATTTCTCATTTTACTATAGTAGCGTCTCTAGCGACCGCTGCATTGCGGAAAATGGTAACTTTTAGTGACTGCGTATATAGGGATTGTGCATTCTGTTCTATACCTATTCTTTGTATACGTCTTATAAACTTTGTAGCGGGAAATTTTTCAATTGCCAGGCAATGTTTAAATTGCCGAGCTCAACGTTTTAAAGTTTTAATTTGTATCGTATACGTCTTATAAACTATGTAGCGGGAAATTTTTATATTGCCGGGCAATGTTTAAATTTGCCGGACCAACTTTTTAAAGTTTTAATTCATGTCGTATACGTTGTATAAACTATGATTCATATCGGTTTCAGTTGTTATTGTTTTTCCTGTTGAATTTAAAATTTAATTCTAAGTTTGCTTCCAAAGCAACAATAAATAAATAGCAAATAACACCAACAAAAACAAAAAAAAAAAAAATAAAAAAAAAAAATATTGATCTACGACTAATGTTGTAGCAAAAAAATATATCAAACAATCATTTTCGAATTAACAGTACTTTTTAAAAGACATGTGAGTTCTGTTTTACAGAAAGAGTTTAATTACCCAATAAACTCACAAAATTCGATCATAGTGGTCATACTTTGAGCAAGAAATAAAAAAAAAAAATTATTATTTGTTTTTCCTTTTTAGTTGTATATTGAATTGGTGTATAATAAAGTGTGCAAAACAAAAATAAATTAAAAAAAATACTGACCACAAAAAAAAACATACTACTTTATGTATTATGCAAAAACAAAACTAAAAAACTATAATGTGTCAAGCATATTCTAAAAAAAAGCCCGTTCGAAGAATCGGGCACATATCGGCTTGTATATATATAAATCTCAAAAGGAATATGTATGTGGCTGGGTATGTACGTACCGCATAATCTTTTTAAATACTGGACATAAAAACGTGAAATTTGCTACAAATATTCTTTGCGTTACGGCGGTGAACACTGTCAAGGTTTAAAAAAAAATAAAATGACCGCAGTGGTCAGTTTGGTCAAAAAACGCGAAAAAAACACAACTTTTGATTCACATTGTCTTTGCCAGTACAACTTTTTATAGTTTTTCGTCACAAAGTTAGAAAAAAAAGGATGCGCTGAGATTATTTTTATGACGTCATCAATCTTTGCGCATGGATTTTATAGCGATGAAGGGACATTTTTCATTCATATTTAAATTGACGTCATCAAACTATGTGCATGGATTTTATTATCTCAACTCAATGACGGGAACAAATTTTCTTCATGTTTAAATTGTCTACGTGCCGTAAACAACATAAATTCTTTACACTACAAATACATTAGTTGATTTTCTATCACTACTTTAATTTTTTACACTGTGAATACATGACTTAAAGCTAATTAATAATTTAAAACTTTACAAACATAGGACAAAGCAAATAGATTTAGCATTTTTTTTCTGTTTCGGGAAGTAATACCGACGCCTTACTAAGCTTATTTAAACGCAGTGGTCCTGGTTACACTCTATATTTAAGCTTATAAATATATGGCGTCATCAAATTTTGCTTATTTATGCGTTTAAGAAGGGAAGTTGATTTTCTTAATCTATCACTACTTTAATTTTGCGTCGTAATTTGTAAAATGCAATATTTAAATGGTATGTACAAAATTTTGCGTCGTAATTTGTAAAATGCAATATTTAAATGGTATAAGTTACCGGAAAATACTTTATCCCCGCTTAAGACTATTGTTTATAACTCCATGGGTTATTTTATCCAGTTCCGAGAACTGGGCACCTTTAGGCTTATCGCCTAGGTAACGGCCATTGTTTAAATTACCGGGCAATGTTTAAATTACCGGGTAATGTTTATAATACCGGCAATGTTTATAATACCGGGCAATGTTTAAATTACCGGGCAATGTTTAAATTACCGGGCAATGTTTATAATACCGGGCAATGTTTATAATACCGGGCAATGTTTAAATTACCGGGCAATGTTTAAATTACCGGGCAATGTTTAAATTACCGGGCAATGTTTATAATACCGGGCAATGTTTATAATACCGGGCAATGTTTAAATTACCGGGCAATGTTTAAATTACCGGGCAATGTTTATAATACCGGGCAATGTTTATAATACCGGGCAATGTTTAAATTACCGGGCAATGTTTAAATTACCGGGCAATGTTTAATTTGCCGGTCAATGTTCAAATTGCCGGAACTAAATTTTTTAAGTTTTAATTCGTGTCGTATACGTTTTATAAACATTATTTCATAAGGGTTTCATTTGTTATTGTTTTACATGTTGAATAGAAAATTTAATTCTAAGTTTGCTTCCAAAGCAACAATAAATAAATAAATAGCAAATAAACAAAAACAACACAACATAGGTCTGCGACTTAATGTTTGTCGTAAAAAAAATATATCAAACAATCATTAAAAAAAAAAAAGTACTGTCGAATGTTCTTTATCAATGAATAGAACAAAATATATTCATGTTTTAATTTGCGTCGTAATTTATAGCGGGCAATTTTGTAATTGTTATAATGGGTGATGAGTAATGATTTTAACGGGTAATTCATGTTGTAGCGGGCAAATAAAAAATTACCTCACGTTTAAATTCGTGTCGTAGGTCATGCGGGCAATCTCATTATAACTGCCTGAGTAGTTAGAGTGTATGTAAACATAACTTTTAGCCGGTTCGGAGGACCGGGCACATAACGGCTTGTATATATATAAATCTCAAAAGGAATATGTGGCTGGCTGGCTGGCTGGCTGGGTATGTACATACCGCATAATCTTTTTAAATACTGAACATAAAAACGTGAAATTTGCTACAAATATTCTTTGCGTTACGGCGGTGAACACTGTCAAGGTTTAAAAAAAATTAAAATGACCGCAGTGGTCAGTTTGGTCAAAAAACGCGAATAAAACGACATATTTTGGGTTCATGTTAAAATTGCCGTTCCAACTTTTTATAGTTTTTCGATCGATCGCGCTAAAAAAATAAAAAAAAGGATGGCGTTGAGATTTTTTTCAGGATGACGTCATCAAAATTTGAGCAGAGATAGCTAGCCGCCTTTTCGTTATGACGTCATCAAATTTTGCGTATTCATTTAAAATTAACTTTGCTTCAACCTTTGCTAATGTACTTTATGAATGAATAGAACAAAATATATTCACGTTTTAATTTGCGTCGTAATTTATAGCGGGATATTTTTAAATTGTTTTAATGGGTAATGATTAATGGTTTTAATGGGTATCTTACGTTGTATCTGGCAAATACAAAATTCCTTCACGTTTTTATTCGTGTTGTATATGTCCACAGAATAGGTATAAAACAGAATGCGCAATCGCATTTTATTTCTGTTTTGGGCAGTAATACCGACGCCATACTAAGCCTATTTAAACGCAGCGGTCCTGGTTACTCTATATTTATGCTTATTTAGCCTACAACGTCCTTTTCTTCAAATCTACAAGTTCGAACACCCAAAGCTAATATTTCAGGCTAAATGTGCATAAACGGTTGTGTAATAAACTACAACAATGATGCGAAAACGACTGATTATCGTAAAAAAGAGCATGTCAAACTGCATGGCTTTCCTGACTCCATAAAGGATAAACAACAGCATAAACAACCTCATATTAACTCATTATGAATTATATGCCTATTTCCCTTCATAATTTTAAAAGTTTATTTTGGTTTAAAAAGTATATATATTTATATACCGGTAGCCGCAGCAATTTAGTTACCGGTACCGAGCTACGTCTAAGCCATTTTTTTTTCAAATCAGTACCGGGTAATAAATATTTTTACATCATATTGGCCTAATCATATAATGTTCAAAACAAAATGGGTAATTAAGTCAAATTTATATAAAAGTAAGCCTATAATGAAAGATAATGTAGGCCCTATATATATTGTATATATTTATGGCAGACGTAGATATCATTTATCATTTTACTATAGTAGCGTCTCTAGCGACCGCTGCATTGCGGAAAATGGTAACTTTTAGTGAGTGCGTATATAGGGATTGTGCATTCTGTTCTATACCTATTCTGTGTATACGTCTTATAAACTTTGTAGCGGGAAATCTTTCAATTGCCAGGCAATGTTTAAATTGCCGAGCTCAATGTTTTAAAGTTTTAATTTGAATCGTATACGTCTTATAAACTATGTAGCGGGAAATTTTTATATTGCCGGGCAATGTTTAAATTTGCCGGACCAACTTTTTAAAGTTTTAATTCATGTCGTATACGTTGTATAAACTATGATTCATATCGGTTTCAGTTGTTATTGTTTTTCCTGTTGAATTTAAAATTTAATTCGTTTGCTTCCAAAGCAACAATAAATAAATAGCAAATAACACCAACAAAAACAAAAACAAAAGAAAAAAAAAATATTGATCTACGACTAATGTTGTAGCAAAAAAATATATCAAACAATCATTTTCGAATTAACAGTACTTTTTAAAAGACATGTGAGTTCTGTTTTACAGAAAGAGTTTAATTACCCAATAAACTCACAAAATTCGATCATAGTGGTCATACTTTGAGCAAGAAATAAAAAAAATGTATTATTATTTGTTTTTCCTTTTTAGTTGTATATTGAATTGGTGTATAATAAAGTGTACAAAACATAAATAAATTAAAAAAATACTGACCACAAAAAAAAACATACTACTTTATGTATGTTGCAAAAACAAAACTAAAAAACTATAATGTGTCAAGCATATTCTAAAAAAAAGCCCGTTCGAAGAATCGGGCACATAACGGCTTGTATATATATAAATCTCAAAAGGAATATGTATGTGGCTGGCTGGCTGGCTGGCTGGCTGGCTGGGTATGTACATACCGCATAATCTTTTAAAATACTGGACATAAAAACGTGAAATTTGCTACAAATATTCTTTGCGTTACGGCGGTGAACACTGTCAAGGTTTAAAAAAAATTAAAATGACCGCAGTGGTCAGTTTGGTCAAAAAACGCAAAAAAAACACAATTTTTGATTCACATTGTCTTTGCCAGTACAACTTTTTATAGTTTTTCGTCACAAAGTTAGAAAAAAAAGGATGCGCTGAGATTATTTTTATGACGTCATCAATCTTTGCGCATGGATTTTATAGCAATGAAGGGACATTTTTCATTCATGTTTAAATTGACGTCATCAAACTATGTGCATGGATTTTATTATCTCAACTCAATGACGGGAACAAATTTTCTTCATGTTTAAATTGTCTACGTGCCGTAAACAACATAAATTCTTTACACTACCAATACTGTAGTTGATTTTCTTAATCTATCACTACTTTAATACATTACACTGTGAATACATGACTTAAAGCTAATTAATAATTTAAAACTTTACAAACATAGGACAAAGCAAATAGATTTAGCATTTTTTTTCTGTTTCGGGAAGTAATACTGACGCCTTACTAAGCTTATTTAAATGCAGTGGTCCTGGTTACACTCTATATTTAAGCTTATAATTATATGGCGTCATCAAATTTTGCGTATTTATGCGTTTAAGAAGTTTTGTTTTAATTTGCGTCGTAATTTGTAGAATGCAATATTTAAATGGTTTCAGTTACCAGAAAATACTTTATCCCCGCTTAAGACTATTGCTTATAACTCCATGGGTTATTTTATCCAGTTCCGAGAACTGGGCACCTTTAGGCTTATCGCCTTGAAAACGGCCATTGTTTAAATTACCGGGCAATGTTTAAATTACCGGGCAATGTTTATAATACCGGGCAATGTTTAAATTACCGGGCAATGTTTAAATTACCGGGCAATGTTTATAATACCGGGCAATGTTTAAATTACCGGGCAATGTTTAAATTACCGGGCAATGTTTAAATTACCGGGCAATGTTTATATTACCGGGCAATGTTTAATTTGCCGGGCAATGTTCAAATTGCCGGAACTAACTTTTTAAAGTTTTAATTCGTGTCGTATACGTTTTATAAACATTATTTCATAAGGGTTTCATTTGTTATTGTTTTACATGTTGAATAGAAAATTTAATTCTAATTTTGCTTCCAAAGCAACAATAAATAAATAAATAGCAAATAAACAAAAACAACACAACATAGGTCTGCGACTTAATGTTTGTCGTAAAAAAAATATATCAAACAATCATTAAAAAAAAAATAAAAGTACTGTCGAATGTTCTTTATCAATGAATAGAACAAAATATATTCATGTTTTAATTTGCGTCGTAATTTATAGCGGGCAATTTTGTCATTGTTATAATGGGTGATGAGTAATGATTTTAACAGGTAATTCATGTTGTAGTGGTCAAATGAAAAATTACCTCACGTTTAAATTCGTGTCGTAGATCATGCGGGCAATCTCATTATAACTGCCTAAGTAGTTAGAGTGTATGTAAACATAACTTTTAGCCGGTTCGGAGGACCGGGCACATAACGGCTTGTATATATATAAATCTCAAAAGGAATATGTTTGTATGTATGTGGGTATGTACATACCGCATAATCTTTTTAAATACTGGACATAAAAACGTGAAATTTGCTACAAACATTCTTTGCGTTACGGCGGTGAACACTGTCAAGGTTTAAGAAAAAATAATGTGACCGCAGTGGTCAGTTTGGTCAAAAAACGCGAAAAAAATACAACTTTTGATTCACATTGTCTTTGCCAGTACAACTTGTTATAGTTTTTCGTCACAAAGTTAGAAAAAAAAGGATGCGCTGAGATTATTTTTATGACGTCATCAATCTTTGCGCATGGATTTTATAGCAATGAAGGGACATTTTTCATTCATGTTTAAATTGACGTCATCAAACTATGTGCATGGATTTTTATCTCAACTCAATGACGGGAACAAATTTTCTTCATGTTTAAATTGTCTACGTGCCGTAAACAACATAAATTCTTTACACTACCAATACTGTAGTTGATTTTCTTAATCTATCACTACTTTAATACTTTACACTGTGAATACATGACTTAAAGCTAATTAATAATTTAAAACTTTACAAACATAGGACAAAGCAAATAGATATAGTATTTTTTTTTCTGTTTCGGGAAGTAATACCAACGCCTTATTAAGCTTATTTAAACGCAGTGGTCCTGATTACACTCTATATTTAAGCTTATAATTATATGGCGTCATCAAATTTTGCGTATTTATGCGTTTAAGAAGTTTTGTTTTAATTTGCGTCGTAATTTGTAGAATGCAATATTTAAATGGTTTAAGTTACCGGAAAATACTTTATCCCCGCTTAAGACTATTGCTTATAACTCCATGGGTTATATTATCCAGTTCCGAGAACTGGGCACCTTTAGGCTTATCGCCTTGGTAACGGCCATTGTTTAAATTACCGGGCAATGTTTAAATTACCGGGCAATGTTTATAATACCGGGCAATGTTTAAATTACCGGGCAATGTTTAAATTACCGGGCAATGTTTATAATACCGGGCAATGTTTAAATTACCGGGCAATGTTTAAATTACCGGGCAATGTTTAATTTGCCGGGCAATGTTTATATTACCGGGCAATGTTTAATTTGCCGGGCAATGTTCAAATTGCCGGAACTAACTTTTTAAAGTTTTAATTCGTGTCGTATACGTTTTATAAACATTATTTCATATGGGTTTCATTTGTTATTGTTTTACATGTTGAATAGAAAATTTAATTCTAAGTTTGCTTCCAAAGCAACAATAAATAAATAAATAGCAAATAAACAAAAACAACACAACATAGGTCTGCGACTTAATGTTTGTCGTAAAAAAATATATCAAACAATCATTAAAAAAAAAAAAAGTACTGTCGAATGTTCTTTATCAATGAATAGAACAAAATATATTCATGTTTTAATTTGCGTCGTAATTTATAGCGGGCAATTTTGTAATTGTTATAATGGGTGATGAGTAATGATTTTAACAGGTAATTCATGTTGTAGCGGGCAAATAAAAAATTACCTCACGTTTTTTTATTCGTGTCGTAGATCATGCGGGCAATCTCATTATAACTGCCTGAGTAGTTAGAGTGTATGTAAACATAACTTTTAGCCGGTTCGGAGGACCGGGCACATACCGGCTAGTGAATTATAAAATCTACTTTGGCACTCTATTATCAAAAGGTTTCCGATTCATGGTCTAGAAGATGTTTCTTATTTTTATTTTTTATAGGAATTTTGTGTACAAATAAAGCAAGAGTGAGTTGGATAGTTGGATACGGTGAAATTAAACACAAATAACTGTAAAGTCAGAAGTACCCGTCAGAGGGCAAGTGAAGCAGCGTTCACCAGTTTCTGTGGCCACGGCATACGAGGGGATTGTGTGACTAGCACAATGCCAAGCCTCCTTTACTATTCCCCAACTAAAGTCAGGTACCCTTCTGAGCTGGGTAGACTCGAGAATAAATCCTAGCCTCCACTAGGATGCGAAACCAGTACCTTCGGTACTCCAGACGAACGCGCTACCGCTCGGCCACCGTGCCGTACTCAGGAGCACCACAGAGAAATTGTTATTGTCTTACCACTCAATGTAGACCATGCATGATTAACCATAAATAGTCGCAGGCGACAATAATCTCTTTACTTTATGTCTGTCTATAAAAGATAAACACACATACATACACACATCTACATACCTATATCTTTTACTTTTCTTCGGCTCGGTAACATTTTCAACACCATACACGTGCACTTCATTTCAGTCGTGATTTGGTGTTTAAACGCCATTATTTACAGTTTTTTTTTTATATTTTGATCGCTCATACTAACTATTGTCATATTCTTTCAACTTATCCGCCTTAAAATACTTCTAAGTCTTTTTTAAAATTATTATTATGCTGAATTTGATATGGGACTACAAGTTTGTTTTCGTTTGTTTTATTAGGTACCTCCAAGTGTTCATTTTTAACTGCCAATCTGAGGGCAGTCCTCCCAAGAGCGTCAATGCAGTCAACGTTGAGGTCTGAGTACTCCTCTAGAATTCTCCTCACGCCCGGCATGTCACCAAACTCAGCAGCGTGCAGGAATTCTTCCTCAACATCAACAAACTGAAACACGACATTTGATTACATTTATGTCAGAATATAACACAACCTTTTATGTGCTATTGTCGTGTTACATTTACATATTGTAGCCCTTATGTGCCAGCAAAAGGTGCCCAAGGTATTAGATAAAACTTTATACAAAGAATATTCATTGAACCGAGAGCTGGAACTATTCACTAATTTTTGGAGCCCAGAATATTAACTGTGAGAAGTTGAGACGCTCAAAGATCTCCAAAGAGAGCTAATGGAAAGTGAGCTATCTGATTCATACTGTACGAAACTTTATATAAAGAGTATCTGTTGAACCGAGAGCTGGAACTATTCACTAATTGGAGCCCAGAATATTAACTGTGAGAAGTTGAGACGCTCAAAGATCTCCAAAGGGAGCTAATGGAAAGTGAGCTACCTGATTCATACTGTACGAAACTTTATATAAAGAGTATCTGTTGAACCGAGAGCTGGAACTATTCACTAATTGGAGCCCAGAATATTAACTGTGAGAAGTTGAGACGCTCAAAGATCTCCAAAGAGAGCTAATGGAAAGTGAGCTACCTGATTCATACTGTACGAACCTTTATATAAAGAGTATCTGTTGAACCGAGAGCTGGAACTATTCACTAATTCGAGCCTAGAATATTAACTATTAACTCAAAGATCTCCAAAGAGAGCTAATGGAAAGTGGGTTACCTGATTCATACTGTATGAATCTGGTGAGGAAGTAAGTAGGGGGCAGGTAATTCATTACAGGCAAGAAAAGAACTTACCACAAGCTTGGCGACATAAGACTCCTGTGACTGACTGGACATGAAACTGTACCTCATAGATCCAGGTCGCTTGCGGCTTTTCCCTGAATTATTTGGGATGTCCACCTTTATCCGAGACAGCACTGTCATCATGTTGGAAGGCATCGTGTTGGTTCTTTTCGGGGCTCCGCCGCCGCCACCACCGTGGGTCTTGCTGCGGACCGCATTGGCGAGGTTTGGAGAGCTCATGCTTTGTTGTTGTTGTTATGGGACTGTTCCTGTGTGGAAACTTATTCGGCGACGTAGCAACTGTGGCCTCCGCTAAACAGTTCTATCACAACATCTGATATTAGGCTTGGTTGCAGAAAGTGTACAACAGTTCCGGGTATAATTCTGGGAACGTGTAAAGTGTAAATGAATAATTTAGAACATGCGTTGAATTTGTTCGCACATTGAATCTCATTCCATGCAGTGATGTGGTTACAAGTTTAGTCCGTTGATAAGTTTGGGTTGAATTTTTTATCCAAACATTGGCCATCTTATTGACGCGATGAACATGTGACTTAAAAAAACTGTTTTGGTCTTTAGTTGACTTGTGTAGATTTGTTTACATTAAGCTAAGGAGAAATGAAAAAATATATATTAATTTAGTTCTTGTTATTAATCAATCAATCAATCCATCCATCCATCAATTTATCTATCTATCCATTTATCCATCTATCTATCTATATAATTATTTACATATCTATCGCCTTGTCAGTTCATTCTATCTATCTGTTTATCTGTCTATACGTATTTACATTTCAAATATCCATCGACCTAACTACCTCCCTACCCACTCACCTCCCTACCTTTCTCCCTACCTACCTACTTACTTACCTACTTACCTACCTACCTACCTACTTACCTACCCTCATACATACATACCTACCTACACACCCACCTACCTAAATACTTACTAATCTGCCCATCTATCTATCTATCTATCTATATATCTATCTATCTATCTATCTATCTGCATACCTCTCACTCTATTAATCTAATTGACTCTTTATACATATATATTATTTCACTTTATTATATTTATTATTTTTATTATTATCACTTTTTATTCAAACATGGGCATACGCAGTCTTCTTTATTTAACCACCCAGATAGCCATTTATCAGCTTTTTTACTTTTTTTTCTAAAGCAAAATGAATATAAAAAAATATCAACAAATATATAAAGAGATAGATTGTTAGATAGATTCTGATAGATAAAGATAAAGAGAGAGAATATTATCTTTATATCTCTATATTTATGTCAGTCAGCTTTTGTGTCTTTCCTCTGTATGTCGCAATGTTTTGCTGGCTCTAATAAGATTACAAGCAGCAAAAATCCTCAACTCTTGTACAATAATTACTCTAAAGAAAGGCTCTAGCATACCCATATATACTGAATTCTTTTAAAATGCTTACAACAACGCTGAGTAATCTAAACTAAAGATAGGCCTACTTACCGGTGCACTCGATCCCAGTCTGTTCAGTGACATTTATTCTAACACTAATTGACTAGACAGCTTTCTTCATGATGACATTTCGATAGATAGATAATTTAATATTCAAATACATTCATGTCTTTCGTAGATCTCAATAAAAATAATTGTTTTCTCTGTAAGTTGCTCAGAACGACTGTCAATTTAGTAGCAGCCATTATTGTTGTCTTTTTTTAACTAGGTTAATTATCACATGATATTTTAGCGCTTCCCATTGGCTGAACAGCTTCAATCAAGAATCGTGACTCCAAATTTTAGAACATGTTCTAAATCTGTGAATCATCGTCAATCACTACTGAAACTGACTTGATTCGCGCTATGCCACATTAGAAACGGAGAGAATCATCGTGATTTTTGAATTGAATGACAGCCAATCACTGATTTTGATTGTAGTGTGGCTTAGCCTTAAGTCTAAATAAATCTTTTATTGCATCAAGACAAGTGGAAACAGCAAGCAAGGCTCCACTAAAAGATTAAGATATACTATAACGTTTAATAACAATGTATTTAGCACGCTAACACGGTGAACACATATTTGCATCGGCGTTATATAGCCCCTGGGGATAAAGAGATCGAGACAGTTTCAATTGAAACAGAAGACATGTGATAAATGTAAATATACACGATCTTCTGTAGACAAATGTTTGCAAATGATAAGATAAAATAATTGAAATTGATTCATAAAAAGATCATTTTATCGCTATATTTTTAAAAGAATTTATCAATTAGTTGAATTATTATTTTATTATTTTAAGCATGTTCACAACTGACAAGTGTAACACAAACAGTTAAATCACTAAACCTAGAAACACTAGAGCACAGAAGGGCAAATAGTAAAGCCGTATTAATACACAAAGCAGTAGATCTAACAAATACAACATAATAACAATCCATTAGAATATGATTGGCATAGGGATGAAAACAGTTTTCTTATTCGATATGCAAATACATTATTTTACGAGTGTCATTCGGGCAGGAAATGGGTTACCTGAGCAAATCAGAAATGCCAACATTTAAATATCATTTAAAACCCTTATCAAAATGCAAGACTAGACGCAAACCACCGATAAACATAAGACGCAAGACAAAAAAAAAGGTTGCATAGAAGTAGCGTCTGTAGCTAATTAGACTATAAGATAATATGTGTACTCTAACTTACATAAAGTCAATCTTAATTATGCAAATTATATAGTTCAGTCTAAGTTCAGATTTAAAAATAGTTAAGTAACTTTCACACCCTTTTACTTTTGACGAATAGAGCGTGAAAATCAAACCAGTATAAATGAACACAAATCTTGTATAGGCCAGACTTTTCCTCGGCTTCATCAAAAAATACATTACAGAGTAACAACGAAAGCTTAAAACAAAGACAAAAAGAACAACAACTACTACAACAACAGCCACAAAAACAATAACAAATACAACAATAGCCACAAATACAACAACAGCTACTACTACAACAATAGCCAAAAATACAACAACAACAACTACTACTACTACAACAGCCACAAATACAACAACAGCTACTACTACTACAACAGCCACATATACAACAACGCTACTACTACTACAACAGCCACAAATACAACAACTACTACTACTACAAGAGCCACAAATACAACAACAACTACTACAACAGCCACAAAAACAACAACACGCATGATTTACAGGAAGCTTAGTTGTTGAGATGAGATTGTCATTATTAATGCATTAGCTTCTCTAATCAATAGTTCTATTTTTCACAATGAGGAAATGATTGTGTGGAAACAAGGGAAGATTTGCCGCGTAAATTTATTTTCTTTTATTGTTATTTTTTGCTTTATATTTTTAAGGAGCTGCCCGTTTTAAACTAATGGTGAATGAAATGGCTGTGTGTGTGTTTAGGGGGGGAGGGGAGCACCTATGGTTCAAAGCGGTATGGGGGAAGGGGATGAAGATAACAACAAAGTCTATATCTGCATTCATATAATTTTATTTTGTTTAAATCATCCTTATAACAAACAGTTGTTCTGGTTGCATTGCTATAAGAAAGCCTATAGAATAGTTAACTAACTAAAGCTTACTAAGTATATATTAAATGTATTACTATTTATAAACCTTTTAAACAAATTGTGTAGGTCTACATGCAGTGCCGGCTGAAGATACTGGCAACACAGTGTTGCCCTGGGGGCGCCTTTAAGACCCATACCAAATAACGTATATCTGATTATAATCAATACATATTTTTCTAAATGACCTTCATGAACGAGAGAGAAAGAGAAATGTGTGTGAGAGAGATAGAAAGAGACAGAGAGAGATTGAGTGATATTTAATGCCACACATTCATGCATGGTGCCAAATCTCTAGTGTAGGGGAGAGCAGGGGTAGGCCTATAGGTTACAAAGAGTTTGTTATGGCCACCACTTGACTTGCTTTGAGGCGACTAGGGGAGGAGGGAGGATGTTTCATGGAATTTCCCAGAGTGACAGCAACAACTGTTATATAGACCTCTATGCATGTTGTAATAGTCTTGTAAATTTTTATGTATAGGTCTATCATGCTGAAATAGAATTTAACCTTTTATCACTTTTTTTCAAACATACGCAGTAGATAATAAGCCTCTTCCTTAAAGAAAATAACAACATACTAACTTATAAAGATAAAAACTTTTATAATTTGATACATTTCTGTCCATCAATAGGAAATAATTAAACGTCACTTTCAGACATAAACTAGAACTAGATTACTGGAACATTAAGTGTTGAAGTGAAGGGTTGGAGTGACAAGTTTAAAAAAAAAGCTTTAAAACATATTCGAGCTTTACATTAAAACAATAACAACTATCTTTCTTACCTCTTTACACATGGTAAAAAAAGGTAAATATTTAAATGAACGCAGTAGGCTAGTCTCGTTTAAATAAAATCAATGAGAACATTTTACTTAAATCGTTGTTGGTCTATCTACGGCTAGCTAGTCAGCATTCACCAGTTTCTATGGTTACTTTAATTTCCCCAATTAGTGTCAGCTACCATTGCAGAGCATGATTGGCTCCTACTTAAGGACACCATCTAGACGCTGGTGGGTTGGGGGAGGGAGGTAATCCTGGTAATTTTTTACAACTGTAAAAAACAACAACATTATAATAATAGTTATACTAGTAACTAATACTATTTTGCATAGGTTACAGCAAAACCTTGATTGAACATACTTTCTTTAAAATTAAATATTTAAATATCTAATCCCACTGAAAATGAAAAAAAAAGACCAAAAGAATCAGATTGGCCTAAATTATAATACATAGATCTAATCATAACATACGGAAACGACAAAAACTACCTCGACCTCCATGTTTTATACAGGCATGGTCAGTTAGAAGCTTTGTTAGAAATATGAAAAAAACACTTTACAGAATGCTTCAACGCGAGGCACTAATAGTTCTGTATATAAAATAACAAATCTGTTATTTTTCAGTCAATCAGTTCATTTTTTTTTAACATTTTATAAGTTTACAGACGTTCCTTCTAGATAGAAGATTATTACGTCCACTAGGCCCAAAACTCCTGCAGGGCGACAGAGATCCGCCGGTGGTAGGGCTAGAACCCGCGACCTGTCAGTTGGTTTTTGGTTGACAGTCCGGTGATCTAACCGCTGGACCAGCCGGCTTCACAGTTGTAGACACAACCTAATTAGTTCCCTGTAGGCTAAGCAGCTTTACAAGTTACAAAATGAAATGTTTACCCGCGCTCTCTGAGAACCAATATTATTATTAATTTTTCACATACTTTCCCGATACACGTTAGGCCTACACATTAAAACGGAAATGCGACAATGACCAAAGACTATAATTAGATGGACCGCTTGCTCTATTTTTAGAGCTTATATGTTCTTTTTCCGTGCGCATCCAATAATGCTGTCGTAAATGGCTTATACGCTCATACGTTTGCCTAAATATTTCCGCTGTATACAATATTCGATTTGAATTTAACATTTTCATTGAGAAAATCATAGCGATTAAATAAAACGGAAGTGTACAGTGTAAAAGGGAATCGGGAATTCCGAAAAGAAGTCTTTCGAGTCATCAAAAAGCAGAAATATTAAAGAAAAGCGGCCCATCTTATTATAGTCTTTGCAATGACAAATATATACAGTGCCATTGCTAGGGATTTTGGGGCCCGGGGGGCTTGGCCTCTTTGGGGGCCCCTGCATTTTGACATACGACATTATGACATGAGAACAAAACAATTCGGACACTCATTTGCCCCCCCCCCCTTCCCCCTCAAGTAGGAGCCCGGGGGGACTTTCGAATTTGGATCCTCCCTTCCCCTCCCCTACCTACGCCACTGAATATATATATATATATATATATATATATATATACTAGTCGGAGAAAAATCCTGTTTTATATTACTAACGTCTTCAGTTCCGGTCGGGGATTTTCGTTAATTTCTATCTTTAGACCCGTGGTAGATAACTTATTATTATATTAGTTATTACTATAATATGGTAAAGACCAAATTTTTTTTATAGATTAGTTGGAATAATTCTTTTAACCAAATTAAAAATATTTCTTTTTTTAAAACAAAAATGCAGTAAGGTGAATTGGATAGGAGAAACAGTGTGTATTCTAAGTGTATCAAATTGACCTCAAAACAAAAGTTTTTTAAATAATTCCTGTGTGTTCTGACCAATGATGTTTGATTTACACCCGAGCGGAAGTCAAAAACTAATCTCCAGAACGTTTGGGAAAATAGCATCTATGCTACCTTTTAAAAGGGAATGAACCCTATTATCTATATAGACTTTAACGTCTTTTGACTCTCAGCAAATTTGAAAATAATGCCCGCGCTTTATTTAGAGTTTAATGTGTTAGCCAGCCTACAAACATACTGTCGAAGCAATAAAATTTTGTTGTAAAGTGAAATTAGGTCAGGGCTAGTATTTTTTTGTTTTGTAATTGAGTTAGGCCTAGCATGTGTTCTATCAGAACGTTGGTTTTTTTTTTCTCCTTATGAAAAAAATAAGTCGTGTCTGCATAGACATTAAGTGATTTTTTCTTTTGTTGTTTGATTACAAATGTAAAAGATATTAGTTTATAATTAAATGGACGAGAGAGTTTTTATTACAGTGGAATGTTCAATGTAATAGAAATTATTAACTTGTATTATATTATATCTATTAAGAATGATTATGTATTTTTCTTGTATACAAGATTTAGATAAACAATTTAATTGTCCATTGTTTTGAATTAAAAATTGAATGATTGAATGACTATAGTTAAGCCATTTGATAAGATGAATTTATATTGCATATATTATTATGTTATTGTTATCAGTTCGATTGAATTATTGGGATCGCCAATTGAACTGTATTGTTTTCCCCGGAATATTTTCTTTTATAATTATTCCTTAAAATTAACATTTTTTCAAATGTAAAAGAAATAATTATAAAACTTTTAAGGGTGGTCGTGTTACGAATCTCGGTCATAAATGAATGACGTAGTAAGGCATTGACCTCTTAACAAGTGCGTATCAGAGTCCAAGGCGACCAAGGTTTGACCTTTATGCCCTGAGGGCAGTTTAAATAAAATAATTCGTTCAAATCCCGTGGAAATTGGAGGATAATTCTGGATCGTAGTAATTATAGAGAAAGAGGTTAAAATGCGTATTAAGACCCTGTAGAATCTTCGATGATAGTTTTCTTTGTAAAGTTCCGACCTCCTTAAAGTTAGTTCAGTTCAGAAGTTTGTCGAGTGAAGTCGCTATATTCATTTGTATATTATATGCCATTGTATTGAAACTTATGTTGCCATCAGTTGATAAAGTTTATTGATCGTTTATATTGAGTCTACAATTTAAATAAAATTGTTTATTCAACAACTGGAGTTGTTTGATCTATCATTGTTGAGAAATGTGTTGAAGATAATTATCACGAATATAACTACATTACTGCATAGACCTGTCAGTCAAGGAACCCCTAGCTTGGGCTACAGATTAGCAGAATCTAGAGACTTCTAATAAAGATACAACTATATTCATTGAATCCGATTTAACGAGTCGTAATAATAGTCAATCATATAGAGGGCCATAACAGTTTGCGGGCTGCGTCCGATATAGTTGTATAGTGAAGCATATATTCAAGTTGTGTTGTGTTGTGTGTTGGAGCCGTGACCTACTGAGCAAGCCTAAGAACGCTGAAATTATTCTTCCGATTGGAAAAACGTAAGTTGGAAATTTACATTTTATAAATCTCTTAACTAATGAATGGAATTTATTGAAAATCCAGAAGAAGAAGTTCTGAAAACTTTATCAATAAAGAAGTTAAAAGAGATCGCTGAGATCTTAAAGATAGAAGTTACGGAGACTACACCATCGAGGACTGTGTTGACACAGCAGATAAAAGATGTGTTGATTGCGAGTGGAAAGTTGAAAGTAGAATCAAGCGCGGAGGGATATCAAGTTGAAGGTCAGATGTCTGAACAGTTGCGATTTCAACTAGAAATGAAACGGTTTGAGATGGAACAAAAACGTTTGGAAATAGAACAAAAACGTCTTGAGCTTGAGATGGAAGATAAGAAAAGTCAAAGAGAAAGTCAGGAAAGAATAGAACTAGCAAAGATAGGAGCTACTAAAAAAGAATCTCATAATGATGTAGAGATGGCCAGATGGAAAAAGCTAGTCCCTACCTACATTGATAAAGAAAGTGAAATAGCTAATTTCTTCCAGACCTTTGAAATTTCTTGCAGAGATTTTAAGTTCCCAGAAGATAAATGGGGAATATTAGTCAGAACAGCTTTTACTCAGGGAAGGGCAAGAGATTGTGTTCTATTATTAAAAGAGGAGAATTTAAATGATTATGAAATCATTAAAGACACTGTACTTAAAGCCTATAACCAAATACCGGAAAGTTATCGGAAAAGGTTCCGTCAGTACACAATGTCCCCTTACCAAACACACTTAGACTTCCTTAGAGCAGAAGAAAAGTTAATGGATCAGTGGATAAAATCCAGAAATATCTCCACATTAAAAGAAATGAAAGATATCATTCTGTTAGAGGATTTTATTAACAAAGTGAGGCCGGATATAAGAATGTATTTATCCGAGCGTGATATCACTGACCCACATAAGGCTGCTGATTTAGCTGAACAGTATGCACTGTGTCATAGGACAGCTGATGGAAAGAATTTTAATAGATCACAACGGCAAGGAGAAAACACACAAAAACATCGTGAAAAAGAGCATTTTGTGAAACAAAATGATGTTAATAAAAAACCTATCAACAAAAACGTCCAATGTACTTTTTGTAAAAGAACAGGACATAGCATAGAAGACTGTTGGAACATAAGGAAAGAAAAAGGACCTAATAAAGTGGTAATGTGCGTCAGACATGCACAAATACAGAATGTACAAGAAAGCGAAAATACAAACGAACTGAATTCGAAGAAAGATTCTTCTAAACCAGAAACACTGAGGGTGGATTTGCCTGAGAGCAAAAGTCAGAAGGTAGAGAAATCTACAACTGAAGATAATGAGGATAAATATCCTGATTATAAATACAGAATGGCTACTATTGGATTAATTGTCCAAGTCCACAGAGACGAAAAAGTAGACCAAAGTATTTTTGACTCGAACAAGAGTCTGAAGTCATCGAAAGATTAAAAAACACCCGAAAGTCATGGTCAAGGGAAGAATAAAATTGACACAGAGACCCTGTGCAGTTTTCAACCGTTCATTAGTGAAAGTTGTGTGGCCTTACAAAAGGAAGGACCACTGAAGTCCGTAAAAATATTACGAGACACAGGAGCATCATTAACACTGCTGCTTAAAGATGTATTACCATTAAATGATAATACATTGACAGGACAGACTGTCCTATTGAGAGGTTTTGAATGGAAAGAAGAAATACCTCTACATAGGATATACCTCACATCTGACTTGGTGACAGGATATGTGACAGTTGGAGTAATATCAAAACTTCCTGTTGAGGGCATATCTGTTATCCTAGCAAATGATTTGGCGAAAGGGAGGGTGAGACCTGAACTGATTGTAAAGGAAAATCCAGACCCTAGTCCTATTGTGGAGACAGGAAAAGAAAAAGAACTTTGTCCTGTAGGTGATGTCATAAATGGTATGACACCACAGAAAAAGAAAGAAGAAATTCTCTCACAAGAAAAGAAAAAGAAAGAAGAAATTCTCCCACGAGAGAAGAAAGAGGAAGAAGAAGTGGAACTTGATACTACTATTTTCTCCATGATTGAAGATTGTCCGAAAGGAAATGATCAATCAAAGAAGTCATCACAAAATGAATTTATTGCTGAGCAGAAAGTAGACCCAGAGTTGCTACAGTTGCATGAGAAAGCTGTCGACGAGAAAGAAAATCCTACTACTGATGTCTATGAACAGATAGACCACAGCATAAACAAACAACAATGCAAACCTGCAGTTGCCGGTACAGATGAAGATTTGAGGAGCATCACTGAAGAAACGAGTGCGGAAAGCTGGACCGAAACTATCAAAAGCTATGGGTTACCACAATCCATACCGACAGATCGAAGGACCAACTTCGCCTCGGAACTCTTCAATCCAGTACTAAAGAACTTATGCCTGGAGCAGGAGATGTCAACTGAATCCCATCCGGAAAGTCGAGGAGCCTATGGACCAATCTTTGGACCCACTGTCCGAGGACCACTCAAACTACTTCCAGAGGAATGGCAGACCGAATTGGATCTCCTTGGGCTGAGCAAGTACCTAGATAAGTACATAAATTTTTTGTCTGACATAACTGTGTTTGTTAGAAAAAAAATGTACACTGCTCACATGCAGAAGCCATTGTTGTGTGATGAAAGAAAGGCAAAAATATTATATCATTTGAAAATGATAAAGCCTTACTTTCTGAAAACAATTGGAATAAGCTTGATGTTGTTAACATTGTTACTCTTATTTGTAAAATTCATGCCTGGAGTACAGGATGAATTGAATGACAAATTCACTGATAGTTAGTTACCAAACTTACTATTTTAAAACTAAATCCCTTACTTGTGAGAAAAAGGAATGAGTAAAAGTATTGTTAGAGTAAATATCATTATAGTGTGATATTTCTAAACAAACTTGTTAGGTTGAGCATTTAAAATAATTGCTATAAGAGAAAAAGATCAGTTTTATCCGCAGAATTGGTTTCTAAATCAGAGGACATTATAAATGTGGACTGATTATAAGATATGTTTGAGAAACTCTGGAAATGATAATTGAAACATTTGACAGAGGGGATAATTTGATTGAAAAAGATGTAAATGGTTTTAAGAAAAGAGAATTTTCTATCACTAAAGTATTGAGAAATGTTTTATGATTGTACTATGGATTTATTTTATCATGTACTGTTGTTGAAATATTGCACTGAGTCAAGATGCAAATTTCTTCTATGTGAATTTATTCATTTATTATATTATCATTGAATGTATGATAATGTAGGGTAAAAAATAGTTGCAGCAAGGCAGAACTATGACTAACAAGAATTCCAAGAAATGTATTATATATGATTTTTCACTTTTAGGATACTGTTACATGAAAAGCAGACCAGAAGTAGAAACTAATAAAACTTATCCTTGTTTTGTATAAATTTAGGATATGTGCCACTGACTTGACACTGTAAACCAGAATGGTTGAGAATTTCATGGTTGAGAATTTATAATGTTGACATACCAATGTTAAACTAATGTATTATTAATTAAGGATTTCATGTCAAGATTGTAAAACTAATCTATTTTTTTTCTGTATGAGTTAAAATAGATTGAATGAATTGTACTGACAATCAAAAGATTGGGTAGACCTGAACACTGTGAAAGTAACAGGAGAACCTAGAACCTAATGAATAAAACCTTTATGGAAAATGGAAAAGAGCAATGTACACCACTGAAAAGATTGGAAATGGAATGTTTTACCACACCAGTCAAACTAGCAGTTTGTTTTGTACATAAATTGTTACATTGATTTCGCTCTGAAAAAAAATTAATAGTAGCCTATGCTTTTATCTTTTGTACTTCAATAATATTGTATTTGAAATGTCTTTAATGTAATTAAAAGAAAATAAGTACTTACTATTTAGTACTAAGATTGTATGAAGATAATA
Organism: Anisus vortex; assembly: GCA_949126835.1. Taxonomy (NCBI): domain Eukaryota; kingdom Metazoa; phylum Mollusca; class Gastropoda; family Planorbidae; genus Anisus; species Anisus vortex. The sequence continues at coordinate 766,105 of CASBPS010000186.1, forward strand.
TAATCTGCTTTGATTGATAGTTAATTAAGTAAATTAACCAAATTTGTTTCAAGTAAATCCATGTCTGCATGAAAGATAGAATGTTTCAATGTGAACTCTTTTAAAAAGAAAATAATGACGTCGAAAGGTCATGGTAAAATGAGAAATTGAAATATTTTTAATGATTTTTGCTATAAACTATTTTAATTCGTGAACAGACTATGTTTAATGTTCTTAAAATAACATAAATGAGTTTAATATTGAGATAATAAGTTGTTAAAGAATGCTCATTTAATACGATAACTATTTAATCGCGTAGAGATTTATTTTCTTTGACCTAGGCTGTGATGAGGTAAATTTGCATAGCGATGTCAATATTGTTAGAATCAATTGAGAATGAGAGGGTGAAAAAAGGAATAGAGAGAGAGAGTGCGGAATACTGACCTAGAAATTTTGGGTTTTGACACAGACAGTATTGTTTAGAGTTTAATGTGTTAGCCAGCCTACAAACATACTGTCGAAGCAATAAAATTTTGTTGTAAAGTGAAATTAGGTCAGGGCTAGTATTTTTTTGTTTTGTAATTGAGTTAGGCCTAGCATGTGTTCTATCAGAACGTTGGTTTTTTTTTTCTCCTTATGAAAAAAATAAGTCGTGTCTGCATAGACATTAAGTGATTTTTTCTTTTGTTGTTTGATTACAAATGTAAAAGATATTAGTTTATAATTAAATGGACGAGAGAGTTTTTATTACAGTGGAATGTTCAATGTAATAGAAATTATTAACTTGTATTATATTATATCTATTAAGAATGATTATGTATTTTTCTTGTATACAAGATTTAGATAAACAATTTAATTGTCCATTGTTTTGAATTAAAAATTGAATGATTGAATGACTATAGTTAAGCCATTTGATAAGATGAATTTATATTGCATATATTATTATGTTATTGTTATCAGTTCGATTGAATTATTGGGATCGCCAATTGAACTGTATTGTTTTCCCCGGAATATTTTCTTTTATAATTATTCCTTAAAATTAACATTTTTTCAAATGTAAAAGAAATAATTATAAAACTTTTAAGGGTGGTCGTGTTACGAATCTCGGTCATAAATGAATGACGTAGTAAGGCATTGACCTCTTAACAAGTGCGTATCAGAGTCCAAGGCGACCAAGGTTTGACCTTTATGCCCTGAGGGCAGTTTAAATAAAATAATTCGTTCAAATCCCGTGGAAATTGGAGGATAATTCTGGATCGTAGTAATTATAGAGAAAGAGGTTAAAATGCGTATTAAGACCCTGTAGAATCTTCGATGATAGTTTTCTTTGTAAAGTTCCGACCTCCTTAAAGTTAGTTCAGTTCAGAAGTTTGTCGAGTGAAGTCGCTATATTCATTTGTATATTATATGCCATTGTATTGAAACTTATGTTGCCATCAGTTGATAAAGTTTATTGATCGTTTATATTGAGTCTACAATTTAAATAAAATTGTTTATTCAACAACTGGAGTTGTTTGATCTATCATTGTTGAGAAATGTGTTGAAGATAATTATCACGAATATAACTACATTACTGCATAGACCTGTCAGTCAAGGAACCCCTAGCTTGGGCTACAGATTAGCAGAATCTAGAGACTTCTAATAAAGATACAACTATATTCATTGAATCCGATTTAACGAGTCGTAATAATAGTCAATCATATAGAGGGCCATAACAATATGATAATTGTGTATTCAAAGTTTTAAATTTTACCTTGGCATATAATGCTTACCACATGAGGCTTATGTGAATTATTTGCGTTTTCACTCGTTCAAGACAATCAAGATATCAATCCTAGACTATCAATATATCAATCCGCCAGACAATCAAGATATCAATCTGCTAGACTATCAAGATATCAATTCGCTAGCGGCTAGACTACCAAATTATCAATCCTAGACAATCAAGACACCACTCAGCATAGCAAAATGTCAATCACACATATCATAAATACATGTATTATGCAAGTAGGCTTAAAGTTCCTAATTGTGTGATCATCGCACAGTTTTTAAAACCCTAAATTCCCACTAGCTCTTTCTATTTCAACACTTAATGCTTTAAATGTACTTCAAATTGCAAATCGAAATATTAATTTGGCATATTACGCCTATGTATACAATAAGTTTCATTTCCGATATTATGCAAATACAACAGAGCTCATTTTTTTTCACACTTTCATTTGATTTAGTGCAAAAAAAACAAACAATGCATATAAAAAAAAAAATTCAGAATGTTTTCAGAATGTTTTTAGTTGTCATAAAAAAAAGCCGTCTGCTGGAAATAAATTTGTAAGGAATTATAAATCCTTAATAAATGTGTTATGTTTAGCCTGTAACAATAGATGGCGCAGCCTGTGAGTGCATCTGAGGTTATATTAAAATATTTACAATTCATAGGAGTAAATTTCTATGGCGGCAAGTTCATTGGGATACTTAATATTTTCATTCAACAAATAATTAATTAGTACAATACAAAAATAGATAAGAGAAAGAAATGAAACGTGCAGCTTTAAGAGGAATTTTTGAAACATTTTTATAAATTAAGACGCAAAAAGTAATGCGATACAGATTTCTATAAAGAAATTGTGTAAAAGAGACGTGTTTATTTCAACCGTTAAACGAATGAGGTTTTTGTGTACCACTGAAAATGTAAAGTATAATGCTTCAGAATAGTATTTTAATCTTCACACACCAATATGTGTGACCAGTTCTTATAATACGAACAATGAAAATTTATTATATATATATATAATATATTGTTATTTATTCTATAAAATGTCTTGTATGTGTAGCCTATTTATTGCTCATGTTCGTGTTTGGATCCGCGTTACAATATGACTCCGCCACATCCACATAGATGAGAATAAAAGTGTTCAAAACTGGCAAGGCCCCTGACACAATTAAAGTAAGACGTCCAATGGTGAGATCTGGATACTACACTGATGTAAAGGTGAAACGCACAGTATTGAAAATCTGGCTACACCTCTTCCCCCTTACCACTTGACGTAAAGGTTAAAAGCGTAGCATTACAATTTACACCTCTGGCACTAAGGCAAAGTGGTAACAGCAATAAATCGTAAAATTAATCTTTTCATATAACGTAAACAAATCCTCTATTCTTTATTAATTAGATCTATTAGACCATTACGTCTACAGACAGTTTGTAACAACAAGATTTTTGTACATGAATGGAATATATATTAATATTATTTTTGATATTTTTTATAATACTCTTTTATTAAATCTTAACAATCTGTGATGATAAAAAAAAAGAAACGTGTTGTATTAAGTTTGTCATCAAGTATGTTTCACATCAAACGCGTCCGCTGACTAACATAGACACACACACACAAACACTCAAAGACATGCACACACACACTCACTCTCACACACACTCACACAATCACACAATCACACACACTCACACAAACACATTCACAAACACTCACACACACACACTTACACACAAACACTCACACACACACACTTACACACTAACACTCATACACACACACACTTACACACAAACACTCACACACACACACTTACACACAAACACTCACACACACACACACTTACACACACTTACACACACACATTCAGACACACACTTACACACAAACACTCACACACACACATCTACACACACACACACTCACACACACTCACACAAACACATTCCCAAACACTCACACACACACACTCACACACACACTTACACACACACATTCACACACACACACTTACACACACTCACACACTCACACACACACTAACACACACACACTCACAAAAACACATTCACAATTACTCACACACACACACACACTTACACACACACACTCAGACACACACACTTACACACACACACTTACACACACTCACACAAACACACACACACACTCACACAAACACATTCCCAAACACTCACACACACACTCACACACACACACTCACACATTCACACTCACACACTTACACACACAACCTCACACACACACACTTACACATACACACTCACACACACACACACACTTACACACACATTCACACACACACATTCACACCACACACTTACACACACATTCACACACACAAACTTACACACACATATTCACATACACACACTTAAACACACACACTTACACACACACACTCACACACACACACTCACACACACATTCACACACACACACACTTACACACACACACTTACACACACACACTCACACACACACACACTTACATACATTCACAAACACTCACACACTTACACACACACTCACAAAAACACATTCACAATTACTCACACACACACACACACTTACATACACACACTCAGAGACACACACTTACACACACACTTACACACACTCACACAAACTCATTCACACATACACACTCACACACACACACACTCTTACACACCCATTCACACACACACATTCACACCACACACTTACACACACATTCACACACACACACTTACACACACACATTCACATACACACACTTAAACACACACACTTACACACACAAACTCACACACACACACTTACACACACACACTTACACACACACTCACACACACATTCACACACACACACACACTTACAGACACACACTTACACACACACACTCACACACACACACACTTACATACATTCACAAACACTCACACACTTACACACACACTCACAAAAACACATTCACAATTACACACACACACACACTTACACACACACACTCAGAGACACACACTTACACACACACACTTACACACACTCACACAAACTCATTCATAAACACTCACACACACACACTTACACACACACACTTACACACACACACACTCACACACACACACTTACACACAAACACTCACACACACACATTTACACACAAACACTCACACACACACATACACACACACACTTACACACACACACTTACACACACACACTCACACACACACACTTACATACAAACACGCACACACACACTTACACACACACACTTACACACACATACACGCACTCACATACATTTACACACAAACACTTACACACAAACACTCACATACACACACTTACACACACACACACATTCACACTTTGACACAAACACGCACACACACTTTCTCACAAATCTCACACACACACATTTACACACTCACAAACATTCACACACACATTCACAAACACACTCACACACACATTCACAAACACTCACACGCACTCACACTCACCACACACACATTCACACACTCACACTCACTTACTCTCCACACACACATTCACAAACACACTCACACACATTTACACACTCACTCCCTCACTTACTACTCCCACACTCTCTCACCACACACACATTTACAAACACTCACACGCCCTCACTCACACAGTCTCTCCCACGCACACATTCACACAAAATCACTCACTCAACCACTCACACACACACACTTTCACACACTTCTCACACACAAATTTACACACTCACACACATTCACACATAGGCACCATACAATCCCTCACACACTCTCACACACATTCACACACACATTTACAAACACTCACACACACACACATACACACATACACATTCACAAACACACTCACACACACATTCACACATACACTCACACACACACTCTCACACACATTCACACACACATTCACAAACACTCACACACTTACACTCACACACACATTCAAACATTCACACATACACTCACACACATTTACACACCACACACACCACACACACACGAGTATATTGTCCAGGATCAGCGTTAAAATGCCAGACCTGAGGTACAACTAGTTACAGTCACCCGAGTAAACTATTTATAGAAATGTCAGCTGGGTATCGATTCGTCAACGTTTAATGAGTTTTTGATTTGTTTGTTTTTGTTTCTGAATAATACTTTTTAAAAAGAAACAACAAACAAAGGACAAAAACACACAATAAATAAACAAATAAACAAGCGAGATAACTTGACAGGGAGTACTATGTCATTGTGGTTACAAAAATAACAGCAACAAATAAGAAAAACTAAAATCTCATTTTAACATGTTTCTTAGTTTAAGAAAAAGGTCAACTATTTGTTATGGTGTCCAAGTTGACGGTGGTAGAAACTGTAACTACACAATAAATGACACAAGAAGGAAGTGTATATAGGCTACACTGATTCAATGGAGTTGATGGTTTAGGCTTTAAAATATATTTTGAAAAACTGCTACATAATAACCAAGGCCGGATTAAAAACACTTAAAGACTTAAACGTTTTGGTGTCCCTCCGCCCATTGACCAATATGCAATTAAAAAATAAAAACTTATAATGAAATAGAAACAAATGTAGTTTCGAATATTTTTAAATTTGAAAATTCATTGATAATAATTTATAATTTGTCTTTACGTAGTTTAGTATGGGTTTCTTTAGCGGATTTTGGTCCGCTGCAACTATTGCACTGTTGCATCACATACATTATGTTCAATTTTTAGGGAAAAAATAATGGTGCCCACTTCACTTGATGCTCTAAGCACTTGCTTTGTTTTGTTAAATATATAGATTTGTTCAGACATGGTAATAAGATAAGAAAAGAATGAGCATTTCTTATCGCGCTTCTATCCATGCTATTAAATTTAGCATGCTCAGTGCACACTCGGTGTGATTTGCAGTGGCAGATGTATTAGCCAAAGAGAAAGGTCATTTTGTTAGTAATTCAGCACTGGCTTTCTCACGACAACAAAAAACCTTTCCATGTATTTATAGTATTGCAGGAATAACGGGCTTTAACAGAGACACCACTTAAAGTGTAGTGTGAAAAAACAAGAATGAATTAGTGCGGTCAAGTCTAGAAAAGCCATGGAAGTTGTAGAAAGTAAAGTAACAACAAACCATAATGAACATATTTCTTCTCTATCACAGACAAATTGCACACCAACATATTAAATAATATAAGCTTATAACGTATTATATTATATTATAGCTTTGCTATTTAGCGTCGACAAAACACGGTACTCTCCTTTCCCTACGACGTCTCCGGTCCATGTTTCCAGGATGGATGATAGGCGAATCCCACCAGACCTGCTATATGCTGAGCTCGCTGAAGGCAAGTGAGCTTTTGGCCGCCCCCAACTCAGGTTCAAGGACGTCTGCAAGCGTGACCTAAAGACTATAGATGTAGAGCTCGGAAACTGGAAAACCTGGCTCAGAACAGAAGTAGTTGGAAAAGTACCCTACACACTGGTACAAATGCTGCAGAGGGCAATCTTCGCCTTATCGCGGAGGCTACAAGAGCAGCGAAGAAAAGTAAAGAGAATAGGCTGCCCCTAACAAACCCCAACGGTCCCGCTTTCAAGTGCCAGAGATGCGACAGAGCCTGTCTCTCAAGGATAGGTCTCCACAGACACAGCCAATTCTGCAGGGCTGGCCAAATCACAAGAGCGCAAATCTAATCGTCTTTCGAGACTATGGAGTCAATGATGATGATGACATAATTATACATTCGATTTTATGCCCATCAAAACGACGGTAACATGAGTTATATATGTCGGCCCTATTGTGATTTCAATCAATAATTTTTGATCCGAAAATTATTACTGTCCCCATTTTTCTATTTAAACTACTAAATCAAGTGGGTTCTATATTTACACAAATACGTCACTAAATTTACACAAAAAAACTTAAGCTCCGCCCACTGAGAACGCTCTATTAAAAAATGTACATATTATATGTCAATTAACCGATAAGTAGGCTTAATAGTTCATAAACGTCATTTAACCGATAAGTAGGCTATATTATAGTTTATATACATCATTTAACCGATAAGTAGGTTATATATTTTAAATACATTATTTAACCGATAAGTAGGATATAAAGTTTATATACATAATAAATGTACGTAATATATGAAGTAAACATAGTTTACAGACCCGATGCGAAGAGATCAGCTAATTGAAATATATGGTAGATACCGGAAAAAAATGTTGACCTGTCATTACATGTAAGTTTCGGTACAAATTAGAAAAAAATGAGACTTTAACATGTTGTAAGTAAGCAGGTCTGACCTATGTGTATTTCTATTGAGCTAACTGTCTGTCTGTCTCTTTTTCACTCTCTCTCTACCTATCTACCTATCTATCTATTTATCTATCTATCTATCTATCTTTCTTTCTTTCTATTTATCTATCTATCTATCTACCTAAATATATATTATATATTGCCTATCTGTGTTTATGTTGTCTAAAAGAAGTTCATTACAAAACTCAGTAGCTTTTTTAAAAATCACTATTTTGTAAAGTAACCTGAAAAGATAACCAACATTCTAGCTATATTGTGTTGTAAATTTTATTTACGGATCGAACAAAGAAAGACATAGGCGCCATTTTTTTTTCAAAACACTAATGATTTCAGAAACTGACGGTAATTAAGTTATACTTTAATTGTTCCCCCAAATTAAATGGGTAAAGAGAAAAAAAACAATAAACTCCTACATTCGTTATTTTCATTGTTTCAATTTTTGAAAGGGGAAACTTATTTTACTTTATCTCTTGCAGAGAAATCAATAGCATTGTGCTATTTTTAGACCGTGATAGACATATTCTAGACATAATAGCTGACAGAATACATTTTTATATTGATGAAATCCAAGGGAGTTAAGACGTGACGTTACGGGGGAGGTGGGGGGGCATTATTATTGTATAGTTCTTTTATCTACATTTTTGGTAACAATTACTTGTAGATAAGATCAAAGGTTGTATTAAAAAAACAAAAGAAAGGTGAGGAGAGGAGAATTATAAAAACACTGTTATTTTTTCATACCATCTATCTTTATTTTGATCTCTCTAACTTGCATTATAATTACACCAGTGACTGCGGGTAATTTATGTCGGTATGTAATTTTAATTTACGCGATGGACTTTGATGATTACTGATTTGATGATAACTGATGTTATCCATGACAATCGAATCTATTAGCGTAAGAGTATATTTATATATGAAAAAACAAATAAAATCCTAATGTTGATGACGTACCCCAAAACAATAGGTTTATGGATGTGTCGAAACATAAAACTAAAATATTACCAAAATACTAGGTTGAACAAACAACAAATAGTTTACGAATGGGTCGAAATATAAAACTAAAATATTACCAAAATACTAGGTTGAACAAACAACAAATAGTTTACGAATGGGTCGAAATATAAAACTAAAATATTACCAAAATACTAGGTTGAACAAACAACAAATAGTTTACGAATGGGTCGAAATATAAAACCCAAATGTTATCCAACATTAGTAGCCTAAGAACTATACAAGTATGTGCAGCTTCATTCTGGGACACATCGACCCAAGAAACCATTTTTAAAATCTGGACAAAGTAAAGAAAAAGTCTGCAAGATTCATTGTAAAGAAATATATTTACATCGAACAAGTTTGTTTAAATCTCATAAAGTTAGATCCACTTCAGAAAAGGTTGAAAAGTAAAAGGTATAATAATACATAAAGCATTGAATTCTAGCTAAGCATAATAACACAATAATCTATTATAAAGACAAAGCAATTTTTTCAAAAACCACTTTTCTTATTCAAATTTGCAGGGACAAACACATACACGTTTTATTTCTTCTAATGATACTTTGTCATAGATTGGGTTTATGGACGACAAACACCTAAAAAAACAACATTTATAATGCAAGATTCAAACTAAAGATATTCTTAAGACGCAATTTTTTTGCAACGTTAAAGAAATAATTTCTGTAAAAAGATATATAACAAGAAACATCATTTTGTGTCATCAATATGGACATTTCTGTCATAATGTCTAGTCGAGTCACACAATAAAACACCAACATGTATCCACAAAATAATATAAATAAGCAAAGTAAAACCTTTCATTCGCTAATTACGAAAACGAATTTATACAAAACTTTGCTGACTAACCGAAACATATTTTCGTTGTTCTCGAAAATGTCCATCGTACCGTGAACGAGATTGTCCACAATGAAAGTCCACTTCTAGTTGATGAACTTAATTGGCGAAATCAGAATTAAACCACACATTAAGTTAAGTTTGAATGCACCAATTAAAACAACAGTAACTTGCTAATGAAATGAGATATAATCAAACGGATAATTTTCTTACGCGACTCAAAGATTCAATCCCGAAATGAACAGTAATCCTTAATCAGATGCTTATCACACATACACACAAAACAACTAGTATGAATGAAATTACGACGTATTATCAGAGAATTACCATCAAAGTCTAAACTATTCATTGGAACACAATCAAAGTAAGCGCGGTCTAGAAAAAAAAAAGAGAGAGAGAGAGAGAGATAGATAGAGAGACAAATGTTTGCATAAGCCTCAGCCCAGTGAATAAAGATTCGCTAATAAAGAAGTAAAAAAAAAAACACCAAAAAAAAAAACAACACAAAACTCAACTACCTGGTAAATGACTGTAAAAAAAAAAATTTTTTTTTTCTCACTACCGGTTATCGTTTCTGGTCGTGATCATCTGCCTCCCAGTCTTTCCCCTCCTCAGCCTCTACCCCCTCCCCTTCTCCCCTCTTCCCTTCCCCCCGTTTTTCTACCTGGCTTAGAGAGTTTGATCAATGTCAATTATCGCACTGGCAACCAATGTAGTCTCTAGGCATTCTGCCGATTGTCTCCACAGACTCATACAGCCCAGGCTCCCACGTCGATAGTTGTTGGGTTTGGTTATTTTTTGTTGATTGGCTCTGCCGTGTGTCATCGTTACCAATAATAGTTCAATTCTTCACGCGTACACCCCCCATCCCCTCACTTTTAAAGCAATCCTACCCTTCCCCCACCCCCTTTCAATCTAAACAATCAACCCTCGTCCTACCACCCAAGCCCACCCACCCAACCCTTTATCATATGACTAGGTTCACTTATATCAGATGGAAAGCACTTAGGCCGATTGTATAGTAAAACATAGATACATAGATACATACTGTGGTAAACTCACTAGAAGCGCCAACCGCTCAGTCTGGTGCCATGGCACTTATTCACTATGGCTCCAACCTATAAACTACAATTAATCCTGGCTCATTGCGGTGCTCACCAATGAATGAAGAATGTGTGACTGTATTTGTATCTTGTATCTTTATTTTGAATATGAATGTACTTACTCTCTTCTATAACTGTTGTACATGCATCAATATATATATATATATATTCCTGATATTATTATACAAGCTTAGTTATCTGCCCTTGTATATATTTAAGATGCTTACACTCCCCTTGTATGTACAGTTTAAACACCCCCCCCACCGTCGTCAACCCCCTTGTATGTAGAGTCTAACCCCCCCCCCTCGCCAAGACCACTGGTCAAGATAAGCAAATTGCGTCTACACGCGAAATCTATTACAGTCGGCCCAGGTGGCCAGGGAAAATCCCCTCCCCCAAACTCTTCCCCCGTAAACTGACACATACGCAACAACCCTCGTCGGGGATGTAGGGTATCAAAGAGCTTTTGTATCCCCCTTCGACCGCCCTCTTCTCCCCTCTCCCCATTGCCCCTACCCCCACAGAGGGCACTTCTTGGTTTAGGATAGAAATGAGAAAACGGGTATTGGGGCCTTAGACACGGAACGCACCAGTACTGTCTTCGGTCGATCCAAATATACACTGTTACACTGTAAATTTGTGTTGTGGATTAAATTCTGTCATCTATCGTTTATGCCTAAATAAACAGTATTTGAAATTCATCCCGGCATTGAATTAATCATTGTTCTTGTGTCTGCTCATATATTAGCACTCGTGTCATATAGTAGTAGAAATTACTCTATTCAATAGGTTTACAGCACCCGCCAGCCAAGCCGGATAACGGACTAAAATATAAATAATTATAAGGCCCAAACTTCACTGTGACATCACAATAATCAGCCTCTACACGAGCCAAAAAACCACGTAGAGTGTCCGCCACGCTACACATACTTACATAGATAGATACATACATAGATACATAGATAATTAGATAGATATATACATAGATAGATAGTTACATACATACATAGATAGATACATAGATACATACATACATACAGAGATAGATACATACATAGATACATAGATAAATAGATAGATATATACCTAGATAGATAGATAGAAAGATACATACATACATACATAGATACATACATACATACATAGATACAAACATACATACATACATAGATACATACATACATACATACATAGATACATACATAGATACATAGATAAATAGATAGATATATACATAGATAGATAGATAGATAGATAGATACATACATACATACATGCATACATAGATACATAGATACATAGATAGATAGATATATACATAGATAGATAGATAAATAGATAGATAGAGAGAGAGAGATAGATAGTTTGAAAGACATTGCTAGATTAAAGAGATATTTATTTATATATATATATTTAACAGACATAGAGAGAATTTTTTTTACATAAATAGATAGATCTCTAGGAAATGTATCTATATAAATAGATGGGCAGATATCTTAAAATATAGGTAGATAAATTGATATAGTATGATATACAGAATAAAAATACACATTAAATAAATATCAATACATGACAAGATAGAAAAATATTTAGACTCAGTTATACATTTTCCTTGTTTGACTAGAAAAATTAATTAGTCGATTTCTTTTATTGATGTCTCGTCAGCTAGATAACAGCATGTTCTCTCCCTTATCGGAATCACATGACTCTCCCCCCCCCCCCCCGCCCACTGAAGGCTAATGACGTCATCGCACATTACATTTTTAAAACTCCGCCATGTTTAATTGTCTTTTCCAAAATACAATTTTGCAAGCGTTTGCTTTTATTTAATAAAAATAAATAAATAAAAAATAAACAAAATAATACGTAAACACAATCATAAACTTGATTTTATTAAATGAATGTTTTTGTTTGTCCTGGTTATGAATTTGGACCCAGGCAACATTAGAGTTATTCTTTCGACATATAGATCTAAAATCTATGAGTTTAGGATGACTTTAACGGATTGATGGAAGTCCATTTTTTTTTTCATTTAAGTTAAGCCGCAACCAATGTTATCATGCTGCCTTCTTTACTGCTCGTCGTCTGGGAAATTTAAAAATAGTTCTGAATCGGTGCATTTTTTAAAATAACTTTTAAAGAGCGCGTACCGACTAAGCCAGGGGTCGGCATCCTTTTGCTAAAAGTGTGCCAAACTAGGATTTCTAAAACATTCAGCTTGCCAACAGCCTGAAAGTCAACCTGGTCTACTTTATTAAACCAAAGTGTCTTCCTACCCCAAAAATTTGGAAAAGTTGTTTAGCCTACTGCGCATGAAATCACGCTTCTCGGACCAGAATTTTTAGCCATTATCGGTTAGTTTCTAAGCTTTCTAAGTATTTGTTAATCATTGGTATCGGTTAGTTTCTAAGCTTTCTAAGTATTTGTTAATCATTACTATCGGTTAGGTTACAGCATAGGCATAGCTATACATAGCCAACCTGGCCATATATTGGGACAGGAAGTAGTATTCTAGAAAAGCACATGGCACGCATGCTCAATAGACGAGGTGGTCTCAACAAGTAGGAAGAAAGAACAATAGGATTTTGTGTCTTTTTGTGTTATTTCATATGAAATACGGTAAGAATATTTTTTTTTTATTCATTTCGTGCTATTTGGCCCCTTTTCGGTATCGGATCTAAGAAATTACCACTGAAATTTTTTTGGGTATCTAGGCCGCCAGCTAGATACCCCAAAATTTTGGGGTATCTAGCCTCTTCCTTATTAAACATGCTCTACTATATTTTTAAATTTATTATCATGCGACAGTTTATTGAACACCGTAGCAAGACCAGGACAAAAGCAAAGGTGCTTGAGAGAAAATCTTTAAAGTATTTTATATTTCATAGAAAATTGACATGTTTGTAATTATTATCTTATTTATTTGCATGTATATATATATATAATTTATTTATATAATTACAAAATTTCATTACTCAACTTTTACTTTAACGGATATTGTCCAAATGAGTTCATTTAGTTATCAATAAATTATTATAAATCTAGCACCTGCTGTACATTTATTATATTTTGAACTTGTCAATGATTGTTTAAGCAGAGCCCAGTGCAAGTTCAGTTTAAGCAAAATGTATACGTGGTAATCATACTAAGTGGGTAGCTAACGTAATGTTTAAAAATGAACATATACATTTTATCTTCATATAATATTTATATAATTTTCAACTATGTTTCATAGTTTAATCATTTGAAAGTTATAACCTGTAAGACATTTATTTATTTATTTATAAAGGAAAATTAAGAAACTTGTTGGAAATATTAACGCAAGGAAAACGGGTTAAGTACCTCCCTTTATTTAACTTAATGTTTCCAAATATGATTCTTTAGTAATACCGAACTAATTATGTTTTGTAATGTAACTAATATTACTTATTAATTTTTCCGATCATGTTACAAATGAGGCTGTCCGAGAGCGAATTACCAACGTCATCGGCCCTCATGAGGATCTACTCAGCGCTATTAAATGCACAAAACTCAAATGGTACGGGCATGTGGCAAGATCAGAAGGCTTGGTGAAAACCACCCTGCATGGCACAGTGCAGGGTGGAAGAAAGATAGTCAGAAGAGACGATGGAAAAATGTCATCAGGGAGTGGACCGGCGGAGCAGGACCGAGACGAGTGGCATACAATCGTTTAACAGTAAAAAAAAAATGGTGCCCCAACGACCCCCACTCTTGTTATGAGATATGTGAAGGTGAAGTAAGATCAATCCAGTCAGGCTTGATGTGGTATGAAAACATGTCCATTAATTTGAAAAGTTTTGCGTTCGTTTGGAAAATTCTGCTTTGAGTGCTTCAATGTACTTCTGAAAAAAACTATCTAGGCCTATCTATCTTAAAATGCCTTAAATTAGGAAAATAGTTTAACGTTAAAAAATTTCACGTCAAGAAATCTATTCCAGCTGACTATCAGTTTAAGTGCTGTTTGACACTATGGTTTTTAAATTCAAGTTCAATTCACTGAAATGTATCACTATGTCATTCAACAGGCAGTTCTCTTTATTCAATACCGGAGAAAAAAAACTAACATTTTTCATCAAGAAATATTTCTTGGAAGTCTCTCGCGTGGCATTGAAAATCAGTCTGCGTGCCTTAGGTTGCGTACACCTTGACTAGGCGTCCGTTTCACCTTCCTATTGGGAAATATTAACCCTTACAGTCCCGTGCGCGTATATAGCGGGACTGAAGGTATGCATGGGAAAGAGTTAAGGCCTCGGTGAACCTTAACCGAAAAAGAAGAAGAGCTCCCGAAGTTTTCAATTTATATAGATTAGTGCCAATCGCTTCTTATTTTCATCGACTTCAGATAACGCAAGATGACACTTTTTCTTCCAATCGTTTATTGGCGTTATAGAGGGCATGCTCACTCGAGTTTGTATTTATATCTCAGTGGCTAGCACCAGACTAATAGATGATGGCTATTATTGTTTGATCCTTTGTCTCTGTTACGTAGTCCACGGCTTTCCCATGTACATAAGACAACTTTCTTTATCCATTGACATAACTTGATTTGATTATGCTGCAATAAGCATAACGAATCTTACAAACAGTAGGGCAAGAAACAGAAAATAAACAAACACCCATCCATCACACGCTATAAAGTACAAACCAAGACAGTATTTGGCTTTTGAATTAACTTTATTGGCATATTCAACATAGTCACATTGAAATGACTCACTTGAAAAGTAGTTGTCCAATGCTGAACCAAGCTCTTTACTTTTTTTCCCATTATACATAGAAAAGCCAGGCTCCTTTGCGATTTCCTAGCGGCAAATTTATTTAGAATATATGCTGTCATTATGTGACAGTTCGATGTTATTTCTGTTAGGGTGTGAAATTTATTGTAGCATAATAATTGAATTCAATCTAACTTGTTAGGGCACAATGGTATATTTATCCACGTGTTAGGGCTAAATCTTTACCGTTTTCGCCCACTTTCCCTCCCTGATTTGGTCTCGACCGTCGTCCACCCTAGGTAGCGGATGAGGGCCGTCTCGTTTTTTTTTTGTGTCATCTCACGGCGCCTCATGCCACTATTAAGGTCCTTGTTATCACGGGAAGGAATTGGCTGCGGTCATCGGCCTCAGAGAATTCGCGCCATCAAAAGCCTTTGAGGCAAAGGAAGGGTTGACCGCGCGACTTAAAATAACTACAACTTGGTCTGTTTGTGGATATGGACTCGTCTTTCGGAGCAGTCCATAGATCAACAAATGGGGTGTGGCATTTTGAACTTCCGACATACAATCCCTACCCACCTTTCTTTTAACATTCACCCCTTTTAAGAAGGTCAAAGGACGAACACAAGACAGGTTGTCACTGGACCCTCCTACAGTGCTATCACAATAAATGTCTGCATTTTAGTCACTTGATGACAACTCTTCTGTTCAGACAATTCGTGTGAGTGAGACAATAGAAGTCAGTCTGCGTAAGAACTTTCACATAAATACAATTAATACCGAGCGTTGCCATTTTAATACAGCCTAGATTAGTTTACTGCCGTCAACCTCCAGACAAAAACCAGCCAGTGAAGAGGGACAAGCAGAGTCGAGGTCTGGCTTATCCAGCACGAGACATCCACGTATCTCACAGTGAGCCGACTTATCTACTCAGGCCACACAATCCCATCATCACAATATCCCCTCTATCTAAAGTAATGCCGCATTCTAGCGATAGCGAATTCGTGTTAATACATTTGAAAGGTCTAGAAACAAACGCCATGCTCTTTTCCCGGTACCGGAGGTTGCGATAACGTTAAGGCGGCTGGGCCTTGTGCTATCCACACATTCTCTTGTAGATAGTGGCCACGAAAACTGAGGAAATCTGCTTTACTAACCCTATGAACCTACATGGTAAAAATTCAGAAAAGAATTGCAAGGTTCATTACTAGCGAATATTCACAATTAACAAGAGTGACTATAGTTAAATTAATAATAAGTAATAATATCTAAGGCATGAAATTCTTATTTAGAAATGCAACACAATAACGATATGTTACAATGCTCAGATAAACATAAGAACAAAACATTTTCCTTATCCATTATGCGAGAACAAATTTAGTATGCATATAGGTACGCTTTTAGCATCCGGGCACGGTATGAGATGCCTTGTCATACCAGGAAAACCAGTAACTTAACATCATTTGAAACACTAATAAAAATGTAGGACTAGACCAAGACCACTGTTACGAATATCGGTCATAAATGAATGACGTAGTAAGGCATTGACCTCTTAACAAGTGCGTATCAGAGTCCAAAGCGACCAAGGTTTGACCTTTATGCCCTGAGGGCAGTTTAAATAAAATAATTCGTTCAAATCCCGTGGAAATTGGGGGATAATTCTGGATCGTAGTAATTATAGAGAAAGAGGTTAAAATGCGTATTAAGACCCTGTAGAATCTTCGATGATCGTTTTCTTTGTAAAGTCCCGACCTCCTTAAAGTTAGTTCAGTTTAAACGTTTGTAGAGTGAAGTCGCTATATTCATACATGTACATATAATGCCATTTTATTGATACTTATGTTGCCACCAGTTGATGAAGTTTATTGATCGTTTATATTGAGTCTACAATTTAAATAAAATTGTTTATTCAACAACTGGAGTTGTTTGATCTATCGTTGTTGAGAAAGGTGTTGAAGATAATTATCACGAATATAACTACATTACTGCATAGACCTGTCAGTCAAGGAACCCCTAGCTTGGGCTACAGATTAGCAGAATCTAGAGACTTCTAATAAAGATACAACTATATTCATTGAATCCGATTTAACGAGTCGTAATAATAGTCAAACCTAAAGAGGTACATAACAGTTTGGGGTCTTCGTCCGATATAGTTGTATAGTGAAGCATATATTCAAGTTGTGTTGTGTTGTGTGTTGGAGCAGTGACCTACTGAGCAAGCCTAAGAACGCTGAAATTATTCTTCCGATTGGAAAAACGTAAGTTGGAAATTTACCACTTTATAAATCTCTTAACTAAAGAATGGAATTTATTGAAAATCCAGAAGAAGAAGTTTTGAAAACTTTATCAATAAAGAAGTTAAAAGAGATCGCTGAGATCTTGAAGATAGAAGTTACTGAAACTACACCATCGAGGACTGTGTTGACACAGCAGATAAAAGATGTGTTGATTGCGAGTGGAAAGTTGAAAGTAGAATCAAGCGCGGAGGGATATCAAGTTGAAGGTCAGATGTCTGAACAGTTCTGATTTCAACTAGAAATGAAACGTCTTGAGATAGAAGAAAGACGTCTAGAAATAGAAAGTCAGGAAAGAGATAAGAAAAGTCAAAGAGAAATAGAAAGTCAGGAAAGAGATAAGAAAAGTCAAAGAGAAAGTCAGGAAAGAATAGAGCTAGCAAAGATAGGAGCTACTAAAAAAGAATCTCATAATGATGTAGAGATGGCCAGATGGAAAAAGCTAGTCCCTACCTACATTGATAAAGAAAGTGAAATAGCTAATTTCTTCCAGACCTTTGAAATTTCTTGCAGAGATTTTAAGTTCCCAGAAGATAAATGGGGAATATTAGTCAGAACAGCTTTTACTCAGGGAAGGGCAAGAGATTGTGTTCTATTGTTAAAAGAGGAGAATTTAAATGATTATGAAATCATTAAAGACACTGTACTTAAAGCCTATAACCAGATACCGGAAAGTTATCGGAAAAGGTTCCGTCAGTACACGATGTCCCCTTACCAAACACACTTAGACTTCCTTCGAGCAGAAGAAAAGCTAATGGATCAGTGGATAAAATCCAGAATATCTCCACATTAAAAGAAATGAAAGATATCATTCTGTTAGAGGATTTTATTAACAAAGTGAGGCCGGATATAAGAATGTATTTATCCGAGCGTGATATCACTGACCCACATAAGGCTGCTGATTTAGCTGAACAGTATGCACTGTGTCATAGGACAGCTGGTGAAAAGAATGTTAATAGGCCACAACGGCAAGCAGAAAACAAACAACAACATCGTGAAAAAGAGCATTTTGTGAAACAAAATGATGTTAATAAAAAACCTATCAACAAAAACGTCCAATGTACTTTTTGTAAAAGGACAGGACATAGCATAGAAGACTGTTGGAGTATACGAAGCAACAAAAGACCTAACAAAGTGGTCATGTGTGCCAGCCATGCACAAATACAGAATGTACAAGAAAGCGAAGATACAAACGAACTGAATTCGAAGAAAGATTCTTCTAAACCAGAAACACTGAGGGTGGATTTGCCTGAGAGCAAAAGTCAGAAGGTAGAGAAATCTACAACTGAAGATAATGAGGATAAATATCCTGATTATAAATACAGAATGGCTACTATTGGATTAATTGTCCAAGTCCACAGAGACGAAAAAGTAGACCAAAGTATTTTTGACTCGGAAAAGAGTCTGAAGTCATCGAAAGATGAAACAACACCCGAAAGTCATGGTCAAGGGAAGAATAAAATTGACACAGAGACCCTGTGCAGTTTTCAACCGTTCATTAGTGAAGGTTGTGTGGCCTTACAAAAGGAAGGACCACTGAAGTCCGTAAACATATTACGAGACACAGGAGCATCATTAACACTGCTGCTTAAAGATGTATTACCATTTAATGATAATACATTGACAGGACAGACCGTCCTATTGAGAGGTTTTGAATGGAAAGAAGAAATACCTCTACATAGGATATACCTCACATCTGACTTGGTGACAGGATATGTGACAGTTGGAGTAATATCAAAACTTCCTGTTGAGGGCATATCCGTTATCCTAGCAAATGATTTGGCGAAAGGGAGGGTGAGACCTGAACTGATTGTGAAGGAAAATCCAGACCCTAGTCCTATTGTGGAGACAGGAAAAGAAAAAGAACTTTATCCTGTAGGTGATGTCATAAAGGGTATGACACCACAGAAAAAGAAAGAAGAAACTATCTCACAAGAAAAGAAAAATAAAGAAGAAATTCTCCCACGAGAGAAGAAAGTGGAAGAAGGAGTGGAACTTGATACTACTATTTTCTCCATGATTGAAGATTGTCCGAAAGGAAATGAACAATCAAAGAAGTCATCACAAAATGAATTGATTGCTGAGCAGAAAGTAGACCCAGAGTTGCTACAGTTGCATGAGAAAGCTGTCGACGAGAAAGAAAATCCTACTACTGATGTCTATGAACAGATAGACCACAGCATAAACAAACAACAATGCAAACCTGCAGTTGCCGGTACAGATGAAGATTTGAGGAGCATCACTGAAGAAACGAGTGCGGAGAGCTGGACCGAAACTATCAAAAGCTATGGGTTACCACAATCCATACCGACAGATCGAAGGACCAACTTCGCCCCGGAACTCTTCAATCCAGTCCTAAAGAACTTATGCCTGGAGCAGGAGATGTCAACTGAATCCCATCCGGAAAGTCGAGGAGCCTATGGACCAATCTTTGGACCCACTGTCCAAGGACCACTCAAACTACTTCAAGAGGAATGGCAGACCGAATTGGATCTCCTTGGGCTGAGCAAGTACCTAGATAAGTACATAAATTTTTTGTCTGACATAACTGTTTTTGTGAGAAAAAAATTGTACACTGCTCACATGCAGATGCCATTGTTGTGTGATGAAAGAAAGGCAAATATATTATATCATTTGAAAATGATAAAGCCTTACCTTCTGAAAACAATTGGAATAAGCTTGATGTTGTTAACATTGTTACTCTTATTTGTAAAATTCATGCCTGGAGTACAGGATGAATAAAATGACAGATTCACTGATAGTTAGTTACCAAACTTACTATTTTAAAACTAAATCCCTTACTTGTGAAGAAAAAGGAATGAGTAAAAGTATTGTTAGAGTAAATATCATTATAGTGTGATATTTCTAAACAAACTGGTTAGGTTGAGCATTTAAAATAATTGCTATAAGAGAAAAAGATCAGTTTTATCCGCAGAATTGGTTTCTAAATCAGAGGACATTATAAATGTGGACTGATTATAAGATATGTTTGAGAATCTCTGGAAATGATAATTGAAACATTTGGCAGAGAGGATAATCTGATTGATAAAGATGTAAATGATTTTAAGAAAAGAGAATTTTCTATCACTAAAGTATTGAGAAATGTTTTATGATTGTACTATGGATTTATTTTATCATGTACTGTTGTTGAAATATTGCACTGAGTCAAGATGCAAATTTCTTCTATGTGAATTTATTCATTTATTATATTATCATTGAATGTATGATAATGTAGGGTAAAAATAGTTGCAGCAAGGCAGAGCTATGACTAAAAAGAATTCCAAGAAATGTATTATATATGATTTTTCACTTTTAGGATACTGTTACATGAAAAGCAGACCAAAAGTAGAAACTAATAAAACTTTGTAATCCTTATGTTGTAAAAATTTAGGATGTGCCACTGATTTGACACTGTAAACCAGAATGATTGAGAATTTCATGGTTGAAAATTTATAATGTTGACATACCAATGTTAAACTAATGTATGATTAATTAAGGATTTCATGTCAAGATTGTAAAACTAATCTATATTTTTTCTGTATTAGTTAAAATAGATTGAATGAATTGTATTGACAAGCAAAAGATTGGGTAGACCTGAACACTGTGAAAGTAACAGGAGAATCTATGAATAAGGAATAAAACCTTTATGGAAAATGGAAAAGAGCAATGTACACCACTGAAAAGATTGGAAATGAAATGTTTTACCACACCAGTCAAACCAGCAGTTTGTTTTGTACATAAATTGTTACATTGATTTCGCTATGAAAAAAATTAATAGTAGCCTATGCTTAACTCTTTTCTACTTCAATAATATTGTATTTGAAATGTCTTTGATGTAATCTAAAGAAAATAAGTACTTACTATTTAGTACTAAGATTGTATGAAGATAATATAACTTGTTTTAATTGATAGTTAATTAAGTAAATTAACCAAATTTGTTTAAGTAAATCCATGATTGTCTGAATGTTTCAATTCAAAACTGCTACGATGTGAACTCTTTTAAAAAGAAAATAATGACGTCGAAAGGTCATGGTAAAATGAAAGATTGAAATATTTTTAATGAAATTGTCTATAAACTATTTTAATTCGTGAACAGACTATGTTTAATGTTCTCAAAATAATATAAATGAATTTGATTTTGAGATGATAGATGTTAAATAATGCTCATTTAGTTACGATAACTATTTAATCGCGTAGCCATATTTTTTTGACCTAGGCTGTGATGAGGGAAATTTGCATAGCGATGTCAATATTGTTAGAATCAATAGGGAATGAGAGAGTGATCGCAAGGAAGAGGGAGAGAAAGAAAAAAAGAATACTGACCTAGAAATTTTGGGTTTTGACACAGACAGTATTGTTAAAAGTAATGTGTTAGCCAGCCTACAAACATGGAAAAAAATACTGTCGAGAAAATGATCGTGTTGTTCTGAAATTAGGTCAGGGCTAGTTTTTTTTTTGTTTTGTAATTGAGTTAGGCCTAGCATGTGTTCTATCAGAACGTTGGGTTTTTTTTTCTCCTTATGAAAAAAAAATAAGTCGTGTCTGCATAGACATTAAGTGATTTTTTCTTTTGTTGTTTGATTACAAATGTAAAAGATATTAGTTTATAATTAAATGGACGAGAGAGTTTTTATTACAGTGGAATGTTCAATGTAATAGAAATTATTAACTTGTATTATATTATATCTATTAAGAATGATTATGTATTTTTCTTGTATACAAGATTTAGATAAACAATTTAATTGTCCATTGTTTTGAATTAAAAATTGAATGATTGAATGACTATAGTTAAGCCATTTGATAAGATGAATTTATATTGCATATATTATTATGTTATTGTTATCAGTTCGATTGAATTATTGGGATCGCCAATTGAACTGTATTGTTTTCCCCGGAATATTTTCTTTTATAATTATTCCTTAAAATTAACATTTTTTCAAATGTAAAAGAAATAATTATAAAGCTTTAGAAGGGGGGGGATGTTACGAATATCGGTCATAAATGAATGACGTAGTAAGGCATTGACCTCTTAACAAGTGCGTATCAGAGTCCAAAGCGACCAAGGTTTGACCTTTATGCCCTGAGGGCAGTTTAAATAAAATAATTCGTTCAAATCCCGTGGAAATTGGGGGATAATTCTGGATCGTAGTAATTATAGAGAAAGAGGTTAAAATGCGTATTAAGACCCTGTAGAATCTTCGATGATCGTTTTCTTTGTAAAGTCCCGACCTCCTTAAAGTTAGTTCAGTTTAAACGTTTGTAGAGTGAAGTCGCTATATTCATACATGTACATATAATGCCATTTTATTGATACTTATGTTGCCACCAGTTGATGAAGTTTATTGATCGTTTATATTGAGTCTACAATTTAAATAAAATTGTTTATTCAACAACTGGAGTTGTTTGATCTATCGTTGTTGAGAAAGGTGTTGAAGATAATTATCACGAATATAACTACATTACTGCATAGACCTGTCAGTCAAGGAACCCCTAGCTTGGGCTACAGATTAGCAGAATCTAGAGACTTCTAATAAAGATACAACTATATTCATTGAATCCGATTTAACGAGTCGTAATAATAGTCAAACCTAAAGAGGTACATAACAGTTTGGGGTCTTCGTCCGATATAGTTGTATAGTGAAGCATATATTCAAGTTGTGTTGTGTTGTGTGTTGGAGCAGTGACCTACTGAGCAAGCCTAAGAACGCTGAAATTATTCTTCCGATTGGAAAAACGTAAGTTGGAAATTTACCACTTTATAAATCTCTTAACTAAAGAATGGAATTTATTGAAAATCCAGAAGAAGAAGTTTTGAAAACTTTATCAATAAAGAAGTTAAAAGAGATCGCTGAGATCTTGAAGATAGAAGTTACTGAAACTACACCATCGAGGACTGTGTTGACACAGCAGATAAAAGATGTGTTGATTGCGAGTGGAAAGTTGAAAGTAGAATCAAGCGCGGAGGGATATCAAGTTGAAGGTCAGATGTCTGAACAGTTCCGATTTCAACTAGAAATGAAACGTCTTGAGATAGAAGAAAGACGTCTAGAAATAGAAAGTCAGGAAAGAGATAAGAAAAGTCAAAGAGAAATAGAAAGTCAGGAAAGAGATAAGAAAAGTCAAAGAGAAAGTCAGGAAAGAATAGAGCTAGCAAAGATAGGAGCTACTAAAAAAGAATCTCATAATGATGTAGAGATGGCCAGATGGAAAAAGCTAGTCCCTACCTACATTGATAAAGAAAGTGAAATAGCTAATTTCTTCCAGACCTTTGAAATTTCTTGCAGAGATTTTAAGTTCCCAGAAGATAAATGGGGAATATTAGTCAGAACAGCTTTTACTCAGGGAAGGGCAAGAGATTGTGTTCTATTGTTAAAAGAGGAGAATTTAAATGATTATGAAATCATTAAAGACACTGTACTTAAAGCCTATAACCAGATACCGGAAAGTTATCGGAAAAGGTTCCGTCAGTACACGATGTCCCCTTACCAAACACACTTAGACTTCCTTCGAGCAGAAGAAAAGCTAATGGATCAGTGGATAAAATCCAGAATATCTCCACATTAAAAGAAATGAAAGATATCATTCTGTTAGAGGATTTTATTAACAAAGTGAGGCCGGATATAAGAATGTATTTATCCGAGCGTGATATCACTGACCCACATAAGGCTGCTGATTTAGCTGAACAGTATGCACTGTGTCATAGGACAGCTGGTGAAAAGAATGTTAATAGGCCACAACGGCAAGCAGAAAACAAACAACAACATCGTGAAAAAGAGCATTTTGTGAAACAAAATGATGTTAATAAAAAACCTATCAACAAAAACGTCCAATGTACTTTTTGTAAAAGGACAGGACATAGCATAGAAGACTGTTGGAGTATACGAAGCAACAAAAGACCTAACAAAGTGGTCATGTGTGCCAGCCATGCACAAATACAGAATGTACAAGAAAGCGAAGATACAAACGAACTGAATTCGAAGAAAGATTCTTCTAAACCAGAAACACTGAGGGTGGATTTGCCTGAGAGCAAAAGTCAGAAGGTAGAGAAATCTACAACTGAAGATAATGAGGATAAATATCCTGATTATAAATACAGAATGGCTACTATTGGATTAATTGTCCAAGTCCACAGAGACGAAAAAGTAGACCAAAGTATTTTTGACTCGGAAAAGAGTCTGAAGTCATCGAAAGATGAAACAACACCCGAAAGTCATGGTCAAGGGAAGAATAAAATTGACACAGAGACCCTGTGCAGTTTTCAACCGTTCATTAGTGAAGGTTGTGTGGCCTTACAAAAGGAAGGACCACTGAAGTCCGTAAACATATTACGAGACACAGGAGCATCATTAACACTGCTGCTTAAAGATGTATTACCATTTAATGATAATACATTGACAGGACGGACCGTCCTATTGAGAGGTTTTGAATGGAAAGAAGAAATACCTCTACATAGGATATACCTCACATCTGACTTGGTGACAGGATATGTGACAGTTGGAGTAATATCAAAACTTCCTGTTGAGGGCATATCCGTTATCCTAGCAAATGATTTGGCGAAAGGGAGGGTGAGACCTGAACTGATTGTGAAGGAAAATCCAGACCCTAGTCCTATTGTGGAGACAGGAAAAGAAAAAGAACTTTATCCTGTAGGTGATGTCATAAAGGGTATGACACCACAGAAAAAGAAAGAAGAAACTATCTCACAAGAAAAGAAAAATAAAGAAGAAATTCTCCCACGAGAGAAGAAAGTGGAAGAAGGAGTGGAACTTGATACTACTATTTTCTCCATGATTGAAGATTGTCCGAAAGGAAATGAACAATCAAAGAAGTCATCACAAAATGAATTGATTGCTGAGCAGAAAGTAGACCCAGAGTTGCTACAGTTGCATGAGAAAGCTGTCGACGAGAAAGAAAATCCTACTACTGATGTCTATGAACAGATAGACCACAGCATAAACAAACAACAATGCAAACCTGCAGTTGCCGGTACAGATGAAGATTTGAGGAGCATCACTGAAGAAACGAGTGCGGAGAGCTGGACCGAAACTATCAAAAGCTATGGGTTACCACAATCCATACCGACAGATCGAAGGACCAACTTCGCCCCGGAACTCTTCAATCCAGTCCTAAAGAACTTATGCCTGGAGCAGGAGATGTCAACTGAATCCCATCCGGAAAGTCGAGGAGCCTATGGACCAATCTTTGGACCCACTGTCCAAGGACCACTCAAACTACTTCAAGAGGAATGGCAGACCGAATTGGATCTCCTTGGGCTGAGCAAGTACCTAGATAAGTACATAAATTTTTTGTCTGACATAACTGTTTTTGTGAGAAAAAAATTGTACACTGCTCACATGCAGATGCCATTGTTGTGTGATGAAAGAAAGGCAAATATATTATATCATTTGAAAATGATAAAGCCTTACCTTCTGAAAACAATTGGAATAAGCTTGATGTTGTTAACATTGTTACTCTTATTTGTAAAATTCATGCCTGGAGTACAGGATGAATAAAATGACAGATTCACTGATAGTTAGTTACCAAACTTACTATTTTAAAACTAAATCCCTTACTTGTGAAGAAAAAGGAATGAGTAAAAGTATTGTTAGAGTAAATATCATTATAGTGTGATATTTCTAAACAAACTGGTTAGGTTGAGCATTTAAAATAATTGCTATAAGAGAAAAAGATCAGTTTTATCCGCAGAATTGGTTTCTAAATCAGAGGACATTATAAATGTGGACTGATTATAAGATATGTTTGAGAATCTCTGGAAATGATAATTGAAACATTTGGCAGAGAGGATAATCTGATTGATAAAGATGTAAATGATTTTAAGAAAAGAGAATTTTCTATCACTAAAGTATTGAGAAATGTTTTATGATTGTACTATGGATTTATTTTATCATGTACTGTTGTTGAAATATTGCACTGAGTCAAGATGCAAATTTCTTCTATGTGAATTTATTCATTTATTATATTATCATTGAATGTATGATAATGTAGGGTAAAAATAGTTGCAGCAAGGCAGAGCTATGACTAAAAAGAATTCCAAGAAATGTATTATATATGATTTTTCACTTTTAGGATACTGTTACATGAAAAGCAGACCAAAAGTAGAAACTAATAAAACTTTGTAATCCTTATGTTGTAAAAATTTAGGATGTGCCACTGATTTGACACTGTAAACCAGAATGATTGAGAATTTCATGGTTGAAAATTTATAATGTTGACATACCAATGTTAAACTAATGTATGATTAATTAAGGATTTCATGTCAAGATTGTAAAACTAATCTATATTTTTTCTGTATTAGTTAAAATAGATTGAATGAATTGTATTGACAAGCAAAAGATTGGGTAGACCTGAACACTGTGAAAGTAACAGGAGAATCTATGAATAAGGAATAAAACCTTTATGGAAAATGGAAAAGAGCAATGTACACCACTGAAAAGATTGGAAATGAAATGTTTTACCACACCAGTCAAACCAGCAGTTTGTTTTGTACATAAATTGTTACATTGATTTCGCTATGAAAAAAATTAATAGTAGCCTATGCTTAACTCTTTTCTACTTCAATAATATTGTATTTGAAATGTCTTTGATGTAATCTAAAGAAAATAAGTACTTACTATTTAGTACTAAGATTGTATGAAGATAATATAACTTGTTTTAATTGATAGTTAATTAAGTAAATTAACCAAATTTGTTTAAGTAAATCCATGATTGTCTGAATGTTTCAATTCAAAACTGCTACGATGTGAACTCTTTTAAAAAGAAAATAATGACGTCGAAAGGTCATGGTAAAATGAAAGATTGAAATATTTTTAATGAAATTGTCTATAAACTATTTTAATTCGTGAACAGACTATGTTTAATGTTCTCAAAATAATATAAATGAATTTGATTTTGAGATGATAGATGTTAAATAATGCTTATTTAGTTACGATAACTATTTAATCGCGTAGCCATATTTTTTTGACCTAGGCTGTGATGAGGGAAATTTGCATAGCGATGTCAATATTGTTAGAATCAATAGGGAATGAGAGAGTGATCGCAAGGAAGAGGGAGAGAAAGAAAAAAGAATACTGACCTAGAAATTTTGGGTTTTGACACAGACAGTATTGTTAAAAGTAATGTGTTAGCCAGCCTACAAACATGGAAAAAAATACTGTCGAGAAAATGATCGTGTTGTTCTGAAATTAGGTCAGGGCTAGTTTTTTTTTTGTTTTGTAATTGAGTTAGGCCTAGCATGTGTTCTATCAGAACGTTGGGTTTTTTTTTCTCCTTATGAAAAAAAAATAAGTCGTGTCTGCATAGACATTAAGTGATTTTTTCTTTTGTTGTTTGATTACAAATGTAAAAGATATTAGTTTATAATTAAATGGACGAGAGAGTTTTTATTACAGTGGAATGTTCAATGTAATAGAAATTATTAACTTGTATTATATTATATCTATTAAGAATGATTATGTATTTTTCTTGTATACAAGATTTAGATAAACAATTTAATTGTCCATTGTTTTGAATTAAAAATTGAATGATTGAATGACTATAGTTAAGCCATTTGATAAGATGAATTTATATTGCATATATTATTATGTTATTGTTATCAGTTCGATTGAATTATTGGGATCGCCAATTGAACTGTATTGTTTTCCCCGGAATATTTTCTTTTATAATTATTCCTTAAAATTAACATTTTTTCAAATGTAAAAGAAATAATTATAAAGCTTTAGAAGGGGGGGGATGTTACGAATATCGGTCATAAATGAATGACGTAGTAAGGCATTGACCTCTTAACAAGTGCGTATCAGAGTCCAAAGCGACCAAGGTTTGACCTTTATGCCCTGAGGGCAGTTTAAATAAAATAATTCGTTCAAATCCCGTGGAAATTGGGGGATAATTCTGGATCGTAGTAATTATAGAGAAAGAGGTTAAAATGCGTATTAAGACCCTGTAGAATCTTCGATGATCGTTTTCTTTGTAAAGTCCCGACCTCCTTAAAGTTAGTTCAGTTTAAACGTTTGTAGAGTGAAGTCGCTATATTCATACATGTACATATAATGCCATTTTATTGATACTTATGTTGCCACCAGTTGATGAAGTTTATTGATCGTTTATATTGAGTCTACAATTTAAATAAAATTGTTTATTCAACAACTGGAGTTGTTTGATCTATCGTTGTTGAGAAAGGTGTTGAAGATAATTATCACGAATATAACTACATTACTGCATAGACCTGTCAGTCAAGGAACCCCTAGCTTGGGCTACAGATTAGCAGAATCTAGAGACTTCTAATAAAGATACAACTATATTCATTGAATCCGATTTAACGAGTCGTAATAATAGTCAAACCTAAAGAGGTACATAACACCACCGATGCGTGGAATGCAATAATCTTCTCTATAGACTATAGAAGGAGCGTCTGTAAGATATAAAATAAGCTAATTGAGAAGGATGTTAATGATAAATATACACATTTTTTAAATTGACTCACGATTAGCCTAATGTGAACATTTTAAGCACTTCCATTATTCATTGAATTCATTGCAGGTTTCGTTGCTAACATATTAATTACTGATGTAAGTGAAAAGAAAATCTAACATTTTTTCGACTTTAAACAGTCAGTGTTTGGCGTCCGATTTGTAAGAACTTTCGCACTTATTTTTATATTTTGCATCATATCCTATAGCATGGACTATAGGGAGAAAAACTCTTAAAATATAACAAAAGAGAGATTTAAAATATACATAAACAATACTTCTTTCTTTCCAAAACAAAATATGTAACAGCTCACCTGGCCCACCCCTCTTCACCGAGCTATGCTATCCTCATATTGTATTACTTATACATATTCCTGGCGTTGTCAATAAAAGCTGACGTCTTCATCGCATGCCAGTTGACATCTTGCTGTAGGCATGGAAATATTCCAAGTGACAGACAATAATCTATTCAACTGTGCAAAATGGCTGGCATGAGCATAGTCTTTGATAAAAATAAATGTATAAAAATGTTCAGTAGTGACACAACTTGGTTCGAACCGTGTCAATACTTTGTTCATATGTCAATTCGACGTAGCAAAATAATGTTAAAGCAATTTTTTTTAAATTCTGTTTGTGAATAAAGTAAACAAATAAAGGTTATTTGGGGTCTTATTATATTTTGTGGTACACTATAGAGCAATCTATTTAGTATATTATATACGGTTCTAACATCTACAACAACGACAAAGACCAGTTATTTTAAATAGAGTTTAATAATATTTCGGCCACATTTGTATATCCACTCTTCCTAGTAAACTATTGTCTAAAAATTGTAGTTTGCCAAGACCTCAACTTTAATGTGTATAAGTGTGTGTGTGTGGGGGGGGGGGTTAACATGTCATGAGATAGTAATTAACCTAAAGCCAACTAGGACTCATGTTTGGGCGCTATCGATTGAACCCGTTGGCCCTATTATGATCTGCATTGGCTAGCATTGTTTTACTTGTTAAGTAATACGCCGCCGCATTAGACGCACAAAACAATATGCACGCTAATGGACAACCATTATTGACTACGCTAATTTACTCACACGGTAACATTTAAAAGCCGACACATCATTTTTTTTCGATTTGTTGATCGTCTGTACTCCGGTGGTTCCCAAAAGGTTTTCTCTCACGGCGCCCTTTAAAAACAAAAGGAAACATCTAGTGCAGCGGTTCCCAGCCTGTGGGTCGCGAACTTTTGGGGGTCGAACGACCATTTCATGGGGGTCGCCAAGGACCTTAGGAAAACACTTATTTTTGATGGTCTTATTGAGGCTTTCCAAAGTAACATGTTCAACACAGTACTCTTCGATGGCGCAACCTACAACCCAATCCAGTGTTAAGCGGGGTCAAACAGGGACGTTTCCTGGCACCAACATTCTTTAGTCTAGACCAGGGAATGTCAACCATTTGATAATAGTTTGCCAAAGTGAGATTTCTAATTCATTCAGCGTGCCAACAGCCTAAAAGTCACCCTGCTTTAGCACTCTATTTCTTATAGAAGATACTTGAATATTTTTTTTAGGAGTCTTCTGCGTGCCATTGAAAATCCTTTTCCGTAATATGTCTGGCACGCTTGCCTTAAATTGCCGATCCCTGGTATAGTCTATTCCTCTTTTCTTTTCATTCTTCAAACCTTAATAATAAGGCTTTTCAAAAATGTATTGCATTTGATCATTTACAATTCCACTGTAACTGTTAAAAGATGTAAATGCGTACTAATGAAAACAAGCTAGTAGCTAAAGAGGTCTTTTAAAAATTGCATGTATAATGTAAAAATATTAATTGGTTGATTGTTCAGTTTACGTATTTGTATTAATTAGAGTACCGGTACTGGTATACGCATATACAATATATTATTTTTTTTCAAATGCAAATTGTGTAGTAAAAAAATTGTTTAATAAAATCACTGCCCCAGTGACTTAAAACTAGGACTATTATCTCCCTTGATTAGATTTAGTAAGCACTTGTTTAATTTTTTTTTAATATCGAGTTCGCTCACGATGAATTTTTTTTTTAAAGAAGTTAAAAGAATATGGTTTTATTAATATACCAACATTATATGTTAAATCTTAATGGGTCAAAGAACCATTTCATGGGGGTCGCCTGAGACCACCGATAAATGCATATTTTATCAGTCTACAGGCGGGCCCACCCCCTGACACAGAATAGAAATATAATTCTATACTTATTCTGAGCATGCAGATACATCCACATATGGGTATCAGGTGTGATGACATCAGCGCACCAACCACATCACGTACCTTCTTTCAACAGTTGCGAAAACAGTCGAGTGCGCCGAATTACTATTTCACTCTGAAGTCAGATGGTTGTCGAGAGGAAAAATTTAAAAACGTGTTTTGAGCTTCGTGATCAACTAAGAACTCTTTAACTGAAAAATAAAAATAATGGTAATTCTTATAAAAAGCAAGACCGCATTTCAAAGCACTATATGGCAATAAAAGTGGACTGTAGAAAATAACTTACTTTGTTGACATCTTTAGCCTAATGAGTAAAATTTATGACTGCAAGGACCAGTTAATTTTTGTAAAAACAAACTAATTTGTCTGAAAAGATGGGATCATTCCAAATAAAACTTTAGCTTTGGCATAAAAAATTGGATGCAAATAAAATGTACATGTAGTTTAATTAATCTGCGTTCTTTGAGGAACATGACAATGAACCAGATAAAAGGATAACGATAACGATTTTTACGGTAGTGATATTTGTGAAAGAACACTTGCACATGCTTGCAGACGAATTTCATCTTACCTTTCAAACTTATATGACACTTTATTTGCACTTGAAAGAAGGTAATGCACAGTTAAATTTGAAGATGCCCTCGAGACAGCTCAAGAAAAGTTCACTTAATTCATTAACAACTAATGCAAATTACAAAATTCAGAATCACACGCACTCACACAAGATGGATAACTAATAGTAAATTGCAGTTTTGAAAAATGTTAGATCACGCCCCTCTACTTTTATATTTGGAACATTTCCGCAGTAGGCCAATAATGTAATATCCATCTCTTTTCTTTTAAATACGATATAAAGCCGGTGTTGTTTCAATAGAGCGTTGGATTGTCGTGCTGAATCTGTCATGTTCAAATCCTAATTTCATTCAACAACAACAAAAGACAAAACAACAGACAGCCTAAAACGCCAGAATTTTGTTTTCACATGTCTAATGAGTTTTTCCTGTCTATAAACAGGCAACCTAATACCAGATGGTTGGTTGTTTGATTGCTTGCTTGTCGTCGTCGAATCGAGCTGAAACTTGGGCAGCAGACTTGTCCCGACTAACAATACATTCTATCAAATTTTCAGCAACATAGCCTTTGGAATAGTTACGAATTCCTTCGACCGATTTGCGAATCGAAGAAAATATTTTACGTAAAAAATGGCTGCCTCTACCGGAAGAGATGGAAGTAAATAAACTTTTCGGATATGTTCGTTTTTACGAAATAAATAGAATGAAAACGACACAATATTTTGCCGAAACAAAGCGAGTTATCTTTTTATGTTTTTTGCGAGCCAAAGCTAGAAAAAAAAAGGATACGCAAAATTTGTTTGTTTAAATTCATAAAGTATGATATCACCAAGGACTACTGAAGACAGGACGTGCAGGGTTGAATTTCTGACTTCCTAGCTAAGGCCAGTTTTAACAGTAGCGATACACTCCCTTGGCGCAGTGATATAATGTTAACTATAATTAAGTAACTAACAAAATTCTTTACTACTATGATTCATTGTATTAATGGTTTATGTCATTGTCATTAATTTAATGACAAAGAACGATCTAATAGCCATTAAAATGTCTTAATAATTACCAAGCATGAGCGCACTATTTTGTAAGGAGTATGAATAGAAGGCGCAGTTTGGTTCAAAAATGGATACTTGTTGTTGGATTTTACTTCACTGTGTTTGTTTTTAATTTTTCGATCATGTATTTTTTATCAAAATGCCTTATAAATGTGGTGTAGTTAATTGTAAAGGTAATTATAATGCTGCCAACAAGTGTCGTTTGTTTAAAGTGCCAAATAGTGCATGTATACCATTATTGAAAGCAGAAAATATGAGAGGAGAGCACAATGTTTGTTTATTTTTAACTATCACAGTCAATTTACATTCTTTATATTCCTTGGTCATGAAAACACAAATAAATTTTGCCATAGATATAGAAATACAATTATCGTATTTATAATTATGGTATACATGTACCACTTGGCAAAATTCTCAACCCAAATAATCGACTTACTTCATAATCACTTTTTTTATAGGCTGTGCATTTGTCTCTTAATTATGAGCGAGATAAATTTTATGGGTGGGTTACGTTTTTCCCTTTTTAGGTCAAGAAATAACGGTTTTTTTTATTTTTTTTTTCACTTTATTTTATTCCTAAGGTGACCCCCCACACGAAACCGTCAACACCAACCGCATATATATATATAGGGTATCATGTGTAGGGCCCTAATCATTCAATCATCTAAATAGATCTTAAATAATATTCAAATGCTCTTTTAAACCCTCTCAATCCTAACCCCTCATTAGTAAACGGCCCTGCACATTAACATTATTGACATTATTGACATTAATTATGTTAGTTACTTAATAATAGTTTACTTCATATATAAGCGCGACAAAGGGAGTGTATCGCTACTGCTAAAAAAACTGGCCTTAGCTAGCTAAGTCAGAAATTCAAGTCTGCATGTCCTGTCTTCAGTAGTCCTTGGATATCACTTAT
This sequence comes from Anisus vortex, assembly GCA_949126835.1. Classification (NCBI taxonomy): domain Eukaryota; kingdom Metazoa; phylum Mollusca; class Gastropoda; family Planorbidae; genus Anisus; species Anisus vortex. The sequence continues at coordinate 800,464 of CASBPS010000186.1, forward strand.
ATTTATTTTAATCTATCAAAATATAAATTAAATATAAACTTAGTTGACAAAGAAAGGGAGTATAATAAAAACTTTAGGGTTAGTTTTTTTATTTTAGTCAACTATCAGAAAGCTTTTTCAACTTTAAAAAACAACAACAACAAAACAATTTACAATATCTAATGTCGAAGCTGTGAGAATTTTCAACGACATCTCTGAGGAACTAGAATTTCGGGATCGGCTAACTGATAAATGTCATTGTCTTTATGTGCATCTCTTCAGTGAGAGAACGATGCAATTAGATTTGTTTAAACTTTGCTTGTCTCAAAATAATAATAGTAAAGTAGGCTGGCTCTGTTGAATGTTAAATACAAGACACTGTGAACACACTGAACCAAATCTCCATCACTGCCCTGTCTCTGCCGGCTTTCAAATCATCACTTAACTTAAGGGTTGGACTAAATACCTTCAATGAAACCCCGTCGTCTATTTATAACTCTTGTTTGCATGTTATTAAATATTATAAGTCTGCCAACTGGTACTAGAGCCTTGACGGGGCTTGGCAGCTTGTGTACCCTGACGACCCCCAGAGCTATACCAGCGGGAGTGTAAACTCCTGGCAGGTTCAACCAAGCTGGGAAGATCTGCGCGGGTAGGGGTCAGACAAAAGCTAGTGCCCTGGTCCTCCAGGTTGGGGGTTAAACATAAGGCTAGCAACCTTATTTGGTAAAAAAAACGCAAATCGCTACAGAAACACCAAACACAGAAAAAACTGAGGACTTTGACTTGGGAAGGAAAGAAACTTCTAGAAGTTTTATGACGTTTAGTGGTAAAAGCCGAAAGGAAGCCACGAAGCCGACTACCTTTCTTTTAACCAGGAATACTATTATTGGAACATGGAATGTCAGGACCATGTATGAAACTGGCAGAGCCCTGCAAGTAGCAGCTGAAATGAAAATAAACAAAATTGAAATACTGGGCATTGGTGAAACAAGGTGGACCCAAGCAGGACAAACAAGGCTGTCGACGGGAGAGCTATTATTTTACTCTGGGCATGAAGAGAGTGAGGCCCCTCATACACAGGGAGTAGGACTTATGCTGTCTACCCAGGCACAAGGCACCTTGATTGGATGGGAGGCACATGGACCCAGGATGATTACCGCCTCGTTCCGCACAAAGAAGAAGAGGATCGCTTTGAACGTGGTACAGTGCTACGGCCCCACAAATGATGGTAGCGAAGAGGATAAGGACCAGTTCTTTTATAGATTGCAAAAAGTCCTAGAGACCTTCTCACGCAAGGACATCACTATCCTCATGGGTGACGTCAATGCCAAGATTGGGACAGATAACACAGGATATGAGCACATCATGGGCACCCAGGCAGTGGGAGAAATGAACGAAAACGGGGAAAAATTTGCAGACTTTTGTGCCCTAAATAACATGGTGATAGGAGGCAGCATCTTTCCACATAAGCGTATTCACAAGTGTACATGGGTATCGCCCGACAATCGCACAGAGAACCAGATAGATCACATCTGCATTAACAAACGATTCAGACGGTCCATGCAAGATGTCAAAGTAAAAAGGGGTGCAGATGCAGCATCGGATCACCATCTGCTGGTGACCAAACTGAAATTAAAGCTGAAGAGAAACCCTATACTGTACATGCCAAACAGAAGAGAGAAGTACAATGTGAACCTCCTAAAAGATCACATGTACAGAGAGAAGTTTAAGCTAACACTAAAAAATAGGTTTCAAGTGCTTCAAGAACTTCAGGAAGAAGAAGACAATGTACCCAACAGATGGCAAAAAATTAAAGAGTCATTCAGAACAACATGCCAAGAGGTAGTAGAGAAAACGAAACAGCAGCATAAAGAGTGGATAACAGCAGAAACTTTGGTCAAGATCCAAGATAGGAGGAAGAAAAAGGCAGCAGTAAGCAACATCAAAACAAGGGCAACCAAAGCAAAGGCTCAAGAGGAGTATGCAGAGGCTCACAGAATAGTAAAGAGAAGCATAAAGAAAGATAGGAAGAATTATATAGACGGACTGGCGAAAGAAGCAGAACAAGCAGCGTACAGTGGAAACTTGCGACAGCTATATGATATTACCAAACGCCTTTCTGGCAAGTTCAACAAACCAGAAAGACCTGTCAAGGACGAACACGGGAAGGCCATCAATAGATTAGACCAACAAATGAATAGATGGGTTCAGCATTTTGAACAGCTTCTTAATATGCCCAAACCCCTTACTGATACCCCTATCATTGTGCCAGCAAACGAGGATCGCCCGATTAATTGCGAAAAGCCGACCAGAAACGAGATTAGGAGAGCCATTGCTGGTATAAAAGATGGGAAAGCAGCTGGACCAGATGACATACCAGCAGAGGCCCTTAAAGCAGATGTGGATTTGTCAGTAGAGATGCTATATCCACTCTTTGAACGGATTTGGGAAGATGAAAACATACCAGCAGATTGGAAAGAAGGTTACCTGATCAAACTCCCTAAGAAAGGTGACCTCAGTAATTGCAACAACTACAGAGGCATCACACTTCTTTCAGTGCCGGGAAAGGTCTTTAACAGAGTTCTCCTTAATAGGATGAGAGACATTGTTGATCCCGAATTGAGAGACCAGCAGGCAGGCTTCCGGCAAAACAGATCCTGCACGGATCAGATTGCGACGCTTCGCATCATAGTCGAGCAGTCATTAGAGTGGGATTCCCCGCTGTATATACTTTTTATTGATTATGAAAAAGCCTTCGACAGCGTGGACAGAGATACCCTTTGGAAGCTTCTACGACACTACGGCATCCCAAATAAGATTACCAACCTTATCAAGAATTCCTACAATGAGATGTCCTGCAGAGTCGTACATGGAGGACAGCTTACAGACTCTTTCCAAGTGCGAACCGGAGTTCGTCAAGGATGCCTGTTGTCGCCATTTCTCTTCCTCCTGGTCATAGACTGGATTATGAAAACATCCACTCGGGAGCGCAGAAACGGTATACAGTGGACCTTGTGGGACCAGCTCGAAGACTTGGACTTTGCAGATGACATTGCACTCGTCTCTCACAGTCAACAACAAATGCTAGAAAAAACCAACATGGTGGCAGCCACATCAGCACAGGTTGGACTGAACATCAACAAAGAAAAGAGCAAAACCTTGAAGATCAACCCCTCTTGTGCCGAATCAATCACACTGCATGGAATCCCACTCGAGGAGGTACAGTTCTTCAACTACCTGGGGAGTATCATTTACCAGCAAGGAGGAACAGTTGCAGACGTCAAGGCAAGGATAGGCAAAGCAAGAGCCGCCTTCATCCAACTCAAGAATATATGGAACTCCAAAGAGCTGTCCCTAGATACAAAAATTAGACTGTTCAACTCTAATGTTAAGTCAGTCCTGTTGTATGGCGCGGAAACTTGGAGAATGACAAAAGCTACCACTGGCAAAGTCCAAACCTTCATCAACAGCTGCCTCAGAAGGATACTCCAGATCCGCTGGCCTGACACCATAAACAATACCGACCTCTGGCAAAGAACCTGCCAACGCCCTATAGAAGAGGATATCAGAAGAAGAAGATGGGGTTGGATAGGGCACACCCTGCGCAAGCCGCCAACCAACATCACCAGATAGGCACTCAAGTGGAACCCGCAAGGCAAGCGGAAAAGGGGCCGCCCAAGGAATACCTGGCGACGCGACCTTGAGGCAGACACAGAAAAGATGGGGTACAGCTGGACCCAATTGGAGAGAATGGCCCAGGACAGAGGACTCTGGAGATCTGTGGTTGGCGGCCCATACATCAGCTGGGGTGACGGGCAACGATGATGATGATGATGAAATATTATAAGTAGTTAATGCACATTCAAAATCACCCTTAAATTATTGTGGACTTTTTCCTCGGATATAACGGGGTCTCCACAGTACAATGAAGAAGAAGGAAACAAATACCATGGAAGTTAAAAGTAAGTCAATGGTCTGCCATCAGTTTTGAAAATAAAACAATAATATACATTTAATATTTATGACAGCTGTTTAAATGAGAATTTCAATGTTAATACCGTAGCAATCTGTTTTTTAAGTTATTGCTCAAAACAATCAACACTTGTTTACAATAGTATCTTATTTTCTTTATATATTACAGATGCTCCTTCTATAAAGAAAATTATTGCGGCTTACGTTCTTTTGCGGTTCGAGTCTACTTTTGCATTTTCATTAATGTTTTAAATGATGTTAAGTTACTGGTTTTCTTGGTTTGTTCATGCAACTCAATCCATTCCCGAATGCCACTTGGTAAGGAAGAGTATTTATATGCATTTGATCTCGCATAAGGGTTAAGAAAAGTGTATGACCTTCTATGTATTGTAACGACAAAAGTAAGTACGGTAAATAAATAAAAAAACAACAACACATAAACATACAAAACAAAAACAATAATAGCAACAGACATTAAAAAAAGACATTTTATAAATAAACTAAGTGATTAAAAAAAACATGATTTTAAAAATCAGATGAATTTATTAATACTTTGTTTATTGAGCGAAAAAAAATGTTTTTTTAAAATATATTTTGTACATTTTTATTCAGAAAGAACAAATATAATTAAATGAACTGAACACATGATTACAGGAAATATTAAATTTCATTCACTTAAAAACACAGCTTCAACACACTAAATAGATTTATATTTTATTTTTCTTAAATCTGAAAATATGTTTAAATAAACTTTATGGAGAATAGAACAAGAAAAGGGAGATAAAAAGAACATTGTGTGTCTGGCATCAACTCAATCTCTGCAGATTTAGTTTATTTTATCAAATTCTATAGACACTATTTAAATAGGTATAATTGAAATATATAAATACAAATACAGCATTTGCAAGGAAAGAAAATCAGATATCATGTAATGAGATTATGAAAAATTTATTTATCTGTTATATAGAAGCCCCACTTTTTGCTTTTTGTTTATTATACGACTAGATCTATATATTTCATTTAACAATAATCTATATAATATATCATAAGCTTAGACAATTTTACTTTAACTGATATAGGCTTAATCAAGCTTGTTTTGAAATTTCCCATTCCTTTATTAACTTTATTTATGCGGAATTAATATTTCAAATAGGTTAAGGAAATATGAACACTATACTCTTTAAGCAAGAGAATTTCTAAAAGACTTCAGCACTGAAGTCGAGTATAAACAAAAGGCACGGCCGTAGAATACAAGAAAGTGGTTTAAAAACTTTTTCCTAACAAATAAACCGTTATAAGAAACAAAACAACATTAAAAATAATCCAAGAATAACATAAAATAAAGGAATAGCTAAAAAAAAGTTAAAAAAATAAATGCTGTTTGTTTTCTTTCTTAAATTTGCATTTTTTTATTTTTATTTTGGCATCTTACAATTTTGGTGATCTTCAAAAAATGTAATAGAAGAAGGAAAAAAAAAGGATTTGATGTCTATCGAGAATTGAATGTTAAGGATGTGAACAGATTAGGATTAAGTAGGCTATATCATTCTGATACAATCTACTTTGATCTAGCTATTGTCGTCTGACATTTCTTCTGCAAGTTCTGGATCTTCGCTTATGACTGGAGTTGCAACTGAAAGGCTGCTGTGCGTATCACCCAAGTCTGTTGTTTGAAACTTAGTGACTTTATCAAAGGATTTTCCGGGGTCACTCTTTGATGCAAGTTCATGTTTTAGGTTCTGAAACAATGAGAAATGAAACTCTGGTAAATAAAACAAGACTCAGTGGTGTAGCAAGGGTGGGTGCAGACTGAACAAGGCATCTGGCACAATTTTGTAATAAGGGGCATAAATTAATCTAATTTTGCTTTCGAAATGTTTTAGTAATATAATTTTGGGGGCATCGAATTCAGCAAGCACCCTATCTACGCCTCTGTTTTAAATATGCATTGAAATATTGCCTAACGGTAATGTAACTAATTTACTATTTACTTCTGCAGCCTTAGAGAATATCTTTTTTCCTGCTATTTGCCATATCAACTAACGGACAGTTTCTGATGGGTTTTTTTTACACAGAGCCCTTGCCAATGAACAATATATTTTGTTTGCCAATTAGTACACAAGTACGATAAAGACACAGTCTCAAGACATAACTATAAAATTATAACATTGGTAAAGAAGTTCTCCTTATTGAGGTCAACACAATTTAGTGTATACCGTGAACTGGAGATGGGGGTTGCACAATGAAGATGGCGATAGTAAATTGTCCCCAAACCAAAAAGGTAATTGGAATACAAAGATAAAAAGCCTATTCGTTTTTTTTTAAAACATACCCAGATAAAGTATTATTTTAGTTCTACAACAGAAACTTTTGATGCATTAATTCCTTTTCAAAAAAATTAAATGATCGAACAGTTGGTGTAATTTATCTTGGATTGAAAGAACGCCTTTGAAAGCCCGCATTCTCTGATCTATATATTTAGCAGTTGTTAAATGTGGTCAGAGTCTTGTGTGGGGGTTGTCAGCATCCAGTAAGATTTAGTCTTCCCAACAATTTCCTGTATTTTATTGATTTGTCGTTAGTCAGAGTTTTTCATTTTCAATTGCGTTTCACCACCAAAATATAATCGATTATATGTTGTAGCAAAAAACAATATTCTAAGAATTCGGATCGATACAAGGAACTTAAGTTTATTTGAAAGAGACAAACAAAATGACAACTTGAGATAAGGATATTGACTTCAACTAATACCATATATCATGGGTCGGCAACCTACTACACGATTTTCAAGCGATTTTCAATGGCACGTGGAAGACCTCCCAAAATGCAATTCAAGTCTTTTCTAATAATGCTTGTGGGAAGGTTGTGTGAATTAAAAATCCTACTTCGGCACACTATTATCAAAAGGTTACCGACCCCTGCAATATATATCTTTCTAAATCCTAGATGTGATAACGCAGGAAGTATATGTCTAGATGTCAGCTACCCTATTTTTCTAGCACTAGGCCTACCAAGACGTGATGGTCTGGCCTATTATGATTGACCTGACAATTGTGTTTCCTTATTTGGCGTACCTGAAGCTGTATCATATAAGTGGACATGTGAGTTTTTAGCTCTTCCTCCACAACGTTTTTATTGGTCATTTGATTGATGAGGTCGTATTTAAAGCTGGACAAGTCTTGCTTGATCTCTTCAAAGTCATCTGTGAAGTTTAGTAGAATTAGTAAAGCAACGCAGAGGCTAATTAAGCAACAGCCGCATTTGTGGGTAATACAATTATATACATAATACAATAGACTTTATAAAATAACATAAGGTGGAGTAATACTAGTAGGCCTACTAGTAATCTATACAGTAGATTAACACAACACTGATTTTATTAAAACTACATAAAGTATACTGAAACTACACAGAGTAGACTAAAATTACAGAGTAGACTAACTCTATACATGTTAGACTAAATCTACATAAGAGTAGACTGGTTCTCATGTTTATCTCACCTTCAGTGACTTCAGCCTCTCGTTGTATATCAAATATATATCTCTGCACAATTCTTTGCATGGTTTGCTGAAATGTTAGATGATTATAAGTTCAGTTGCAGTATTTATTATTGTGTGTGAATAGCTATTTAATGAAACTATTGCAATTTAATAAACTTATGATTATAAATTCAGTTGCGAAATTCAATATTAGTGAACGGATTATTTTTTCTTTTCTTTATGTATTTTGTTAAGACCATCAAATGCGAATTTGAGAATTAGATCTTGAGTCTAGAAATGACCTTAAATACTAAATGTGAGGTTTTTTTGTATTTAATAAACTAAAAATTACTTCATGATTTAATATTTTTCTTAACTTATAACTTATAATTTAGACTCTTTAATCAGTATTATATTGCACATTATGCTCATCCGTTGTATTAGCCATATATTACAAATGCAACTGTTTCTAATTATGCTTAATTGTTAGATATCCTGACTAATTCGGGAGATCTATTTCATGCGCTAATACTACTCGGGGAAAACAAGTAAGCTTATGCCACATTTAAATGTGTCCATCCATTAGATATATACACATATGTTGATCTCAATGTCTTTCTAAATATTTTTATTAAGCTATTGTGTTGTTTTTTCTAAACTAGAACTTCTCTAATTTGTGTAAATTCTGTGTAAATATTAAATAACTTCTGTCTAAAGTCTAAATTCTGTGTATATTTAAGGACAATTTAATGTAAATTATGTGTAAATTCTGTACTTATCGTTCTGTTGTTTTTTTTTAAAGGAAGGATATAAAAAGACATACTACCTGATACGTCAATTGTTCTTCCGTGGCCTCAACTGCTACAACAGTGGCTGGCATCCTTCGGGTACTTTTTTTCGGCGTGCCTTCATATGCTTCGTTGACCACGCCATTAAAATCCACTCGATCCAAAATATCTCCTGGGTGCACATTCTGTAATGTTAAAATGTGAACACAATCTTAAACAATAAATTATGTAGGCCTATATAATAGAAACCACTCAACACTCAATAATGGAATAAACCCAATAAACTTGGGGTGAACTTGTGGACAGAAGTTGAAAAGTGTATTTAAAAACCTTAGACAAAGACTATAATTCGCTTGCTCTATTATTTTTAGACCTTTTATGTTCTTTTTCCCTGCGCATCCAATAGTGACTTCTATGCTCCTACGTTTGCCTAAATGTTTCCGCTGTATACAACTTTCGATTTTAATTTTAATTTTTCATTTAAAAAATCATAGCGATTTAATAAAACGAAAGTGCAAAGTACAAAAGGGAATCGAGAATTTCGAAAAGAAGTCATTCGAGTTATCAAATAGCAGGCCATCCAATGAGAGATCGCTTCTGATCGTGTCTTCCAGTTGGGATTTATCAAACATTCTACTAAACATTGGTTTAATTTAATTTCTTGTAAACTGTATTTCAATTAATTTTAAACAAATTACCTACATCTTATCTTATCTTATATATTACAGACTTTCCTTTTATATAGAAAATATTGTCTCCTACGCTCATCCGTGGTCCGAGTCTAGTCTTGCATTGTTATTAATGTTTAAAATGATGTTTAGTTATTGGTTTTCCTGGTTTGTTCAGGGAACCCGTTCCATGCCCGAATGCCACTAGGGAAGAAAGAGTACTTTATATGCATGTGTATATTATACATTATAAATATATTTAAAAAAAAATTGTACTTAAATTTCCTTTATAATGATTGGGTAAAATATATACGTGTGCTCTATTTTATTCTACATTATAAAAAGGCTACTATTCCAGTATTCCACTAACGTTTCATTCTACATTATAAAAGGGCTACTATTCCAGTATTCCACTAATGTTGTATTCTACATTATAAAAGGGCTACTATTCCAGTATTCCACTAATGTTGTATTCTACATTATAAAAGGGCTACTATTCCAGTATTCCACTAATGTTTTATTCTACATTATAAAAGGGCTACTATTCCAGTATTCCACTAATGTTTTATTCTACATTATAAAAGGGCTACTATTCCAGTATTCCACTAATGTTTTATTCTACATTATAAAAGGGCTACTATTCCAGTATTCCACTAATGTTTTATTCTACATTATAAAAGGGCTACTATTCCAGTATTCCACTAATGTTTTATTCTACATTATAAAAGGGCTACTATTCCAGTATTCCACTAATGTTTTATTCTACATTATAAAAGGGCTACTATTCCAGTATTCCATTAATGTTTTAAAAGATGCTTACGCCTCTGGCTCCGTCAATTGACATTTGTTTACCAACGATTGGGCGTGTGACACTCCTGCCGTTCTGCAATGGACCTTTCCTCGCCAGGAACATTGGGGACTCATCAATAGCGTCGTCTTCTTGGTCTGGATTTGTTTTGTGTAATTGTTTGTCGTATATGTTGTTTTAGTTGTAAAGAAAGATTACATTGTTTCAAATTCAATTCAAAATGAAGTTCTATAAACAAAAAATATTAGTTATAAGAATTGCATGCCTATATAACATAAATTCATTGAAGTGTTACATAAAAGTAATATTTTACTATCAATGAAATGAAAAGGAATAAACAATACTTTAAAAAAAATGTATAATTCCAAATCAAAATCGTAGGTTAAATCAACAGAGGTCTTAAAATATTATGTAGCAGTTATACAGAATGATGAACTATGGTGTGTTGTAGTGTGACTATTTTACTATCAGCTGGTGTGTTGCAGTGCGACTGTTTTACTATCAGCTGGTGTATTGGAGCAGCCGGTGTTTTGGAGAGTGACTGTTTTACTATCAGCTGGTGTGTTGCAGTGCGACTGTTTTACTATCAGCTGGTGTGTTGCAGTGCGACTGTTTACTATCAGCTGGTGTGTTGCAGTGCGACTGTTTTACTATTAGCTAGTGTGTTGCAGTGCGACTGTTTTACTATCAGCTGTTGTGTTGGAGTGCGACTGTTTTACTATCAGCTGGTGTGTTGCAGTGCGACTGTTTTACTATCAGCTGTTGTGTTGGAGTGCGACTGTTTTACTATCAGATGGTGTGTTGCAGTGCGACTGTTTTACTATCAGCTGGTGTGTTGCAGTGCGACTGTTTTACTATCAGCTGGTATGTTGGAGTGCGACTGTTTTACTATCAGCTGGTGTGTTGCAGTGCGACTGTTTTACTATCAGCTGGTATGTTGGAGTGCGACTGTTTTACTATCAGCTGGTGTGTTGCAGTGCGACTGTTTTACTATCAGCTGGTATGTTGGAGTGCGACTGTTTTACTATCAGCTGGTGTGTTGCAGTGCGACTGTTTTACTATCAGCTGGTGTGTTGCAGTGCGACTGTTTTACTATCAGCTGGTGTGTTGCAGTGCGACTGTTTTACAATCAGCTGGTGTGTTGCAGTGCGACTGTTTTACTATCAGCTGGTGTGTTGCAGTGCGACTGTTTTACTATCAGCTGGTGTGTTGGAGTGTGGCTGTTTTACTATCAGCTGGTGTGTTGGAGTGCGACTGTTTTACTATCAGCTGGTGTGTTTGAGTGCGACTGTTTTACTATCAGCTGGTGTGTTGGAGTGCGACTGTTTTACTATCAGCTGGTGTGTTGGAGTGCGACTGTTTTACTATCAGCTGGTGTGTTGGAGTGCGACTATTTTACTATCAGCTGGTGTGTTGGAGTGCGACTGTTTTACTATCAGCTGGTATGTTGGAGTATTTACATTTTTCTTACCTTCTGTATCAGAGTGGTCCTTCCCGCAACAGCAACAGCCACAGAAGATGACCTTGAACAGTGCCTTCGGTGCCCCGAGAATGTTGAGCGGTGCGGGCAGGGTGCCCCCATTGTTGATGTAGTCCATCTAAAGCAGACTTCGGGAAAATTTCCATTCTATGTCTGAATCTTCCTGTAATTTGAGTAGAAATTATTGATCATAGCTGGAGAACATATTTTTAAAGACCATTTAGAATTTAGATGTTCACTATTCTTAGTTAGTCCACGGACTGCTCTATCCGATAGTCGAGCTTATTTTCGCTTTGTTATTTAAATGTGGTCCTCTTATGTGTGCTGTATTAATCAAATAATTTTACTTTGTTATTTACATCCATAATTAACTGTGCCATGAAAGCCTTTATTTTACTATGCTATTCAAACATATATTTTACAGTGCCATGAGAGCTTTTATTTTACTATGCTATTCAAACATATATTTTACAGTGCCATGAGAGCTTTTATTTTACTATGCTATTCAAACATATATTTTACAGTGCCATGAGAGCTTTTATTTTACTATGCTATTCAAACATATATTTTACAGTGCCTTGAGAGCTTTTATTTTACTATGCTATTCAAACATATATTTTACAGTGCCATGAGAGCTTTTATTTTACTATGCTATTCAAACATATATTTAACTGTGCCATGAGAGATTTTATTTTACTATGCTATTCAAACATATATTTTACAGTGCCATGAGAGCTTTTGTTTTACTATGCTATTCATACATATATTTTACAGTGCCATGAGAGCGTTTATTTTACTATGCTATTCAGACATATATTTTACTGTGCCATGAGAGCTTTTATTTTACTATGCTATTCAAACATTTATTTTAATGTGCCATGAAAGCCTTTTTTTTACTATGCTATTCAAACATATATTATACTGTGCCATGAGAGCTTTTATTTTACTATGCTATTCAAACATTTATTTTTTGTGCCATGAAAGCCTTTTTTTTACTATGCTATTCAAACATATATTTTAATGTGCCATGAAAGCAGTTATTTTACTTTGCTTTTCAAACATATATTATACTGTGCCATGAGAGCTTTTTTTTTATTATGCTATTCAAACATATATTTTACAGTGCCTTGAGAGCTTTTATTTTACTATGCTATTCAAACATATATTTTACAGTGCCATGAGAGCTTTTATTTTACTATGCTATTCAAACATATATTTAACTGTGCCATGAGAGATTTGATTTTACTATGCTATTCAAACATATATTTTACAGTGCCATGAGAGCTTTTGTTTTACTATGCTATTCATACATATATTTTACAGTGCCATGAGAGCGTTTATTTTACTATGCTATTCAGACATATATTTTACTGTGCCATGAGAGCTTTTATTTTACTATGCTATTCAAACATTTATTTTAATGTGCCATGAAAGCCTTTTTTTTACTATGCTATTCAAACATATATTATACTGTGCCATGAGAGCTTTTATTTTACTATGCTATTCAAACATTTATTTTTTGTGCCATGAAAGCCTTTTTTTTACTATGCTATTCAAACATATATTTTAATGTGCCATGAAAGCAGTTATTTTACTTTGCTTTTCAAACATATATTATACTGTGCCATGAGAGCTTTTTTTTTATTATGCTATTCAAACATATATTTTACTGTGCCATGAAAGCTTTTATTTTACTATGCTATTCAAACATATATTTTAATGTGCCATGAATGCCTTTATTTTACTATGCTATTCAAACATATATTATACAGTGCCATGAGAGCTTTTATTTTACTATGCTATTCAAACATATATTTTACAATGCCATGAGAGCTTTTATTTTACTATGCTATTAAAACATATATTTTACAGTGCCATGAGAGCGTTTATTTTACTATGCTATTGAAACATATATTTTACTGTGCCATGAAAGCTTTCATTTTACTATGCTATTCAAACATATATATTAATGTACCATGAAAGCCTTTATTTTACTATGCTATTCAAACATATATTTTACTGTGCCATGAAAGCTTTTATTTTTATTATGCTATTCAAACATATATTTTACTGTGCCATGAGAGCTTTTATTTTACTATGCTATTCAAACATATATTTTACTGTGCCATGAAAGCTTTTATTTTACTATGCTATTCAAACATATATTTTACTGTGCCATGGAAGCTTTTATTTTACTATGCTATTCAAACATATATTTTAATGTGCCATGAAAGCCTTTATTTTACTATGCTATTCAAACATATATTTTACTGTGCCATGAGAGCTTTTATTTTACTATGCTATTCAAACATTTATTTTAATGTGTTATGAAAGCCTTTATTTTACTTTGCTATTCAAACATATATTTTAATGTGCCATGAATGTTTTTATTTTACTTTGCTTTTCAAAGATATATTTTAATGTGCCATGAAAGCATATATTTTACTTAATCACTCTAACCTATGTTTTACTGGGTTATTGATTATATATTCCACTCTGCTAGTCAGACTTTTTATTTTATAAAGCCTTGTAGACCTAGACTATATTTGCCTATTTTTCTTTAGTTTTTTTTTTGTTTTTTTTTGCAAGTTACGTTGCCTTAGTAATTGTATCTAATGTTCCATTCATTCTCTATTCAAATGTATACTATTTTATTCAAACAATATTCCATGTCATTGTAGTAAGTCAAAGATAGGCCTATGCCTTGTTGTTTTTTTAATATGATTATATTGTTCCCTTTGATATTCAAACTTATATAGATATATTAATCCTGCAATTGGAACATATCTTTTTACTATTCTATTTGAGCATGTATTCCGATTGGCTATTAACACGCATCTTGGAAAGAAAACAAAAAGGTTTTCATGTTTACTTTCATCATGTTATTAAAAGAATGTTTTTTCTCTTCAGAATTGTTTGTGTTCTATTGATTTGAAGGAAATGGAATTTACGGCTATTAAGGTGAACGATCTCGTCATCATAGCAATCAACATGTTGATCAAAACGGTCACTATGACAACGTTGTACGCCCCGTAGATGAAGTAGCCGATGTCGGAAGTGAAGGTGTTGTTGTAGCCCCCGAGGAGCACCGCGTCGGGCTGGCCACGGCCGAAGAGTGCCCAGAATACTGTTCTAAATGTAGCCAACACACTGTAACAAGAAGTAAATACAACACACTGTTACAAGAAGATAATACAATTAACTAATTTTTTCATTTGATATAGTCGGCTATAATATTCATCTTTTTTTTTTACCTTGCTAACTTATTAACCTATTGTTTTTTGTAAACTCTTATTGTTTAGATTAGTGAGACAACAAGCCCAACTTTCGTCATCCCATCAGCTGAAACTTAGCGCATAGACACAAAACATTATTTCAAATGTTGAGCAAACCATAGGGGAGTGGGGGGCACGTTGATACACATTTTACATTTTTGTACATTAATTGCAAACCATTATATTTAGAGTGGATATAAATACTTTTATTTGTTCCCATAGGTATCCTGCATCTTTTTATCTACAAATTGTATTCATTTGAACATATTTAAAAGAAATATAGCTCTAAAAGCAATGTAAAATAATTTGTATCAACTTGCCCCGTGCAGGGGCAAGATGATACACATTATGGGGCAAGCTGATACATTGAATAAGATTTAATAATTACACTAATACAGTGACAATTTAACAAAGTAAACAACCCAAAACTATTATTTTATTGTTTATTTTATTATTTAGAACAATTTTGGTCAATAAAACTTCTATCGCAACCCCATGTTAAGGCTTTCTTTTACATCTTCACACCATCTGAAATTACAAACAATAAAAAAAAAATAATATCCCTGGCAATTTAATACAGTTAAACTAAATTTTAAAATCGCAATAATCGTAAAATAATATGATAAATAATAGTTTAATAGTAATGTATTTAATTAAACCTTTTGATTAGATGCCTGTATAAGGCCTAAGCATTAAACTTAAACCCCTAGGCTAGTTCTAATAAATAGGAATAACACTGGCTAGACATAAAAAGTAAAGCAAAAATAAATGAAAATGATTTAAATGTAAGCTAAACTCAATGAACCTAACACTCTAATTAAATATAAATACATTTTTGTAAAAAATAAATATCATTCTATGTTTAAATGCTTCTCCAAAGGGGTAAATAGGTAACCGGATATAGTATCAATGTGCCCCGAAACGGATGTATCAACTTGCCCCACTACACCACATTGCATTAATTCGACTACATTAAAAACAAAACGCAAAAAAACATAATCGTAATTTAAATAAAAATATTCAGGAATCCATATTTAACCTAAATAAAAAGATGATAAAATAAAAGTACTTACGGTGTCTGTGGAATCTCTTACGTAATAGTAAGTCAATATTTTTCAAAAGTCGCTCAAATTTCAATTTTCCTCACAGTATTATCAATTTTGATACGAGCGAAGCCATTTTTATATCGAAAGTAGGGGAAGTAGAAAGCTATTTCCCGTACTAACTCTTCTGCGCATACGTAGTATAATAGCTGTAAAAAACTATTTGTATCAACCTGCCCCCGTATCAACCTGCCCCCCTCTCCCCTACCTCACCCACATAATTAATATAAATAAACTGTTCATTGTTTTCAGGGGAATTAATGAAGAAAATAGTTTTGTGATATATAAAAACAATTTTGACCAAAAACGAGAACAATAAAAAATGCAAACAAAAGATTTATTCAAAAACCATGTTTTCATCGGTTGCTTAATTATTATAAAGTCATTAATGAAATAAAATAGAAAAATAATTAATACGCTTCATTATATCTAGCAAAATAAAAACCCACACATAAAATGAACAATTTGAAACGATATCAATAAGACAGAGCTTAAAGTCTCATACTGTCATACCCTCCGAAATTTGTCTCAGCATTCACGACCCCGACAACTGGTCGGTCTGGAAAGTTAAGCTCAATGTCGTTTCTCTCGCTGTAGTACCAGTACAGGTTGTGCAGCCCGACCATGAAGGCGAAGATGACCAGCAGAAACAGGACACCGAACTTGGCGATGTCCTAAAAGCGAAAAAAACAACAACAACACAATACCAGTTATAATTTAACTTGGTTAATTAGGAAGCAAATGTTAATACACTTTGGTTCTAGCGCGTTCGGCTGGCGTACCGAAGGTACTGGGTTCGAATCCTGGTGAAGGCTAGGATTTGTTATTGCTCTAGAGGGTTCCATGAGTCTACCCAGCTCTGATAGGTACCTCGCTTTAATTGAGGTAAAATGGAGGCGGCTGGGCGTTGTGACGGACACACAATCTCCTAGTATGACGTGACCAAAGAGACTGGTAAACGCTGCTTCACCGGCCCCATGGATCAATCTGGTTCGACGGGATACTTTACTTTATTTTGTGATTATTACAGTCTATTCATGTAGCATGTTTAAAAATTATGTATAATTGTATGGACAATTCATTTGGAGTTATTTATTTATATTTAATAAAGGTGTCGATATTATTTGTGTACAATGGCTCAATAGTTATTTATTATGACATAATAACACCAATATGTGTTGTGTTCTAGAAGTCTCTACACTTTTCTAGTACGCATATTCTTTTGCATTCTGAAAACTCCGGAAAAAATCCATTCTATCATTTTCTGCACCAAAATCTGTACAAGACACAAACACAAAGAGGTGGTGTTTGATGTTGTTTTATATAGCGATAAAGAAGTTACTTATCATCGACCCGTGTTTAAAGTAACTATTGTAAATAAGTTCAAGCATCAAATACTTCTTTAAACGGTCATCGAGTGGCTAGGATGTATTAGTTCAAAATGAACCAAACACTGGACGGACGACAGAAGTCCCGGATCTCTCACATTGAGTAACGTTCAATTTTCCTAGCCGTTTTTTTTAAGCAGAACTCAACAGTAATATGGATCTCGGCGAACGAGGAGATTGTGGCCATGTATAATCTCACCTTGACAATGTCGGATACACCAGAGCCATGGCGAATGAGGAAAGGGTGTTGCATTATTACGAAATAGTTTTGTAAAGTAAGGCCTGAGGGACTACCTTTATCATTCGGCCCAGTGATATCTGAAGTGGACCAAGTATCTCATTGGCTGGCAGAAGATAAGATATTCTTCCCACGCTCATAATGTTGGCAATGGCGAAGGTCCCTTCAATAAGATTTATTGGATCTGTTGGACTCCAGAATATTCGATCTATACAAACAAAATCAATCAAAGGCAAGGTAAGAAAATAACGGAAACAAATAGTAAGGCAATGAATTTTAAAAAAAATGGTCATTTTAATCTCTCTCTCTTTCTCTTTAGCCTTTCTCTCTCTCTCTCTCTCTCTCTCTCTCTCTCTCTCTCTCGCTCTCTCTCTCTCTCTCTCTCTCTCTCTCTCTCTCTTTCTCTCTCTGTCTGAATAGATTTCTCTAATACATTATTGAATACATTATTGAAAACCAATAAAAGTTTTTTTTTCTTAAATCGTAAGAGGCAGAGACCAAATTAATGTCAATAAAACTAGTTTTCTTATTATAAATTCACACCAATAACAATAAAAAGAACACGCCAATATAAAGCTCTAGTTAAATTTTAAATCAATGGAACTAAATTTAGGTTTCCCAACCTCCCTTTATATTAATATATTTCCTGGTTTACTAGGCCAGGGATCGGCAACTAAAGTCGCGCGTGCCAAACGTGGCACGCAGAGCGATTTTCAATGGCAGGCGAGAGACCTTTGTTATATTTCATAACATAACTTGTTTGGCATCACTATTGAATCAAATGTGAACAAGTTTTTTAATTAAAGGGAGATAAATAACCAAGTTTTTTTAGCTAATATTTCTAATATGTTTATTTTTTTTCTTTTATAAACAATAAATAGTTTACAAATTATAACTTTGAAATGATCAGACTGTAAAAAAATATTTGAAAATTATATAAATATTATATGACTAAAGAATTTATATGTATATTTTTAAACATAACATTAACTACGCAGTTTGTATGATTATAAACGTAGCGATTCCACTTGTTACCATTTTCAAAAAAAAATATGATTGCTCTAAACACATTATAGGACTTCTCGAGTTCATAATTATATAGTTAACATTTACAGGTAATAGAACGTTATCTTCACTAACAAATGATATTTTAAGTTTAGAAAATAATTACTAGTGCTGGGTCAAGATCTACATCATTAGAGTATTGTAAGATGCAATACTCGGAATTCCCGAGTGTTGCACACCGATCTACATCCTGCATCCTACATCGCCTACATAAGGACGTGTGCGCTATAAATCTAGGAATCTGCTTTTTTAGGGGCCATCGTACATCAAATGGCTATTAGTGTTAATGAGGAATTCAAAGGGAAATGATTATTTAATTATTTGTAGGTTTATGAACAAAAAATGAATACAAAGACAACGTCAAAGGACCCAAGTGTGTGAAAAAGGAAATTATTTATTTAGAAAACGCAGTTTATTTTCTTCATACACTTAATTATAGTTTATCAATGTGGACAGCGCTATACAAATAAAAATTATTATTATTAAAGCATGTTGTAAGAGATACAATCTGGTATTTAAATACAATTCAATTACTTTATGAGAAGTCAAACTACATGTGTTTATGAAAATAGATCGCGCGATGCTATGAGACTGTGGAATAAGTAATAAGTGGAATAAGTAGGCTAATAAGCGGTGTGGACCATCGAAGCAAGTTAATAAACTGATGCGCAACACATTCGATCGCGTTTTATATAGACATGTAGCTCATGTAGAACAGTTAGGCTTACAAGACTAATACAAGACCCATAGATCTACATCATTGCAACACTCTGCCGGTAGATTGGCGTGGAGAGCTATGGCGTGTGATGTCAGCCGTCAGTGCTGAAACTGGCGATGTAGATCATGTAGATCATGTAGATCATGTAGAACAGTTAGGCTTACAAGACTAATACAAGACCCATACATAATTATATTGCATCACTCTGCCGATGGATGAGCGAAGCGAGCTATTGCTAATCGCTTGTGCTGTCAGCCGTCAGCGCTGGAACTGCCGATGAAAAAGAGGGCAAGGGGAAGCAACTCTGTCTAAGGACTACGATGTAGAACTCAGTACAGATCTACATTAGTGATCTGCATCCTGCATCCTACATCAGTGAGTTGTAGATATATAGAACGTTTTGAATCAACGACCCAGCTCTAATAATTACCATAAATGTGAATGTTTGGTAATAAAATATTGTATTTGATATAAATCCAACTAAAAAAGATGATAATCACAAACACGTTAATTTTGTTATTAAATATAGCATAAGAATTTTCTCCTTAAATAGTCACTTTTTCTTTTGGCCATGGTCTTGCTACGGAATTAAATTAATTGTCCTATAAAAATAAAATAAAAATTATAATAGAGCCGGTTGACTTTTAAGCTGTTGGCACGCTAAATGATTTAGCAATCCTGGTTTGGCACACTGTTAGCAAAAGGTAGCCGACCCCTGTACTAGGCGATAAGAACTATATAGACTGCATACACAATTTAAGGACGGTAGAGGAAGGGAATATATAGAATACAAATAAGATGATATACATATATTAATACTGGGATGCACATATTTAACTTGTAAAACTACTTATTTAGATCCAACTGTTCGGTGGACTAGAGCAACTGACAGCCACGGCGCAGTTCATAACAACTATTGGACTTGTTGTCTGAATCCTCCCAATCATAACATTTGAGAACGAAGAAGAAGAGATCCAAAAACTAAATTTGTTTGAACACTCACTGAACAATGAAGAAGACAATTCACAATGAGAACATTTAAATCTATTACATTTTTAAGAAAAAGATGTGCTACCTGTATTGAGCCAGTATAGATGTTCTAGCATTTTGTGCTCACTGCCAATATTGGTTGTGTTGGACAGAAATTTTAATGCAGCATCAAACTGTAGAGAGAAATAGTAAAAACGCGTATATATTCATTTTCTTTACAAGCCTAACTGTGGAGGATAATTAATCCTGGCTATAATCAGGGACATCCGACGTACAAAGATAATTGGATTTAAACCGGAGACTTTTGGAATATCGATACAAACGCGCTGCTGATGGACCACACAATTAATTACATTTTATGACAATTATATTGATTTATATGACCTCCGTCTGGCCAGAGTGCGCCTCGGGTATTCGCCTTGGCCGAATATCCCGTTTTTCGGCACTTTTCGCTTCGGCAAATAATACGCACAAAAAAAGTTACTAATGAGAAAAACAATTCTAAATTTTAGTAAATATCAAACTTTTTAAATACATATAGTCATGACTTGATCAGCTTTGCTAATATTCTTACTACAGCTATGGCTTAACCCTTCCCGTACCGACCTTCTTCTATCTATGATGCCTTCAGTTCCGCTATATACGCGCCCGGGACTGTAAGGGTTAAGTAAAGTCGTGACATGACAAAGAGGGAAAAGAGGGTAAATAGGAGGGAGGTGGAAAGTAAGACTAAACTTTATAAATAATAGCATAACTCCATAAGTTGTCGCTACTACTCGATTCGTACACAGATTGAGAAAACAGCAGGTCCGATTACTCAGATTCGATACTCAGTGCTACAGTTCTATAAGGTTTAGCCCTATTGATAAATTTTAATGCTTATATTCTACTAGGATAAAACTTCAAAGCTGCTCAGCATTGGAAGAGTTACTGTGATAATGATTGTGCTGGGGTTTAACTTTACCTTGTACATGGCCCAGAACCTGATGGTAAATGTAGCAATATTGACACTGAGTAGAACCACATCCAACAGATTATAGAAGTCTAGAATATGTTGTGTTATGCCGTTGTGGAATAGTTGATTACATTCTTGGAACACCATGCCGGAAATTGGCACACAGAAGAAGAATGGTTGGACGTTAAAACTGCAGAATGAGATATTGCAGAAAGATACAGGTCTATGAATTTGTGTGAGAGATTGATAGACAGATAGATATAGATAAAAATAGAGATAGATACATATAGATATAAATATAGAGATCAATTTTAATATTTAAAGATAGTTATATGTATATATAATATGTATAATATATATAAAGTATGCCTTATAGATAGAGAGATAGATAGTGTTATGGACTGTCACTATGATGACTATTATTACGACTCGTTAAATCGGATTCAATGAATATAGTTGTATCTTTATTAGAAGTCTCTAGATTCTGCTAATCTGTAGCCCAAGCTAGGGGTTCCTTGACTGACAGGTCTATGCAGTAATGTAGTTATATTCGTGATATTTATCTTAAACACCTTTCTCAACAATGATAGATCAAACAACTCCAGTTGTTGAATAAACAATTTTATTTAAATTGTAGACTCAATATAAACGATCAATAAATGCATCAACTGATGGTAACATAAGTATTTTAATAATGGCATTTAATATACAAGCATCAATTAGCGACTTCACTCTACAAACTTTCAAACTGAACTAACTTTAAGGAGGTGGGGACTTTACAAAGAAAACTATCATCGAATATTCTGCAGGGTCTTAATACGCATTTTAACCTCTTTCTCCATAAAATACTGCGATCCAGAATTATCCTCCAATTTCCACGTTGTTGGACGAATTATTTTATTTAAACTGCCCTCAGGGCATAAAGGTCAAACCTTGGTCGCCTTGGACTCTAATACGCACTTGTTAAGAGGTCAATGCCTTATTACGTAATTCATCTATGACCGATATTCGTAACACCACCTTCCTTCAATAATTTTATAATTATTTCTTTTACATTTTAACAATACTAAAAATGTTAATTTTAAGGAATAATTATAAAAGAAAATATTCCGGGAAAAACAATACATACAGCTCAATTGGCTATTCCACTAATTCAATCGAACTGATAGCAATAACATATAATATATGCAATATAAGTTAATCTTATCAAATGGCTTAACTATAGTCATTCACTCATTCAATTTTAATTCAAAACAATGGACAATTAAATTGTTTTTCTTAATCTTGTATACAAGAAAAATACATAGGGATAAATATTATACAATTTAATAATTTCCATTCCATTAACATTCCACGTTAATAAAAACTCTCGCGTCCATTTAATTATAAACTACTATCTTTTACAATTTGTAATTATAGAACAAAAGAAAAAATCACTTAATGTCTATTCAGACACGACTTATTTTTCATAAGGAAAAAAACTCGTTATTGAAAAACACTAGGCCTAACCTAATTTCACAACAACATGATCATTGCCTCGACAGTATTTTTTTTCAAGCCTGTAGGCTGACTAACAGTAACACATTATACAACTGTCTGTGACGGGACACAGAAATTGAGGTCAATTCCGCACTCTCTCTCTCTATTCCTTCTTTCACTCTCTCATTCTCAATTGATTCTAACAATGTTGACATGGCTATTCAAATTCTCACTTAATCACCGCTTTAGGTCAGAAATTGCTACGCTCTTAAAAAGTTATCTTGACTAAATGAGCATTATTTAACAACTATTATCTCAAAATGACATTCATTTATGTTATATTAAGAAAATTAAACATAGTATGTTCACTAATTAAAATAGTTTATAGCAAAAATCATTAAAAATATTTCAATTTCTCATTTTACCATGACCTTTCTACGTCCTTATTTTCTTTTTAAAAGAGTGCACAATAGTTTTCATTTGACAATATTCAGACAACATGGATTTACTTAAAACAAATTGGTTAATTTACTTAATTAACTATCAATTAAAGCAAGTTATCATCTGCATACAATCTTAGTACTACACAGTAAGTACTTTTTTTCTATAGATTACATTAAAGACATTTCAAATACAATATTATTTACGTACAAAAGATTAAAGAGCATAGGCTATATTTTTTTCAGACAGAAATCAATTTAACAATTTTTACAAAACAATTGCTGGTCTGAATCGTTCCATATCCAAGCTTTTCATTTATGGTAAGGTTGGAATCCATTGCTCTTGTCCATTCCATAAAGGTTTTATTTAGAGGTTCTAGGTTCCTGTTACTTTCACAGTGTTCAGGTCTACCCAGTCTTTTTTTTTGGTTGTCAATACAATTCATTCAATCTATTTTAACTAATACAAAAAAAATAGATTAGTTTTACAATCTTGACATGAAATCCTTAATTAATCATACATTAGTTGAACATTGGTATGTCAACATTATAAATTCTCAACCATGAAATTCTCAACCATTCTGGTTTACAGTGTCAAGTCAGTGGCACATATCCTAAATTTATACAAACAAGGATAAGTTTTATTTTGCATTAGTTTCACTTCTGGTCTGCTTTTCATGTAACAGTATCCTAAAAGTGAAAAATCATATATAAATACATTTCTTGGAATTCTTGTTAGTCATAGTTCTGCCTTGTAGCAACTATTTTTACCCTACATTATCATACATTCAATGATAATAGATCAAATGAATAAATTCACATAGAAGAAATGTGCATACTGACTCAGTGCAATATTTCAACAACAGTACATGATAAAATAAATTTCCATAGTACAAGCATAAAACATTTCTCAATACTTTAGTGATAGAAAAATTCTCTTTTCTTAAAACCATTTACATCTTTTTCAATCAAATTATCCTCTCTGCCAAATGTTTCAATTATCATTTCACGAGATTCTCAAACATATCTTATAATCAGTCCACATTTATAATGTCCTCTGATTTAGAAACCAATTATGCGGATAAAACTGATCTTTTTCTCTTATAGCAATTATTTTAATGCTCAACCTAACAAGTTTGTTTAGAAATATCACACTATAATGATATTTACTCTAACAATACTTTTACTCATTCCTTTTTCTTCACAAGTAAGGGATTTAGTTTTAAAATAGTAAGTTTGGTAACTAACTATCAGTGAATTTGTCATTCAATTCATCCTGAACTCCAGGCATGAATTTTACAATTAAGAGTAACAATGTTAACAACATCAAGTTTATTCCAATTGTTTTCAGAAGGTAAGGCTTCATCATTTTCAAATGATATAATATTTTTGCCTTTCTTTCATCACACAACAATGGCATCTGCATGTGAGTGGTGTACATTTTTTTTCAAACAAAAACAGTTATGTCAGACACAAAATTTATGTACTTATCTAGGTACTTGATCAGCCCAAGGAGATCCAATTCGGTCTGCCATTCCTCTTGAAGTAGTTTGAGTGGTCCTCGGACAGTGGGTCCAAAGATTGGTCCATAGGCTCCTCGACTTTCCGGATAGGATTCAGTTGACATCTCATGCTTCAGGCATAAGTTCGTTAGGACTGGATTGAAGAGTTTCGGGGCGAAATTGGTCCTTCGATCTGTCGGTATGGATTGTGGTAACCCATAGCTTTTGATAGTTTCGGTCCAGTTCTCAGCACTCGTTTCTTCAGTGATGCTCCTCCAATCTTCATCTGTACCGGCAACTGCAGGTTTGCATTGTAGTTTGTTCATGCTGTGGTCTATATGTTCATAGACATCATTAGTAGGAGTTTCTTTCTCGTCGACAGCTTTCTCATGTAGCTGTAGCAACTCTGGGTCTACTTTCTGTTCAGCAATCATCTCTCTTCGTGATGACTTCTTTGATTGTTCATTTCCTTTCGGACAATCTTCAATCTTGGAGAAAATAGTAGTATCAAGTTCCACTTCTTCTTCCCTTTCTTCTCCCGTGGAAGAATTTCTTCTTTCTTTTTCTTTTCTTGTAAGAGAATTTCTTCTTTCTTTTTCTGTGGTGTCATACCATTTATGACATCACCTACAGGATAAAGTTCTTTTTCTTCACTTGTCTCAACATTAGGACTAGGGTCTGGACTTTCCTTCACAATCAGTTCAGGTCTCACCCTGCCTTTCGCCAAATCATTTGCTAGGATAACAGATATGCCCTCAACAGGAAGTTTTGATATTACTCCAACTGTCACATATCCTGTCACCAATTCAGATGAGAGGTATATTCTATGCAGAGGTATTTCTTCTTTCCATTCAAAATCTCTAAATAGGACAGTCTGTCCTGTCAATGTATTATCATTCAATGGTAATACATCTTTAAGCAGCAGGGTTAATGATGCCCCTGTGTCTCGTAATATTTTTACGGACTTCAGTGGTCCTTCCTTATGTAAGGCCACACAACCATCACTATTGAACGGTTGAAAACTGCACAGGGTCTCTGTGTCAATTTTATTCTTCCCTTGACCATGATTTTCGGGTGTTTTTTCATCTTTCGACGAATTCAGACTCTTTTTCGAGTCAAAAATACTTTGGTCTACTTTTTCGTCTATGTGGACCTGGACAATTAAACCAATAGTAGCCATTCTGTATTTATAAGTATTGTATTTATTATATTAGGTCTTTTGTCGCTTCTTATGCTCCAACAGTCTTCTATGCTATGTCCTACTCTTATACAAAAAGTACATTGGACGTTTTTGTTGACAGGTTTCCTATTAACATCATTTTGTTTCACAAAATGCTCTTTTTCACGATGTTTTTGTGGTGTGTTTTCTGCTGGCCGTTGTTACCTATTAAAATTCTTTTCACCAGCTGTTCTATGACACAGTGTATATTGTTCCGCTAAATCAGCAGCTTTATGCGGGTCAGTGATGTCACGCTCGGATAAATACATTCTTACACCCGGCCTCACTTTGTTAATAAAATCTTCTAAAAGAATGATATCTTTAATTTCTTTTAATGTGGAGATATTTCTGGATTTTATCCACTGATCCATTAACTTTTCTTCTGCTCGAAGGAAGTCTAAATGTGTTTGGTAAGGGGACATTGTGTACTGACGGAACCTTTTCCGATAACTTTCAGGTATTTGGTTGTACGCTTTCAGTACAGAATCTTTTATGATTTCATAATCATTTAAATGCTCCTCTTTTAACAATAGAACACAATCTCTTGCCCTTCCCTGAGTAAAAGCTGTTCTAACTAATATTCCCCATTTATCTTCTGGGAACTTAAAATCTCTGCAAGAAATCTCAAAGGTCTGGAAGAAATTAGCTATTTCACTTTCTTTATCAATGTAGGTTGGGACTAGCTTTTTCCATCTGGCCATCTCTACATCATTATGAGATTCTTTTTTAGTAGCTCCTATCTTCGCTAGTTCTATTCTTTCCTGACTTTCTGTTTCTCTTTGACTTTTCTTATCTTCCATCTCAAGACGTTTTTGTTCCATCTCACGATCAAGACGTTTTTCTTCCCGTTTATCTTCCATTTCCATCCGTTTCATTTCTAGCTGAAATCGCAACTGTTCGGACATTGAAGATTTCGACGTCTGACCTTCAACTTGATATTCCTCCGCGCTTGATTCTACTTTCATTTTTCCACTCGCAATCAACACATCTTTTATCTGCTGTGTCAACACAATTAAGGATGGTGTAGTCTCAGTAACTTCTATCTTCAAGATCTCAGCGATCTCTTTTAACTTCTTTATTGATAAAGTTTTCAAAACTTCTTCTTCTGGATTTTCAATAAATTCCATTCTTTAGTTAAAAGATTTTTAAAATAGTAAATTTCCAACTTACGTTTTTCCAATCGGAAGAATGAATTCAGCGTTATTAGGCTTGCTCAGTAGGTCACTGCTCCAACACACAACACAACACAACTTGAATATATGCTTCACTATACAACTATTCGGACACAAGCCCTCAAATGGTTATGGACTGTCACTATGATGACTATTATTACGACTCGTTAAATCGGATTCAATGAATATAGTTGTATCTTTATTAGAAGTCTCTAGATTCTGCTAATCTGTAGCCCAAGCTAGGGGTTCCTTGACTGACAGGTCTATGCAGTAATGTAGTTATATTCGTGATAATTATCTTCAACACCTTTCTCAACAATGATAGATCAAACAACTCCAGTTGTTGAATAAACAATTTTATTTAAATTGTAGACTCAATATAAACGATCAATAAATGCATCAACTGATGGTAACATAATTATTTTAATAATGGCATATACTATACAAGCATCAATATAGCGACTTCACTCTACATACTTTCAAACTGAACTAACTTTAAGGAGGTGGGGACTTTACAAAGAAAACTATCATCGAAGATTCTACAGGGTCTTAATACGCATTTTAACCTCTTTCTTCATAAAATACTGCGATCCAGAATTATCCTCCAATTTCCACGTTGTTGGACGAATTATTTTATTTAAACTGCCCTCAGGGCATAAAGGTCAAACCTTGGTCGCCTTGGACTCTAATACGCACTTGTTAAGAGGTCAATGCCTTATTACGTAATTCATCTATGACCGATATTCGTAACAATAGAGAGTAGAGACATAGCTGGCTATCGATAGGTAGATATAGAGTTACATAGATAGTTAAATAGAAATAGAGATAGGTAAATAGATAAAAGATACATAGAAATATAGATACGGAGATAGATAGATCAATAGATATAGAGATACATACTATAGAGATAGATAGATTTAGACATAGATAGAGAGATTGATATATTGAGAGATAGATAAATATATTTAGAGATAGATAGAGAAATAAAGAGAGAGAGAGAAAGAGAGAAAGAGAAAGAGAGAGAGGCTAGGATTGCAATGAGCATTAAAATCATTGCCCGGGACCAACATTCAGATATCCAATATATACACTTATAAAACAACTGTTGTATAAAGCATATAAGAAGCATTAGTTTGTATTGTGTTATGTTTAAACATTAGGTTACCTATAATCCATAAGCTCATCAACATTTCCGTAAAACTTGGTAAACTGGGACGTAGTGGGAAATCTTCCCCGTAAACGTGGTAATCGGTTTTTTTACAGAACAGTAAATATCTGCAAGTATGAAATAAACAACATTAACACATTATACCAGTATTGGATGACAGGGTTAGAATTCTATTGAAACATTTGCCTGCCTGGCAGAAACACGTTGTTGTTGTTTTTTAGACTTAGAAAAATTTCATTCAGTTATTTTAAAGTGTTTTTACTACAACATTGGGCGCGTAACGAATGTAGGCAAACACACAAAGAATATAATTCTTTTTTAAATGCTTTATATTTTTTTCGTAAAACTTTCTGGCTGGCTGGTTGGCGACCGAACGACCAAACGCTGTGATGACTAATTGAACCACTTCCCTGTATCCCATCGAACTGAAACTTGGCACAAAGACGTTAAACCCTTGGGCAACACATTCTTTAGTTGTTTTTTACACTTTATGGTGAGCATAGAAAATATAATAATGGATTTATCACAACAAACTTTGTTTTAGGGGTTGACAGTGAAACTGAATGTAATCTTTGCAGAGACGCTATAACCAATTGTTATGGCATAGCCCTCTTAGATTTGCATTCTGACCCTGCACCAGTAAACCGCTCTCATCGCTCTTGGTCTGATACTTAATTCTTAAACCAGCTTGATCTGTCACAAAAACCATGCATAATAATTGTTTTAAAAAAATGATGCAAGCACTGAGTAATAATTTCGGTATATAAAAACAACAACTTCCATTGAACAACCTACACGCGGTGTTAATCCGGGTATTCTGAATGGAGAGTTCTGTACTTGCTGACGCTCTTCGATGATTCGATGGTGGAAACGACAATAAGCAGAAGAAATGTCAAAAACGATAAGGCATTACATAAGAACTTGAGAACTGGGAACTGAAGGATCTTTGCACCCTGTGTTCAGAAAGAAACAGATTTTTGTGTTTTTTTGTTTTAATAACATCGCAGTTAGTATGTTTACAGTAAATTGAATTCTTTATTTAACAATTTTTCTTAATTAGGATGTGTTATATTTCTCTTTAAATGCAATACAACTTATAGAACGCCGTCGTGGTCTATTGTAAGAGCTTTCGACTCTCATGTTTGAATCTTGGTAAACCCCTGTAACAGTATTTCCCCTCATTAATTAACAGGCAAACACAACTAGATGTACACAGGAAAATATTTTGGTACGAACAAAAAAAAGGTGAAAGCGGATGGTCCTAGTGCTGGCCACACAATTCCATAGTATGCCGTGGATAAAGAGTCTACTAGATTGACCAGCTTCTTAGATTCAAATGGCAACAATGGTTCTTTATCATTTGAACATTATAAATAGCTGCAAACATACATACACACAAAAATCGTTTCTATCATGACATTTCAATTCTTCATTTCTTGGTTACGTTGTTTTATCGCATCTCACTATGTAGATTGAATTCCGGTTATCAATTAATTCTGTAACTATTCCTATCAAACATTTCGATCCACAGGGCAAGTGAAACAGCGTTCACAAGTTTCTGTGGCCATACATACAACAGGATGTGCGGCTAGCACAATGCCTAGCCGCCTTATGTATCCACACACTGGTGATCAGAGCTGATCATCAGTGATTCAGACTCAGTGTAACAGACTCAGTGACTCAGACTCAGTGACTCAGACTCAGTGACTCAGACTCAGTGACTCAGACTCAGTGACTCAGACTCAGTGACTCAGACTAAGTGACTCAGACTCAGTGACTCAGACTCAGTGACTCAGACTCAGTGACCCCTTCGAGACTCGGGAACAATTCACCCCCGGATTCAAACCCTGGAACTTCGGTACGCTAGACCAGTGCGTTGAGACCTTTATATGTTGCAGCTCTCGCAGTCTTTTCTCCCGTTTCTCTTTGCGTAGTTTTATTTAGGTTTAGTTAACAGTGCTCATCGCCATAAAACTTCTACTTCAACATACACCGGAATGTGGTTGCTAGGTGTCTGATAGTCCAGCATTTATGCCGACTTTCCGATAAAACTTAAGTACCGAGTATATATATAACATTGAGTCTACCCAGCTCTGATGGGTACCTGACATTAGTTGGGGTAAAGTAAAGGCGGCTGTGCATTGTGATGGCCACACAATCACCTAGTATGCTGTGGCCACAGAAACTGGTGAACGCTGCTTCACCGGCCCTAGGGATCAATTTGGTCCGATGGGATACTTTACTTATTATGTATAACAATATACCCAATGGGTAGGATTAGGATACCCAGGACGGATAGGTGTCCGGTACAAACAACTGCTTACCTTGGTGTTGGGGAAAAATATATGAAGAAATATAAGGAAAGGATATGCGCATGAAAACAGTGAGATCATGGCCAAGCGCTTGGGCCACTTGGCCCTCTCCAATTTGCCCATTCCGTTGTACCAGATACGCACCACTCTCTACTGACAACTGGAGTGTGCTACAAACTGCGAGAATAGACAACATTTTTTTTAAAGTGAAGTCAACTGATCTGTAAATGTTAGACAGACAGTGCCGTTGCAAGGGATTTGGGGGCCCGGGGGGCTTGGCCTCTTTAAGGGCCCCTGCATTTTGACATTCGACATTATGACATAAGAAAAAACAATTCGGACACTCCTTTGGGGGCCCCCCTCAAGTAGGGGCACGGGGGGATTTTCGAATGTGGACCCCCTCCCCTAGCTACGCCACTGTAGACAGACATAGAGAAAGATAGGCAGATGACAAGCTACATAACTAAGTAGGTGGTCAGTTAGATAGTTAGACGGACAAACAGAAACTAGATATAGATTGAGACCGTCATGAGATATGCAGTCAGATAGACAGATAAACGGACAGTCAGATGGATAGACAGAGAGATAGATAAGTAGAACTATAACAGAAAGAAAACGGTTATAGTGTGTCACTAGATTAACAATTATTGTCTTTCAAAAATTATCAAGTCGTGAAATAATTACATAAAGGTATAATATAATGGCTCACTTTTTTCTCTTTGAAGTTCAAGGCCAATTTGAACCTGGCCAGAGTCGCAAATTTCTCCTGATGAGGTTTCCCCGTTTTGTTAAGTACAAGTTCCAGTTCTTTCTGGGTTCTGATTCTGTCCAGTAGCTTGACCACATAGTCACTCAGTTGGTCAGCAAGGTCCCGATACTCTCGCTATACGCAAATTACATTACACATAAGATGAAAACATCAAAATAAATAAATATTTGAAGAAATCTAGTTACTAATATCACAGTTTGCATTTAGAAGGCATGTGTTGTTGTTATTTTAAAACTTGAAATTTTTTTTTGATATTAACAATAACGCTTTCCATATACAGTTCATTACTTATATGTTTAGCTGATAGAGATTTTGCCCGTTTAGAAGCTCGTTGCCAATCATTGTATGGCCAATACAATGCATAAATGAAAATACAAATACATTTTTCGGTCATAAAAGAATATTCACTTTTTTAATGAATAGATAGTAAAGTACCATTCAGACCAAACTGATCATAGGGCTGGTGAAGCAGCGTTCATCAGTTTCTGTGGCCACGGCATACTAGATGATGTGTCGCCAGCACAATGTTTAGCCGCCTTTACTTTACCCCAACTAGTATCAGGTACCCATAGAGCTGGGTAGACTCAAGTCCCGGGAAAAAATCCTAGCCTGCACCATGATTCAAACCCAGAACCTTCGGATCACCAGTCAATTGCGCTACCGCTCGGGCACCGAGAATAGATAAACGTAATAAATCTTGTCCTAAGATTAAAATTTTATAATTCAGGCTAACATTCCTGAAGTTTGTTACTGGGGCTATAGGGATAGTCCAACGTTTATTTTGTGTTTTAAAAGCCAAAAATTTGTTTCGAGGTGTTGGTAATGTGTTGACTACAGCTTTAAAAATGTCCCAATGACACACAGTGAGTATATTGTTTTTTCCAACCCTAAAATGCTTACCTTAAAATGTTTCTCCACTCTTGACAATCTTCTGAGTTCAGCTGCCAACTCAAAGGCAGTCAAGATTGGATCTTTGCTGGACAAGAAAATGTAGGCCTCGCTTGCAAGACCTTTGTAAGCGTTAAGTCTATACTTGGCCAGGCGGAGCTGGTCAAATTTCATTCTATTTCTGCATTCCTTAAAAAAAAGTACTTTTTAGTTAGTGAACCTCTTAAATAGACATACATACAAACAAGCAAACAGACAGATACATAGACAACATACATATACAGACACGGACTAGTAAAAACATACAGACATATATATTTATATTATATAGATGATATAGATAATTATATAAATAAATAGATAGATAGGTAGATAGATATATAGATAGATAGATAGATAGATAGATAGATAGATAGATGAAAAAAGAATTGGTAGACATAGATAATTAAATTAGACAGACAGTTAGATAGACAGCTTGATAGATAGATAAATAGACAGATAGATAGATAAATAGATAGATAGATAGATAGATAGATAGATAGTACATATGAGCTTTTTAGAATGATAGCTTGCAGTGGCAATTTTATAGTGATCTGATAGGAGGGAAAGAAAACTGAATGAACAAATGACATTATGAGTGGAAAAGCTAAAGGAATGATAGATGGAAAAGCCAATGAAATGACGTGTGAATAAGCAGGAATAGATGAATAGAAAGTCGTATAACGTTAAGTTGCGAAATTTAATGTACTCACTAAACTAATGACACCCGCTAAAGATTTAAAATCCCAACTAACAAGACATAAACATTGGTCAGTAAATTAGAATAATGTTTGAACTATAAATCCTAGAAGTACCTGGCAAGCACAACTAAACTTGTGAGGTTTCATGATTGTTTCGCCACGGAGTAATAAAAGTTGAACAATTTCATATTGATTCTTCTGTGAAGCAAGGATCAATGGAGTTATATCCGTAGAGAACTGGGAGTCTGGGAAGGCTGTTTTGTAGAAGCCATCTTTAGAAGAAAGAAAGTAATTAGATGTTGTGTTACATGTTTATCTTTAATTAGTTTAGTAACATCCATATGGGTTGTGCATTAAAGTTCATTCACTTGTGTGGCTAAAAAAATGTTTGTTGACAATAGTGAATAATGCATTCACTTCCGTAAAGTTGGATAGACAATGAGGGACCAACGGGAGAAGCATAGGGATTAACAAATTTGAACACAAATTGTCTTAATGGCAGACTAATGCTTCGCTCTTAACTCACGCCAAAATAAATTGGACCATACTAAATTTGAACATTCGATCACCTTTTTAGCTCAGGATAATCTAAGACTGGGGTCTTCAACCTACGACACGCGTGCCAATCATGTCACGCAAAATGATTTTTAACGGCACGCGGAAGACACCCTAATAAATTGAGTGCTAGAAAAAAAGTGTCTCTGAAGCTGTTGGCACGCTGAATATAGTTGAAATAATAATTTGGCACACCATTATCAACATGTTGCCGACCCCTGATCTAAGAGATTGTGTGGACATTACAATGTGCAATCCATGTTTTTTAACGGATGATCTCACTGTTTAAACTTACTTGGCTTGATTATACTAAAAAAAAAACTGACTATAAAACTAAACAAAAATATTACTAAGTTTCCAGACGCAGCTGGGGGCTTAATCAGCAAACTACTTTAAACAAGACAAATGCCAAACATTTAAATGGCAGTTCAAAATACTAAAGCAAAGTGACCTTTTTGCATGCAATTTAATTTCTAGGTAAAGATAAAGAATATTATGCTATAAATTTGACAAAAAAATGTTAGTCGACTGAGTTATATTCTTTTCATATCAGTGTCACGATTCTGGACTTAACCTTAACCTTATTAGCACCCTTAGTCAGATAGCATACATAGATAGACCCAAGCATAGCAAGCGAACCTTAGATTAGCGCAAAGTCTAGGTTAGAAAGAAGAGAGTAGGGGACGCCATTACCTCTTCCCCTCTTCTTACGCAAGTGAAATCCTCCAGCACTCTCCTCCTCACCTCTCTTTAACCCTCTCTACACTCTTTCATTCCCGAATTCAGAGTTTGCAACTTGATTCAGCCAATTTGGTATTACACCATTTGTATGTGTGATTGTATGTGTGTGTATTCTTTAATGTATGTATATATTCTATTATGCTGTCAATTATGATTCATGTTGTATTTTGATAGTAACTACTCATTTATTTTGCTAAACTCAGCATACACGTAAAACCCCCACCCACCTGTAGACACCCCAACCCACTTCTACCCCTTTTTCATTATCTCCCCTCTTCGTCACCTCCTCAGCGCCCGTGGTCAAGCCCTTGATCCACTCGTCGTAGTGACATCTGGCCAGCGAAGCGTCTCGCACATACGTAAGCGCCTCGGGCTGAGCTCGACCAGAACCAATAGACTCAGGTACATCAAGGGAGATAAGTCATTATCTTATCCTTTGTATCTCCGTATACGTCTACACCCCCCCTCCGCCCCTGGGCCCCACCCCGCAAAAGTCGGCGGTATTAATTGTTCACCTACACCCACCCCTAATTTTCCCCCCAATAGTCAATCCTCTATGCAAGTATATTTCAAACCAGCCAACCATAACATATGTAATTCTAAACTAATGTAGCTATCCGATCAAATTTACCACTGATCACGTGACTAAAATCCAC
Organism: Anisus vortex; assembly: GCA_949126835.1. Classification (NCBI taxonomy): domain Eukaryota; kingdom Metazoa; phylum Mollusca; class Gastropoda; family Planorbidae; genus Anisus; species Anisus vortex. The sequence goes on from CASBPS010000186.1 coordinate 835,014, forward strand.
GAAAGCGCGCTTAACTAGTTTTAGCGCACTTCGGCTCAAGCGTTAGGTGGAGAAACTTGTCCGATTCTAGCCTCCACTTATTCAGTTCGTTCCATAGGATATACCGCCCGCATGTGTATAGATAGATATTTTGCCAGTATAAGTATTTTCATGAACATAGCTACGTTTCCTAATGTTGGATAACCTAGCAGTACCATGTGTTGAGTGTTTACTAAAGCCTGTGCAAATTTGTATATGTATCTTGCCATCGAGTGAAGAATTGAAATGATAATAAACACCTGAACTTAACCAGCGATTTATTTGCCTACTTAGAACTGTCTGTTGTATCCGTCATAATATCTAACGAGCCAGGAGAGACATAATAATTATTCTAGGGCAATTCCAGTCACGGTAACTCATACCCCACGACAACCTGCCACCACTACCCCCCACTCACCTACGACTCCGCACCCCTCTCATTGTCCAACTTCTGCCAGGTTGATGTCCTAATCATAAACACATCCTGACAATCAGCATAAATCTGATAATCCTCTGTTGATATCATTGTTAATCGTTATCTTGAAGGCAAGCTAGTACATGCAGTATCGCCTGGCATAGTTAGCCTGACTAGGGAGTAGTGTGATAACTTTGGATCAATAATATTGTTTAATGACGAGGATATCAGTGTTAGGTTCAAATTGAAACTTCGAACTTATCTTATGGTGTGCAGATTACATTTGTGTCTTCTTAGAAAAATAAGATTGTGGAGAGATGTAGATTTCGTTACAGAAAACGCTGGTTTAGAGTACAGGTTACCAATTCAACTAGAGAGCTTAAAGTTATGGACACATTAACAGTAGTCCAAAGTCAATTTGACAGACAGTTTCATTGCAAATAATTATCGACGTTGGTGTGGTTAAAGAACAAATCAACTTTTCATATCAATCCTACACGTAGACAAGGTGCATATTATCCTTCATTTTGGCATCCGACTCGCTAATCTTGAAAGGGAAGTATGAAATAGCTCACAACAGAAGACTACCTCCAACACCAAAGTCTATGGAAGACAGACCTGGAAACCAATATGTAATTCAACATAGCTATAGATCTTGTTTAAACCCTTCCATTGACCAATAATGAGAACGAAAAAATAAAAACTTTGATTTGGGAAACCCAAGTTCGATTCCGGAATCTTAATGCATAACGAGCAACCCACCAAAATGTTATATCCATGGCTATTAAGGGATAAGTAATCACAGAACTCAGATCATTAGAAGTTCTAGTCTTGTACGAGAGGTCAGTGGCCATTTAAAGGTAACCCGCGACCATGGACATGTCAATCAAACAAAGCATTGCCGATATTTAACCACTCATTATGGCATATAACAAAGGACTTCATTAAAGTAAAAATGTCTTTAAAGTTTTTTTCCGGAAGTGTCCACGTAAATATAATAAAAAATATCTGTTAAAGTACATAACAAGGGCATTCGGGACCGATGAATCTTTTCCATTTTCTTATGTTAAAAGCATGTGCCTTTCGGACGCCTTTTTGAAAGGAGATTTTAATTTCAGTTTGATGCATATTCAGTTTAGTTTATTTCTTCTAGTAAGCAACCAGTGAACGTAAAGTATAAAATAATTAAAATAATAGGCAGCAGGTTTAGAATCAAAGCAAACCTTAACCAAGTGTACAGTATAGCAAGTGCAGGAAAATATTTTTTTTAATTGTTTGTGACACTCTACATGCGTGAGTTGGATAACTGCGAAAAACAACAACAACAAGAAAGGTGATAATATAACCAAATAATAAACTTAATTTGTTTTTGTGTATCCCATGCAACACAAGAGTTCGATGCTTATTTCCGTTATATAAGGATCCAGGACCTGTCCGATCTTAAGTATTCAGGGATCCTTTTCACCATTATAGTTTGTGAGCTATGTCACGCTGAAAGGGTTCGGGGATCCATTCTAACATAAGTGTCTTGGATTCATCTCACCTTAAGGTTTTAGGAATCCTTTCCACTTTAATAGTTTGACGATACAATCCACCCTAAAGATGTGGGGTCCTTTCCCATAGGCTTTGGGAATTCGTCACACCATAAAGATGTGGGGTCCTTTCCCATAGTGTTTGGGAATTCGTCACCCCATAAAGATGTGGGGTCCTTTCACATAGTGTTTGGGAATTCGTCACCCCAAAAAGATGTGAGGTCCTTTCACATAGTTTTTGGGAATTCGTCACCCCATAAAGATGTGAGGTCCTTTCACATAGTGTTTGGGAATTCGTCACCCCATAAAGATGTGGGGTCCTTTCACATAGTGTTTGGGAATTCGTCACCCCATAAAGATGTGAGGTCCTTTCACATAGTGTTTGGGAATTTGTCACCCCATAAAGATGTGAGGTCCTTTCACATAGTGTTTGGGAATTCGTCACCCCATAAAGATGTGGGGTCCTTTCACATAGTGTTTGGAAATTCGTCACCCCATAAAGATGTGGGTTCCTTTCACATAGTTTTTGGGAATTCGTCACACCATAAAGATGTGGGGTCCTTTTACATAGTGTTTGGGAATTCTTCACCCCATAAAGATGTGGGGTCCTTTTACATAGTTTTTGGGAATTCGTCACACCATAAAGATGTGGGGTCCTTTTACATAGTGTTTGGGAATTCTTCACACCATAAAGATGTGGGGTCCTTTTAGATAGTTTTTGCGAATTCGTGACACCATAAAGATGTGGGGTCCTTTTACATAGTGTTTGGGAATTCTTCACACCATAAAGAGATCCTTCCATCATAATCGATTCAGGGGTTGCCATCACTCATCTATGTATTTCTCGTTTCGTGTGAAAGATACGATTCTGTCATGCCTTTGTGCCGTGACAGCTAGGAATCAGAATACTAAGGACTTTAAGAGATTAATTTCTGTCATGTCAGCTATATACATTGTACGTGTTCCCATTTAGACCCACCAATGAATCAGGCCAGTTTTGTAAACAAGAGAATGATAAATTCATTAAAAATTTTCTTCTTTTTTTTATTTGGCTAATTATATCAAAATAAAAAAAAATAACAAAGATTAATGGGATTTTAGAGACAAATGTAAAAATATAAATGTATTGTAGTGTATTGTGTAGGTATAATATGAATATTCATACTAGTAATATGGTTTCATAAATTATAGGAATATCGTGCGGGTGATATATTAGGCTTATTTATGAACTACTGCTGCGTCATGAAAGCGAAGAAAAAAGATGTGTTTTCGAGACAGAGAGATCTATTGATGACGTTCATGTTTGCTCAAGAAACGGAACTGCTTACTGGGGAATGGTGAATTTGTTTTACTGAAGGTGAGATGACAACTGGTGAATCTAAACGGAATAGTGGAATAATATCTTTAAACAAATGAAGAAATACTCAGAGGTTGTGGGTAATAGGTTGAGTGCTAATGAGATTAAACATGATAAAGTAGCCGATAGATAGACTGAATTGCCAGACAGAAAAAGAAAGAGAGATGGGGAGAAAGAGTAAGAGGAGTAAAGAGACGTATGAAGAGCTAAAAAGGTGAAGTGTGAGAGAGAGAAAGAGAGAGTAAAAGGATGAGAAAAATAGTGAGATTGTGAAAGATAATGAGAGATAGCAGAAAGAGGGGGGAAAGAAAGACAGAGAATGAGTAGGTGAGAGAAAAATAGAGAGATAGTGAAAGATAATGAGAGATAGCAGAGACAGGGAGGGAAAGAAAGACAGAGAAATGAGTAGGTGAGAGAAAAATAGAGAAAGTGTAAAAGTGAGCCATAGAAAAGGGAGTTAGGGAAACATGAAAAAGGCACAGAGAGAGAGAGAGACAGAGACAGAGAGACAGAGAGAGAGAGAGAGAGAGAGATCGAGACAGAGAGAGAGAAAGATAAATTGGGAGAAATGAAAAGATAAAGTGAGCACTAGAACGCGAGAGAGTAGACACTTGGAAACTATACTGATCTTAAACTCTGACCTATATAAATGTTAATATAATCCTTAACATTTCTATTGACACAAAGATGGCACTAATTACAGCAGTTCAAAACATAGGTAACCCCACACAAAGGTAACACTGGACATACTCAACAAAAAAACTCTTCACTGCACAACAGGCCACTAAGGTCCACAACATCAATACTTCGTCAAGATATCATAGATTAAATAATATGTTATACTTTGTGTTTAGGGATAAGGATTATAGTACTTATTGCAAATAACCCAACACCGGGATCAATGCCAGAAATCAGATACATGACCTACATATTGACTGGAGTGACCTAGCGCAGTGTCCTCCTTTATGACTCTATTTATCAACCGCCATGGCGGGGAGAAGGGTGGTTGGATTATGATCAAATACACAGCTATTTTATTTATTATTGTTTGCGCTCCAGCGGAAATGCCCCGCTAAAGGGCAACCAACGCTGTGGCGATCCCAAGAGTGTACTCGGAAACATTTGCTCGGGGAAGGTTCTCTATATCTCTCTGTTAATGAAACTTTTAACCCTTACAGTCCCGGGCGCGTATATAGCGGAACTGAAGGCAGCATAGATAGAAGTAGGTCGGTACAGGAAGGGTTAAGGGATGCGAGGCGGGGCTAACCTCAATAGGAAGATTCTCAAACACGAATATCTGCAATAAATTCAAATAATGTGGCGGGGGGGGGGGGGGGGGGGCAAGGTTGGAATACAAATTTTATCATTTCGTTATTATACCCACAGAATATGTTTGCAAATAGTTTTGGGGCGTTACAGGGAGTAGGGGGTAGGGACGAATATGTTACCTTTAGTCCCCCAGGTCTCGTATTGAATAATTTAAGAACTTAAGACAATGACATCTTTTTTTTTCCTGACAGACTTTTAACCGATATTTTTTTTTTACATAGACTTCAAACATCAGGATATATTGTTATATTATGTATTTATTTTGCAAAGAAACTGGGCGATTTTTTTTTCTAACTTCTCAATTGTTCAATCTAGAGTCGCTGTCAACAGACAAAAAAAAACAACTGATCGCTGCGTCATTTTGAATTCCATTGAAGGTTTACATTTAGTGGTATTGGTTCCAAGCATCTCTGTCAAATTAAAATGTGTACCAACTATCCAAAAACCCAGCAACCATTTATTTTCATGCTAGAAAGTGGTGAAAGTAAGCATTTCAGACAGACAACAGCGGAAATATTTTTGTTTAAATGAACTAGATCTAGCTTTAAATATTCTTAGTTGGCAGGGACAATTTTGTAGAGGTATTGGGGTGTGTGTTTAATTTTTAGAAGGCATCAACCGTGTGCTCTTCAACAACGGACATTTTATTTTACTCTTAGGAGTGCATGATTAAGTCATGTTAATTAAATGTGTTCATGTTTTCCTCCTGCCAGAACTATTGCACTGTACAATTGCACCCTTACAATACCATTACACCACATCCAAATGTAATAACAATATGTAAAGTAAAGTACCCTTCGGATCAAATTGATCATGGGGCTGGTGAATCAGCGTTCATCAGTTTCTGTGGCCGCGTCATGCGATGGGATTGTTTGGCCAGCATAATGCCCAGCCGCCTTGGCTTTACCCCAACTCAGTTCAGGTACCGATCAGAGCTGGGTAGACTCAGGGACACGCTCCAGTCCAGGAAAAAATCCTAGACTTCACCAGGATTCGGACCCAGAACCTTCGGATCGCCAGTTGAACGCGCTGTCGCTCGACCACCGTGTCCCCATAATACCAATATAAAGTACCTGGATTGTTCCTGGATTATAGCTTTTAGTTCTACAACATATATAAAGTACCTGGATTGTTCCTGGATTATAGCTTTTAGTTCTACAACATATATAAAGTACCTGGATTGTTCCTGGATTATAGCTTTTAGTTCTACAACATATATAAAGTACCTGGATTGTTCCTGGATTATAGCTTTTAGTTCTACAACATATATAAAGTACCTGGATTGTTCCTGGATTATAGCTTTTAGTTCTACAACATATATAAAGTACCTGGATTGTTCCTGGATTATAGCTTTTAGTTCTACAACATATATAGAGTACCTGGATTGTTCCTGGATTATAGCTTTTAGTTCTACAACATATATAAAGTACCTGGATTGTTCCTGGATTATAGCTTTTAGTTCTACAACATATATAAAGTACCTGGATTGTTCCTGGATTATAGCTTTTAGTTCTACAACATATATAAAGTACCTGGATTGTTCCTGGATTATAGCTTTTAGTTCTACAACATATATAAAGTACCTGGATTGTTCCTGGATTATAGCTTTTAGTTCTACAACATATATAAAGTACCTGAATTGTTCCTGGATTATAGCTTTTAGTTCTACAACATATATAAAGTACCTGGATTGTTCCTGGATTATAGCTTTTAGTTCTACAACATATATAAAGTACCTGGATTGTTCCTGGATTATAGCTTTTAGCTCTACAACATATATAAAGTACCTGGATTGTTCCTGGATTATAGCTTTTAGTTCTACAACATATATAAAGTACCTGGATTGTTCCTGGATTATAGATTTTAGTTCTACAACATATATAAAGTACCTGGATTGTTCCTGGATTATAGCTTTTAGTTCTACAACATATATAAAGTACCTGGATTGTTCCTGGATTATAGCTTTTAGTTCTACAACATATATAAAGTACCTGGATTGTTCCTGGATTATAGCTTTTAGCTCTACAACATATATAAAGTACCTGGATTGTTCCTGGATTATTGCTTTTAGTTCTACAACATATATAAAGTACCTGGATTGTTCCTGGATTATAGCTTTTAGTTCTACAACATATATAAAGTACCTGGATTGTTCCTGGATTATAGCTTTTAGTTCTACAACATATTTAAAGTACCTGGATTGTTCCTGGATTATAGCTTTTAGCTCTACAACATATATAAAGTACCTGGATTGTTCCTGGATTATAGCTTTTAGTTCTACAACATATATAAAGTACCTGGATTGTTCCTGGATTATAGCTTTTAGCTCTAAAACATATATAAAGTACCTGGATTGTTCCTGGATTATAGCTTTTAGTTCTACAACATATATAAAGTACCTGGATTGTTCCTGGATTATAGCTTTTAGTTCTACAACATATATAAAGTACCTGGATTGTTCCTGGATTATAGCTTTTATTTAGTTCTACAACATATATAAAGTACCTGGATTGTTCCTGGATTATAGCTTTTAGTTCTACAACATATATAAAGTACATGGATTGTTCCTGGATAATAGCTTTTAGTTCTACAACATATATAAAGTACATGGATTGTTCCTGGATTATAGCTTTTTGTTCTGCAACATATATAAAGTACATGGATTGTTCCTGGATTATAGCTTTTAGTTCTACAACATATATAAAGTACATGGATTGTTCCTGGATTATAGCTTTTAGTTCTACAACATATATAAAGTACCTGGATTGTTCCTGGACTATAGCTTTTGTTTAGTTCTACAACATATATAAAGTACCTGGATTGTTCCTGGATTATAGCTTTTAGTTCTACAACATATATAAAGTACTTGGATGGTTCCTGGATTATAGCTTTTAGTTCTACAACATATATAAAGTACATGGATTGTTCCTGGATTATAGCTTTTAGTTCTACAACATATATAAAGTACCTGGATTGTTCCTGGATTATAGCTTTTAGTTCTACAACATATATAAAGTACCTGGATTGTTCCTGGATTATAGCTTTTAGTTCTACAACATATATAAATTACATGGATTGTTCCTGGATTATAGCTTTTAGTTCTACAACAATATTGCCATGATAGACATGTTGGCTGGGGGGGGGGGGTCTTAACATTAATATGACTATGGACCTGTGAACCTTTATTATTGCGACTGTCTACCATCCAAACCTAACCATTTACCCAGACTCAGTGATGTTCATTGCAATTCAATTATAAATAGTCAACTTTCCAAAATATACAATACATACACGCATTCATACACAAATGTAAACTGCTACTGACAACGGATTTTTCAACGTTTCCAGGACAGACAAACAATTCTGCAGTCATGCGACTCTAAGCATTCGACTTCGTCATTTCCGCGACACAAACATGTCAACCAACCTGTGTCTCCGAGCTTTCGTCTTTCTTTCCACATCTCCAGATATCTCCTATGTTTGAGTATAGTCTCGGCAATCTGAGTGTGTCCAGCACTGATGGCTTGAAGGACAGCCTCATAAATGTGATGCTGGTTAGATTTCTCCAAAAGAACTTCAACGACCTAATGAAAAAAGAATATATCGGCTTTACATACCGTTAATCAGCATGCACCCAATAGTATAATTTATTAGCGTTAATTTCTTTCCTTTCCAATATAAAGGGGTCGTAATCTGTGAGGGTCTAGAACACAGGTTCTCAACGGGGCGTTATCGCAACCCTGTGGGCGGTGAGAAGCTTTAGGGGGGCGCTGATGTTCCCGGGGGCGATTGGGGGGGGGGCGGTGAAGGGCAAGTGGGCGGTACAAAGGTACCTGATATAATGTGAACACCTCAGCTATTTGAATCGATCAGTTTTTGAATGAAATGTGATTTAAACGCAAGTGCAGCTAAATATCTGATATCCCCCAACAGTAGGCCTACATACTAATAAGAAATAGGAACCGCAATGATTTTACGATGAAGTAGAGGTCAGTATTTGGCAAGTATGTTGTGCGGCCGGCTGGTCCTGTGTAGAGATGGGTCGCTCACTAAAGAACTGATCAACTGATCCGGGTCTTTTAAAGGAACGGATCCGAAAGCCGATCACTGTCAAAAGACCAGGATCAGTACTGATCCGTTCCCGTTCTGCATTTCGATATGTTGGTTTCCATAGTTCACTTAGAATCCGGATCTGACCCGGATCAGACCGATTCAGACCCGCTCAGTACTGATCGGATCAGACCCGATCAGTACAGATCGGATCAGACCCGCTCAGTACTGATAGATATGGGTCTGTACTGATCGGCTCAGACCCGCTCAGTACTGATCGGCTCAGACCCGCTCAGTACTGATATGGGTCTGTACTGATCGGATCAGACCCGCTCAGTACTGATCGGCTCAGACCCTCTCAGTACTGATATGGGTCTGTACTGATCGGATCAGACCCGCTCAGTACTGATCGGCTCAGACCCTCTCAGTACTGATATGGGTCTGTACTGATCGGCTCAGACCCGCTCAGTACTGATCGGCTCAGACCCGCTCAGTACTGAATGGGTCTGTACTGATCGGTTCCCGTTCTGCATTTCGATATGCTGGTTTCGAATGCGAGTGATCGTACAATTGCTGTCAATTGTAAATAATGTTGATGATACCATTTTTGCATTATAATTAGCCAATATGATTACAGTATTTTACATTTACCCTTTTAATTTTACTTATTAGGTGAAAAAAAAGGAATTATAGCTTAAAAACAAAAGTTTAATTATAATTAGTTTAGTAGCCTACAACTAGACAATTGAGAACAATTATTTCTTATTTATATTTTTTTATGTTTTAAGTAACAAAAAAAACGGCGTTTCAACAAGGGATCCAAGTTGTTTTTCTCTCCCCTTGACATCCAACATATAAAATTATGGAGGGAGGCGGGGGGGGGGGGAGGGTAAATTGCTAAGTGATCCGTGGAACCGTTCAACGGATCCGTATCTTTTTAGTGAGCGGCGATCAGCATGGTGAACGGTTTTGCCCATCTCTAGTCCTGTGATTGGTTCACCGGACTGTCAACCCTGCTGACCGATCCCTATTATCATCTCTTCATATTAATTATATTTTGATCTCAAGTGTTACCAAGGTGTACTTTAATGCATTTAACAGACAGATGTGAACCAATCATTATATAGCGAAATAGATACGTAGTAATCATATAGACTAAGTAGTTATTGTAATGCTTAAAAATATACATATAAATTCTTTGGTCATTTAATATATATAATTTTAAAATACTTTTTACAGTTTGGTCATTTCAAGTTATAAATTCTAGGGCATTTTTATAATTAAGGTAAAAAAAACAACATTTAAAGTATTAGCTCAAATGAAACGGGTTAATTATCTCCCTTAAAGTAATAAATGTTTCCGTATTTTTTTATTCAATAATGATGCCAACAAGTTCTGTTTTGTAATTTAACAAATATTACTGATTAATTATTTTTTTTTTTATACATTCGACATTATGGTATTCTTAACAAGATTTAATTATTAGAGGATTAAAATAATTTACTTAGACAAACTACTATCAACACACCAGGCAAACGATTCACATCAATATTGATTTTTTAAACCTCTTCTTTAGGTACATTTTTTTATCTATCAATTCTTACATTATGTTTCCTTTTCTGTTGCTATAAAGAAAATAAATAAGCACACAAAAAATGTAGTCAGCCTAAAAACAATTGCGGAAACTATATTGACCCTTGAACTTCCAGTGGGGGTTGGGGGGAGTGGACACTAAAAAAGAGTTGGGGGGGCGATAAAAAAATTGTAAAAGGGGGCGGTGAGCCGAAAAAGGTTTTGAACCTATGGTCTAGATTCTAGAACGATAAATCCAGATGTTAGAGAATGGCGTCAACGAAAAAATGATGGACTGCATGCAGCCCTTTAGTCGTATTGGAATATCTTTTATTCGTATTGACTTAACTTTAGGCGTGTTACCGGCGAAAATGATTCTTCCCCCCCCCCCTCCCCCAAAGTGAAAGCTAAGATTAAATAGCATTAGTGTCACAAAACGTGTTAAAAATTCCAGATTTGACAAGTGAAACAAAAGTAATCTTCTGTGTGATTATTGTAATTTTTTAATTTAAAAGAGTGTAATTTTAACTAGTTTTATTTTTTCTATTGTATTACACTAATTTTGGGGCTTTAGGGAACGTAATTATTTATTTACACGGTTGTTACATGATATACTATAGACTATGATTATTATTTATTGACTAAGCCAAAGTTTCCTACAGACCCAACAGACTAAGATAGACCTAATTTATTATAAATATTATAGGCTATTAGTCAACGCTACACTTGTTTTAAACATTCAGTGGTTGGCAGCTTGATGAAGTTAATGTAAAATATTCCATTAGCACTAATTGTATACCCAAAAATTTCCTTTAAAAAAGAATTTAATTACATTATAATCCTTAACTTGTTTATCAATTTATTCTAGCTTTCCTTATCTTGTTTATCAATATATTTCTACCTTTCCTTATCTTGTTTATCAATGTATTTCTACCTTTCATTAACTTGTTTATCAATATATTTCTACCTTTCCTTATCTTGTTTATCAATATATTTCTACCTTTCCTTAACTTGTTTATCAATATATTTCTACCTTTCCTTAACTTGTTTATCAATGTATTATTTCTAACTTTCATTACCTCACATTTAAATGTGTTTCTACGTGTCCTTACCTCCAAGTGTTCATTTTTCACTGCCAATCTCAATGCATTTCTCCCCAGGGCATCGATGCAATCAATGTTAATGTCCATGTAATCGTTGCATGAGTATCCGCTTTACGTTGGGTATGTCTCCGAACTCAGCAGCGTGGAGGAATTCTGCCTCCACATCCACAAACTGAAGCAGTTCTACAATTAGAAGTAAACCACACAATAAAAGAACAACAACCAACACCGTTCTCAATGGAAGCCAATTTTTAAAGCTCTATAAGTTAGGACATTTTGTTGCAATTAAACACAGCAAAAAGAAAAGGACACTGTGCATGTACTGTAACAATGAAATATGAATGATTGGCAATAGGGCTATATAATTTTATACATTATATCAATGGTCACGGCGATCTATTTTTGTATATTATATCGATGAAATAACAACAAAATAGCAACACATAGCGATCTTTTTTATATATAGTCCTATTATTTCAATCAGTTATCAGCAACATAGCAACACATAGGGATTATATAATATATATATATATATATATATATATATATATATATATATATATATTATCAATGAAATATCCACAATATAGCCACATATAGCGTTTTTTTAATGTACATTCTATTAATGATTTTTAAATATATACTTTATAAATAAAATTTCAACAAAATAGCAACGCGTGCTCTTTTTTAAATGTATATTATATCAATGAATTTTTTTAAATATATATTTTAATATATTATTATATATGTCGGGTATAAACGGTAAAAAATTATGATTATATAAACAATAGAGTAACGCTATTCTTAGTGCTTTGACGTCACGCGTGTAGAAATTTCCTCATGAACTAAGTGTAAAAAAATATTATTTTAGTAAAGGACGTCACCTCCTGGAAAAAATATTTTTATAACCGTCTAATAAAAAGCTTTGATAAATGACATAACTTTCTAGAAAACTCATATTTCTTGTATGTTCTATTAAAAATATAAAAACAACTATGAATAATAGGGCGATAAAATATTTAGTTCTAATAATATTTCACGCAGCGCTCATTTTTGTTTGTGTAATCAATTATTCATTGTCAACGTCTGCATTCTATTTGCGTTACCAATTTAGAAATATTGCACATGAATATTTTAACAGCGATAACCAAAATGTATTCCTTTATCACTGGATTGACTTGTATGATTTGCAGATTTGAAAGAAAAAAAAACCCAAAGACAATGGACGCCATAAGAGCAATTATTACAATTGACATAATAATGTTGTTTAAAAAAAATCAGTTTAATACATTCTTTATCATGGAGCACGGCAGCGCGTTGGACTTGCGATTCGAAGGTCCTGGGTTCGAATCCTGGTGAAGCCGGGATTTTTTCCCAGGACTTGAGGGTGTTCCTGAGTCTACCCAGTTCTGATGGGTACCTGTCATTAGTTGGGGTAAAGTAAAGACGGCTGGGCATTGTGCTGGCCACACATCCCCTTGTATGCCATGGCTACAGAAACTGGTAAACGCTGCTTCACCAGCCCTATGGTCAGTTTGGTCCGAAGGCTACTTTACTTTACTCACAGTCTTCATCGGGGTACGGTGGCCGAGCGGCAGAGCGTTCGACTGGCGTACCGAAGGTCATGGGTTTGAATCCTGATGAAGACTAGGATTTGTTCCCGGTCTGGAGGGTGTCACTGATGATTCTACCCAGCTCTGATGAATACCTGACCTTAGTTGGGGTAAAGTAAAGGCGGCTGTGCATTTTGCTGGACACACAATCCCCTAGTATGCCGTGACCACAGAAACTGGTGAACGCAGCTATGATCAAATTGGTTCGAAGGGTACTTTACGTTTTTGATCGTCTACTCACCAAAACCAAATATTGGAGCAACAAGACATGTCATATGCCAGGTATAGGTCTATCTTTTTGTATTGACAGCATTGACGTATGCACTGTCGAATTTGTTTATGACGTAGAGTTGCCAGAAACCTTTTCAGGAAATAACAAACTCCATTCTCTTCCTCCCTCTACTATATATGCCGGCCATGGGAGAATTGGGTATTGTGTTATACATGTCCGGTATATCTTTCAATTATATACCGGACAGTCTGCTGAAATACCGGACTGTGCAATCTGTCAACCTTATTAAAACTATAAGATTTCATCTTCTAAATGCCGCATAATTTTATGTTTGTATTGTTTTTAAATTTTATCTCATGTTTATGCAGCCCTCCTTACGGTGCCACATGATCCAGCCGTCTCGATGCATTCTAGCACGGCAAGGCTCTGATCTTATTACTACTGTTACTCCTCCATGAAAAAGTGTCAATTGTTAAAATATGTATTATAATAATTACTCTATATCAAGTGCATTCAACTCCCTTTCTAATCTATGTTTGGTTCAATTATAATATTAATAGTATCTACCGAGACCCTTAGTCTAGCGGCTCGGAATGCCCTGCCGAATGTCCTAGGTTTGAATCTCGGTCAAGTCTAGGCTTAGTTTCAGACCGGATCTGGAGGGTATCTGTGCTATTAGTCATGGCAACTGGGTATGTGCCGGCCATTTAATCTCATGGTATACTATGGAAACCGAAACTAGTGAACGTGGTATGAAAGGGAGCTTGTAAAATGTATTCCGTCGGAACAAATTGATCCAAAGGGCCGTCGAAGCAGCGTTCACCAGTTTCTGTGGCCACGGCATACTAGGTGATTGTGTGGACAGGACTATGAACAGCCATCTTTACTTTACCCATAATAAGGTCAAGTTCTACCCATCAGAGCTGGGTAGACTCAAGGACACCCTCAAGACCTGGGCAAAAATCCAATCCTCCACCAGGATTCGAACCCAGCCACTAAACCACTAGACTAGACCAAGAAACACAAATGACAACTTGACACAGTCATGCTAGTATATTGTATGACGTGAACTTTGACTTACCGTCGGCCTTGAAGCCTCCGAGTCCTGTGACACGCTGGACATGAAGCTGTACCTGGAGGAGCCAGGCTTCCGTCGACTCTTCCATCCTTTCCCGGCATTCAGCGGGATGTCCACCTTAATGCGAGACAATACCGTCATCATGTTAGAGGAAGACATTCTGTCGATGTGGTGATGGTGGACCCTGTCCCCGTCGAGCCCCTTGTTGCGAGCAGCTCGAGCGATGGCAGGGGAGGCCATTGTTATTATATCCTTTCCTTTTATATACGTGTATGTAAGTTTCTGTTATTGTTCTGACAAATTAAGTGTTAAGGTTGCAGTTTATTTCTACATAACCTACAGCCAAAGGGTCGGTATTATTAGAAGCGGTTTTACCAATCGCATATAACAAACCACAACGATTATTGCTTAAGGTAGTAGTCTATGTTTCGTTAGCCTCATTTGGATAATGTTGAAACTGTCTAATTAATTGAATTCGAATGTCACAGCGCAGGATCGCCTCCCTCTGACTCGCCATGTTATATTTTATTAAATGTTCACACAGTTAAACTGTGTAATGTATACCTCGACTGTCTGCATCTCTATTGTGAATCATCTATCTTCACTACCTGCATACCAAAGTGCTGGAAATGAAATGATGTTTTCAATCCTTAAGTCACAGCGATAAATATACTGGGTAATAACTATAAGTAGGCCTAACTTGAAACAGATATAAATTTCCAAACAATTTTCACGAATATGACGTTTAAACTTGGGACGGTGAGTATAAATGGGGTTATAGCTCAAATCGGATTCAAATATCAAAAAAGGTCCACAACGGGGCGAAATATACTGTTTCTACGTCTATCGCTAGTACATCACGAATGCCTGACCTAGATTTTGAACGTATCTTTCGTCTTTTTGCAAACCGAAAATCTTGCTTTGTGGGTTGGTGCCGGGCCTTGAACCAACTTTAGGGAAACTCTGACTATTGATTTGACACTTCGCGGTGACATACGTTTGAAACATAATTATGTGCAATAAAAAACAGAAGTAGATTAAAAGGGTAAACGCCAAAGATGGGACATTGTCAGCACTCGTATAGTTGAAATGAATGCCATTTTAATCACCGTTGCTAAGTCTGTATTTTAATTAAATTTATTGATTTTGAATCGAATAAAATGTGTTTTTATTGATTACTAGCTGATGTACTCGTCAAAATAACGGATAAATGAATAGGTAGGAGAGGGAGGAAGAGGGCGAGTTAAAGTTTGTATCCAATGACACGTCAACAAGATAGAGAAAGACATTACAGAGACAGAATGATCGAAGAGTCTTGGGTTGTATGTAATATATAATATACAAGCTACATTGCCCGGCGTTGCCCGGGTGAAAAAAAAACAGGACTGTATAAGGTGCAGATACAATTTTTATAAACTACAATTAAAAGAAAGTTATAAATCTAATATTTAAATTATTATTTTTTTACTGAAGATGTCCGATGTGATAAATTATTAGACGGTATATAAGCCTAGGCCTAAATAGGTCATTGACACAAACTCACGTGATTTCAAATTGACCAATGGGGATCCCTATGCGGACAAACACTCTCTTTTTATAATATATTTTATTCAGTAACTTATATATCTCTATATATAGATATATAAGTTACTGAATAAAATAACGGTCACTCAAGCTGCCAAATGTTTTAGCTTCCCACAGTTTTTTTCCAATTGATTTTTTTGTTGTTGCGATTATATGCTATTAGTAGTAGAATTGTTTTGGAAGAGGCGGCAAACTCGAGACTAGGGATGTTAAACGAAAACCGGAATACCGGATTCCGGTTTTGAATCTGAAAACCGGTTTTGATTTTTAAAACCGGATTTCGGTTTGTTGGTTGGAAGGTAATCATTACTTCAAGTAGCTCACCCTTTATTTTATTTTTCTATTGGTTCTGATGGAAATATAAAAAAAAAATAATGCTGGATTCACGCAAAACAATTCTTGAAACGCCTTGCTAATACTATTTAGTCTTAGAAATTGTGTTTCTTTTTTTTTTCTCCAAATACCAACTATGGCTTGCGATAAAAACAACATCAAACCAAATTTCGGCTCATCGTTTAGATGTGCGCTACTGTTTGATGTGCCTCAAGTGCCGCAGGGATTGCCCCTCCCGGGTTGGCCTACACAGCCATTCTCGGCGGTGCAGTTGGATACCTCACCCATGAAGCTACACAATCGTCTCTCGAGACGGACGGATGCCGACGATGACTCTTTGGTGTGCGCAAGAGAGAGAGAGCAAACTAGTTTTGTCCTGTGACCCTGAACAATTTGGCTAGACACTGCGTCTGTGCTTTATTATTAACGACAGCATTAAATATACATTCTTTTGACTTTTGATTGGCACTATGTGATCCTATTCAATACATTATTTTACAAGTCTAAGTCCACGGTGCACAAATTATCACTATTGAAAGCTATTGTAGGTTTTAATCAATTAGCCCATATTTTTTTTAGTTCTAAAGAATGTTATGGTAAAGTGTACAAAATCATAATGTATTCACACAAATCAACCCCTTGAATGCTCTGCAAACACGTGGGCCTATTCGGCCTAAGTTTATAATATTTTTCAAATACACCTACAAAACTATTCTCATTTGTCTTTTCCGGCCTGTGACTTGTGACATTGCGGGGGGGGGGAGGGGGGGGAATCGAAATCCGGTTTTAAACCGGTTTTATAGAACCGAAAACCGGTTTTGAAAACAAACCGGTTTTAACATCCCTACTCGAGACCCTACGCGTTCGGGGGAAAGTCTACACCATTGAATGAGTGGGACCTCGATTATAAGTATACTTCAATATGTTAATCCACTTGTTCATTAATGCACTTTTAAACTCTATTTCTATTATTAACAGATTCAGTTCTCGTAAGCGTAAAACACAAAAAGAGAAGTTGATAACTTAATAAATAATATAATTATCGAAACAATAACAAGACTCAAATAAATTGCAAGAGTAAGCATAATTATATGACATCTTTTTAAAAACAATAACTGGCAATGTATTTTTGTATGTGTTTCTTGTGGCATTTTTTTTCAAATCCCACAGTTTATTTATGCCCCCAGTTGTGTGCTCGGAACCCATGATTATCATTCTGGAATCAAGATTATGTTGAGAAAAAATTTCTAAGAAAGGAGGTGGCCTATGGTCAGGTCTCCGACATCCACAGAGTTCTGCTATCCTTGACATGTATTATTACTCCCTCGACCTATCATACCCAACAACTCACCCTACAACAAAAGAGAACCGTTAAAACAAAAGACATATTTATATGTGTTGTCTGGCAATGACAGTGAGAGATTGAACTATTCCGTATCCGGGTTGATAAAAGATATATTATGGCTTTGAAAAAACGGACGAGCCAGGACGTAACTTTGGAAGGAGTGGGTCGGGGTAGGGGGCAACCAAGACCCTATCCGAGACATGCTACCATGCCGATAAGGGCGTGCCGCATAGCATAGGGTGACATTAGGGTGACTAAACTGTTACCACTGCTGAATTTTGGCATTGCTCTTATATCTACTCTGTCGCCCGTTTTCACAAATACCAGACTAAAAGCCTGGTTATCTATGTACCGAGCTTGGCGAGATAGACTGTGGATCTTCTCTGTTTAATGAAATATCAGACGCGCTACAGGGGATGTCCCCCATGCGTTAGCCCACCGGTGGACTCTTAATGGGTACGTATTGGTGGTTTACACACTTCGCCAGCTTCGAGGCCCATGGTTACATAAATGAAGTGAGAAGAATACAACAACAGACTAAAATAAACATATAGGCATACCATAAAATGAAAATATCTAAGATGATAATGAAAAAAAATCCGCGACAAACTTTTGCAATCTTTTGGCACCTGCATGGTAGAATGAACTATGATACAACATATACCGGGCGGAAACTGTATACACTTTATAATCTTAATAGATAAACTTGTCTATTTGATTTATTTTGAAAAACAGTAGTGTTAATGTAACGCGCATTTAATTAATTATTTTTATCATTACAAATATCGCTATCTACATTTGGAATTTGACACTAACAAATCTTTTAAATTGATTGAATGTTAAGTCCATGTTAGTTCATTTTGTTATCAATACACACAGACGCACAGACGCACAGACACAAACTATTATCTGGATAGGCTTCAACTCCATGAAAATCCAGAGCACAACGCTAAGTAATTATTGAATTATTGAATGACACTTTTTAGACCCAATAACACGGGGCTTTGATCAAAAAGATTTTAAATTCCAGAGATAATTATTTCCTGGAAATTTGAACGAAATGTGACACATTCACCTGATAGAAAAAAAACAACAACAACACTTTTTACACTGATAGGCGTATCTGTGTGGGCTGGTTTACCCCATTACAACATAGGCAATGTTGTCTTTCACAGACACAAACGAGGGAAGCGAAACGATCAAAAGCTGATGTTTCAAAAAGGGAATTAATCAAGGTTGGCACATATTAGTCCGTTTGGCTACTTCCTACTGCCAATGGCCTTTACGTCGATACCTTTTTTTTTTAAGCTCTCTCTTTGTCACGTGCCATTCCTAACCAATGATAGTTCGATTCTTCGCGCGTGTCCTGATGCTACTACCCCCTTCCCTCCCTCCCGCTTCGCGCAAAACCTCCTATCCGGTTACCCGAAATCCATGGAAGACAAACAAAAAAAAGCATAACTTCCGGCGGGAAGCGTTTGATTATTTCTTTATGGCTGGGAGCTGGTGTGTGAGGGGGTGGGGGGGAGGCGTAATGTGTACGTACATAGCAACAAGATAACAAGAACAATTACAGATTATACAACCAACATAAACTTAATGACCATTTTACCTTTTACAATCGACGCAAGAAC
Organism: Anisus vortex; assembly: GCA_949126835.1. Classification (NCBI taxonomy): domain Eukaryota; kingdom Metazoa; phylum Mollusca; class Gastropoda; family Planorbidae; genus Anisus; species Anisus vortex. The sequence goes on from CASBPS010000186.1 coordinate 854,209, forward strand.
ATTTTCATTATAAGTATAAGTAGAGTTTATTATTTCTTTCGCTAATTTCAGACACATATTCAAAGATCTAAAGTTTGCAATTTTTTGAATTACCTTTACTTACTAAACCCCGTTTCTTTTCGAGTACTTCATAATTTTATTCTAAGTACACAATAAATAAAATTATGAATATTTCTGAGTACTTCATTAAATTATCCTATTGTGATTAGTTCGAATCTGATGATTTGAGTCTTTTTATTTTTTTTGTTTTTTTTTATAACTTTCTTTCCTGAAGTATTTTGAGTGACTTTAAGGATTTTACTACGAATATTACAGATGTTATAGGCAAAATAAAATCATCGACTCATTTAATTGCAGATTGATCTCAATTAAAACACAAAGTCCTGCGAATAAATTTGCAAGTGATAGTCTATGGCAGGGCTCGTCAACATTTGATAATAGTGTTCCAAGAGAGGATTTTTAATTCATTGAGCGCGCCAACATCCTACAAGTCAACCGTGACACCAACCAATTCCTTGTAGAAGAGACTTGAATTTCTCTAGTGTGCGTCTTCCACATGCCATCGAAAATCACTCTGCTTGCCAAATCCGGCGCGCCTGTCGTAGTTAGCCGACCCCTGGTCTATGGGTTGTAGCGTATTGTATGTTTTTTCTTGTACAAATTCTCTCCTGGGGCACCAGTCTGAGTGTTCATGATAAGGATTCAACTAAGAGCTAATTATAACTCTACACTATTAATTTTTAAACAAAATAACGTGGCTGTTTAAACGCTTCAATATTTGTTTGTATAGTTCTTTTGAACAATGGCCTGAACATGATTTGGTTTATTTTTTTACACTTTGTGACCCACTAACATAGTTTAGCTACTATACTAGAAGCCTACTAAAGTGACAAACATAAGAGATACGAATCTCGTTTTAAAAAAAAAAAACTAGATCTATACAGTTACGACTTTACACTAAATTTCGAGAATGGCAGAATGTCTGCTCAGAGGGAAATATATTATTACAGAACCATCGTTAGTAAAACGCGATAAACTGACCGAACGTTTGAACTTTTCCCCTTACTAGTACTACTTCTAGAATGAATTTGTTTTCCAGTGATAGTAAATGCAATAGTTTTAAGTCTATGTGCTATTAATTGTACATCTATAATCAGTAGCTTAGCCGGGGAAGGGAGGGGGGGGGGGGGCAGGGGGAACGGCCATTTTCGAAAAGAAAGGACCTTTTCGGGAAAAAATTATTTAATTAATAATTTTAACAAGCCACGAAGCACAATTTATGCTGTTTCTATTTTTTTTTCATTAAATTGCATTTCAACAATTTCATTTATTACAATCATTTTGAATCACTCAGCGTGCCAACAGCGTGAAAGTCAAACTGATCAACTATATTATTTTTATAAGACAATTTATTTAGTGACGTAGCAAGACCAAAAGAAAAGGAGCGTAATAGAGTAAATCATTAAATCGTTTTATATTTAATAAAAAATATTAACCTGTTCGTTATTATCAGCTTTTTAAAAAAATCCATTCATAGCTAATACACAATTTCATTATTAAACTTACACATTAATGGTTATCAACATTTGATTATTTTTTTTATTTTTTTTTCAGGAAGGAGGCGCGTCGGAGTTTAACCTACTTGCCCTTCCTTTGGGCCTACTAGGCATCGTACAGTTTTAGGTAGCCATAGCTCGGGGGGTGGGGAGTGATCGATCTTTGCCAAAGGCCGATAAGCGATCAACATTTGAATTTGATGTGTTATTAATTTGAAAAGTTGACGATGAATCAAAAGAAGAGATACGTAGAAGGGCTAATCATACAAACTGAGTAGTTATTTTAATGTTTAAAATTTTTCATTCTTAAGACATAAAATATTTATATAATTTTCAACTATCTTGTGTAATTTAATCATTTTAGAGTTAAAAATTGTAAGCCATTAATTTTTTTTAAAGGAAACAAAATAAAAACATATTAGAATATTAATGTAAAGAAAAAGGGGTTAATTATCTCCCTTTAATTAAATTATCAAAATTTGATGCTAGTGATACCAAACGAGTTAATTGTTTTAATATAACTAGTGTACTTCTGAAAATGCTCATCTCTCTTAATTTGCCTTAAATTATGGAAAGAGTTAAATGTTTTGAAAATGATTTCACGTAAAGGTATGCCCAGTTTCAATGCAAATCCATTCCAGTTGCCCAACACTTCAAGTGCTTTGGGTTCCAGTCTTGCAAATGGAAGTTTAACTCACTGAAACGTGTCGCCAAGTCATACAGAAGCATTGGCTTCAACAGTCAGTTCTCCTAATTCAATATCGGAATTTGTTTTCCATTAAGATACATCTTAATTGCTTCCAGACAAGAAAATAATCTATCCAAAACTTTACTTAGACTCCGTATGACTTTCTTCTAGAAGAGACTTGAGAAACTAGACAATTTACTATCTTAACAATAGATTAAATCACAGATTGCAAGTCCAATGATGGGAGCTTTGCATACAAACATTCCTGAACTAAAACAGTCGACGTCTAGTTAGATTCCCATGTAGTTCGCCATGCAGCAGCCACTAATTATGTTGACATACGTTGTTTTCACCTGCATTAAACAATATTCTTGGAAATCTTAGGCATGCCACAGAAAATCGTTTTGCGTGCCAACTCTGGCTCCGCGTGCCTCAGGTTGCCGACCCCTACTATAGAGCATTCGCGTTGATTCTATAAATACTTTTCGATACTAGATGTTCATCCCGAAAATAAGCAGTAGATGCAATCGATTTTGCAGAAATTCCCATCACTATTATTTGCTAGTTAAAGAATCGTGAATGGTTAAATAAAACACTATTATACAGTGTGTGTATCATGAGGCACATGGTTTTCTTATAACACTTGATACGTACGAATTCTTAGTCATTCTATTAATCTGCAAAAACTGCTAAAAGTGGGGCCTTTTCCCCAAAATTTCGCTCCCCCTAGCGTCAAAACCTGGTTACGCCACTGTCTGTAATGGGGAATCGGACTAAAATTGTATTATGTAATATATTTATATCTATGTAGTATATATTAAATAATGTAGGCAAGGTTTCGGCAACCAATGACACACGTGCTAGACTCGGCACGGAGAGCATTTTCAATGTCACGTGGACGACCCACAAAAAGGCGATTCAAGTCTCCTCACGAGAAATTGAGTGCTAGGGCACGATGAATTTTAAGCTGTTGGCACGCTGAATGAATTAGAAATTCTTCTTTGGCACACTACAATCAAAATGTTGCCTACCCCTGATGTAGGCAACTGAATGGGTTTTCAGGTTCAAGAATGTCCCCATTTCTCCTTCTGGATTCGCTAGTTTTAAATGGCATCCATTGGGGGGGAACCCCCACTCCATTCACACCCTTGAAGATTTTGTTGGAAAAACACACGGCTAAATAGGTAATAGCCAGGGCTCTGATGGTCACTGTCCCCTGGTCGAAACTACGTAACCTCATAGCGGTGACTCTGTGTAACGGAGCAAAGATCCGAAAAGTTCCACCTAGGAACGTCGTGTAGCTGGACTGGTGAGGCCCGCATGCGGGATTCCCGTTTGAAAAGGCAATGCACGATAGGACTCTGTTCCGGCTGGGGAGTGTCTCCTAGCCTCCGCAGTAGTAAGTTATAGTCCAGCGCGATGGAGCTAGTTTCCAATACTGCAGCATTGCAGCCAGCTGTCCTCTGATGGCTAGCTCAGACTTTTGGAGAAAGTCGTGCTAAACGTACCTCAGCGACATTGAGGACAAACACCAGCAAACGGTTGACTTGACCCTTTACTCTGGGTCTTGCAGGTAGTGCGGCAGAGGCATTGCCGATCGTTTGTTTTGCTACGTCACTTTAGCCCCCCTGGGCGATCGCTCCCCCTGGAGCAGACAAAAAACATGGCTTGTACAACCGAAACGAATACCCCGAGTCTGGGTATTACTCAGTTGAGCTGCCCCGGTCACTTGCCAACTCGCGTTGGGGCATTGACCGATAAGTCCGCGACCAACGTGAACTGTCAGTTTCCAGTCTCCATCTCGGATGGAGGAGAACCACGCGGTTCTGAAGTCTCAGGAAGTGGGACCGCTCATATGAGGGTAGAGGTATTAGCTTGTGACCCTTCTAGGGCAGGACTGCCATTGCAGGGGCCCAAGGTGTGCACTATCTCTGTCCGTACGGGAAAAGCAAAGCCTGGGAATGGTGAAAACCCGGGCGCTGTTGTTGCTAAGCAGCAGTCGAAAGTCACCCTCTGCCAAGTGGAGCACAGATCCGACAAGCCCCACCTAGGAGCTTCGTGTAGCCGGACTGGAGAGGCCCGTTCGCGGGATTCCCGGGTGAAAAGGCAAGACACGATAGGACTCTGTTCCCAGGATAAGCAGAAAAGCAGCTGCCAGTTGCCAGCCAGGAAATGTAGCCGCTCTAGACGGGAGCATTCCTGGAAGACTGGAGGCCAAAGCGGCCTACGAACTGGCAGTAAAACCAGGGCTGGTGGTACCCTGTGTCCCGGTGTACATGACATACATCCGGGGAATCCCACCTTGGGTGGTCAGGTCAGTCACAATAAGACCGCGTTCTGCCAATCCCCGACGGTGACTCCTGCGACTAGTGATACGGCGCACAGATCCAATAAGCCCTTAGGGGTTTCGTGTTCCCGGTTTAGGGGTGCTCGTGCGCGGGTATCCCGAGCTGAGAGGCGTAACACGATAGGACTCTGCTCCCAGCGAAAGCGGAGGAAGCCCGACGGTAGACGTGACCTAGGCAAAGGTTCGCACCAAAAGAGCGCCCAGCTCCGGGTGATGCACCTGAACGTGTTCGGCCTGATCCCCAAGTCTCTAGAGATCCTAAAACTCTTGCATGAGTATGATATTGACGTGGCAATGTTCCAGGAGTGCAAAATTGGTAAGAAGAGGGTGGCATCCTTTTCGGGATATACGGTCTTCCGATGCACCTGCTGCTTGGGAGGCAGTGGAGGGTTGGCAACCCTTGTCCGAAGTTCACTACAAGCTCGAGTGGTGAACCGCAGAACGGGCAGTTGCAAGACCGATATCCTAACCCTGGAGGTGTTGAAGAATGGAAAGGCTTACACCCTGACCAACGTCTACAACCCTCCGAAGAAGGATTTGGACCTCACCGTGGAGGCACATCTTTCTCGCACTTGTATTGGCGGTGATTTCAATGCGGCATCACCGGCCTGGGGCTATGCTGTCGCCAACAACTCAGGACGACTGGTGGAGGAGCTATGCAACAGCACGACGCTTATCCGATTACAGGGTACCGATACCCCAGCTACCTTTTTCCACACGGGAAATGGCAGTGAATCGAGGCCGGATCTCACGCTCGTGAGTGCTGATCTGGCTGCTAGCACCTCTATGGAAGTCTTGGGTGATGTTGGGAGTGATCATTTGCCCGTGTTGGTCACTATCAATATAGGAAAAGCAAGCAGCGAACCTTCCGGGCCCAGGAAGTGGATCTACTCGAAGGCACGATGGGACGAGTACAGAGTGCGCACCGATCGCGCTCTTGAAGAAGTGCTTATCGAGACTGGGCCTATCGACTCAGTGTATGGTACGATGGTTAAAGCCATACTAGGGGTTGCCAGAAAGACGATACCAAGGTCACATGAGAAGCGCAAGTTCAGACCGTTTTGGACAAAAGCCCTAGGAGAGTTGGTCCGCAAAAGGAGGGCTGCTCGCAAGCTCGCGAGCAGGCGGAAGACGGCCGAGAGCCGTCGAGAGTACAACCGTTTAACGGCGGAAGTAAAAGGGGCTATCGCGGAGGCAAAGTTGTCGAAATGGACTGATACATGTGCTGGATTGGACCTTGCGGATAGCCGGCAGGCATGGAACCTAATCAACCACCTTGAGCGAGCTGAGGTAGCTAGCAGAGCACCAGCTTCGTTGGCAAGAGCAGGGGCAGGCCCCATGGTATCGGATACCAAGCGGGCTGAGATGCTCAACCGTCACTTCGTAAGTGTCGGAAAACTGGGTGGAAGAACGAGTGTGTCTGCTGGGCTTGATAAAGTCCGGAAGGCAAACGAACGCCACATGACGGGAGAGGGTGAGGCTAGCACATTCACGGTGCCCTTTACTCGGCAAGAACTGGAGTATGTTTTGAGACGGTGCAAAGCGAAGAAGGCCCCTGGGCTGGATGGGATCAGCAACGAGCTGATCACTCACCTTGGGGCTGGTGGCAAGGGCAAACTCTTGGAGCTCGTAAATCGAACATGGTCTGAAGGTGTCCTACCGAAACAGTGGAGAGAGGCCTTGGTGGTACCCATCTTGAAGAGGAGTAAAGACCCGGGTCAGGCCGAAAGCTACCGACCGATTTCCCTAACATCGTGTGTAGGGAAGGTAGCTGAGAGATTAATCAATAGGAGGCTTGTGAGGTTCCTAGAGGATAATGGACTGGTTACCCCCACTCAAGCAGGCTTCCGTAGCGGAAGAAGCTCGATGGATCAGGTGACGCTCTTGGTCCAGAAAATGGCTGACGGGTTTCAGCGGAAAGAGTCTACACTAGCAGTGTTCCTGGATTTTAAACAGGCCTATGACAAGGTCTGGCGGCCGGGGTTGTTGTTGAAGCTACAGAGGCTAGGAATAGCCTCTAACATGTACAATTGGATCAAAGGGTTTCTATCCCGAAGAACAGTTGCAACTCGTTACGGGAAAGCGGTTTCTCGGAAGCGCGTCCTGGAGCAAGGATTGCCCCAGGGCTCAGCACTGTCCTGTACATTGTTCCTGGCTTTTATCAACGACCTGCCGAACTATCTGGGATGCTCGTCGCTGCTTTTCGCAGACGATCTTGTGGTCTGGTCGACCGGGAGGGAAGCGCGTGCTCTCGAGCGGGCCCTCCAGCAGGATTTGAACGCAGTAGCCTGTTACGCCAAGCTATGGGGTATGGAAGTAAACTGCCTAAAAACAGTTTACTCGCTCTTTATTCTCGGAATCGATATCCTCAAAGATCCGATCGAGCTGAACATTGACGGCCGCGCCCTGGCATGCGACCAGAAGCCGGTCTATCTCGGAGTGACACTGGACCGAAAGCTAACGATGTATGACCATGTGAGGTTAGTCCAAGAGAAAGCATCTTCTAAGCTGAACATTGTCAAGAGACTGGCCAGTACTGGCTGGGGTGCGAAGGCGAGTGTGTTGAGAAATCTTTACCTAGGAGCGGTAAGATCTCAGATCGATTACAGCCTCCCGGTGCAAATCTATGCGTCTGATACTGCTTTGAAGACGTTGGACTCTGTACAAAATCAAGCCCTCAGACTAATATGTGGAACGTTCCGAACCGCCCCGAAATCGGCTGTTGAAATCATGGCAAACGTGCCGCCTCTGAATGGGAGAAGGAAAAGGGCCGTTATTACTGCTTACGAGCGGTATAAGCGGTTGGAGGAAAGTTCCCCCCTCAGGATGCTCGTGGATTCCTGGGTGGGAAGAGCTCGGATCTCAATGCAGTCCTTCATGCACCACGCACTGAAGCTCAGCGCAGAGATTGGACTCCCGGTCGACCGCATGCCCATGCGGACGGGAGTGGAACCTCCTCCTCACCTATCTTTCAACCTACCAGAGATACGGGCGAACCTGATGGAAGCAGTCGGACCCAGCGCTTGCCTGACTGAGAGGCGCGCAGCTGCTCTAAGGACGGTACGGGCATACTCGGGATTCGTTGAGGCATACACTGATGGGAGCGCGATCAGTGGTACCGAAGCGCGTTCTGGGTATGGTGCTCTTGTGTCGTACCCGAAGGCAGAAGAAAAACGGGCTGAGCTAAGTGGGCCGTGTGGAGCAATCTGCATCTTTGATGCGGAGATGGAAGCCATCAGAATTGCCGTTGAGGCAATTGGGAAAACGTTCGAAGAAACACCATCTGCTCGTGATGATGTGGTTATCTTCACTGATGCACTTTCAGTTCTCCAAGCCATCGACGGCTTGGGGAGTTGGCCCGAACTGCTTGTCCGACTATTAGCTGCTATTTCCGATCTGATCCTCAGGTACGAGGTGAAGGTCATCTTGCAGTGGATTCCAGGTCATGCAGGAGTCCCTGGCAACGAGATAGTGGATGCCTTGGCCAAGAAGGGATCCCTGACACCCACTCCGGAGGGTCCGTCCACCTTCGCGAGTGCCCGCAGATCAATACGTGAGTGGGAGACAAGACAATGGAACAAGAGTTGGGACGAGTCTGACAAGGGTCGAGGTGTGTGGCAGCAACTAAAACGGCCAAATCGAGCTGATCCGTGGTGGAAGCTCCGCAGGAGAGAACAGGCTACGATAGCCCAGTTCCGTACAGGGCACTGCCCTATTGGTGCCTATTTCGGACGATTTAGGCCCAATTTCGATTCGCGGTGCCGACATTGCTTTGAAGCAGAAGAGACGGTCGAGCATTTGCTTTTAGACTGCCCTGCCTTGCAGGAGGAAAGAGTAGATGGGAATGGTCAACAGTTTGCACCATCCCTTTATGGGAACCTGGCTGTGCTACGTAGTACAAGTGTGTTTGTCCTCCGAATCCTAAGAGATTAGTCTCGATTCGATCACTCCGGTGAGTGAGGTTTAAAGTCTGGTGTCTTCACCATATTTAAGGGTATTCCAAGGTCGAGGTCAACTGTGTCACCGTTTCCTCCCTCGTCGTATTCTGTTATCACCCCTGAAATTGTGTTTACTCTGTAGTGTGTTCTTTTCCCAATAGTGTTATTTCTGGGGTGGTACAACATGATTCTGTTGACATGAAATGTTTTGACTTTATCGTTCACTCTAACCTCATAGTTTAAATTGGATATCTTCTTTACCACTTCGAAGGGACCCCCCCATCGAAGTTCCAATTTATTTATTTGTTGAGGTATCAACACTAACACATGATCTCCAACTTCGATTTTTTTAATGGATGCATTCCTATCATAATAACTTTTTGACTTTTCCATTCCTTCTTCGGTCCTTTTTGTCGCGAATGCGCATGCGTTTTGTAGTTTCTTCTTCAAGTTTAACAGGTAGTCGTATGCAGTTCTGGTTATTGGGTCTTCCATCTCTTCTGTTAGTATAGACTTTATTATGCTCATTGGTCCTCTGACTTTCCTGCCATACATGAGCTCAAAAGGCGAGTACTCCGTGGTCGTGTGTGATATTTCACGGTATGCGAATAGCACAGATGGTAAATATGTATCCCAATCCGAAGGCTTATCAAACGTGACTTTTCTGAGCATTTCCTTCAGAGTCCCATTGAACCTTTCAACGGCCCCATTTGACATCGGGTGGTATACTGATGAATGGGTTATCCTTATTCCCAGTAGCTTTGAAACCTGTTTAAATATGTCTGACGTGAATTGACTTCCATTGTCCGATAAAATTGTGTCGGGAAATCCCATTCTGCAGAATATAGACATAAGTGCGTCTTGTACTTCTTCCGTTGAAACAGTTTTAAGCGGAATTGCTTCTGGCCATCTAGTGCAAAGGTCTACAACTGTTAGTATATATCTATTTTTAGTTTTTGTCATATTTAATGGTCCTACAATATCTATGGCTATTTTACAAAATGGCTGGCCAACTATTTTTGAAATCCCCATTGGGCCTTTGCTCTGTTTGTTTTTCTTACCCCTCTGGCACACGTCACATGTCTTGCAATAGTCCTTTACCTAATTGTTAATTCCTGGCCACGTGAATTCAGATTTTATCCTCTCAAGTGTTCGCGCGTAACCCTGGTGACCACTCATAGGTGTGTCGTGTCCTACTTTTATGATGTTTTCGCGAAGCGTATTTGGTATGACCAGTTTAATAAAATCGTCCCCTAAGTTCCTATTTCTATTACATTTCCTAACTTGTTTATATAAGTAACCATTTATTATCTTGTACCCATTTTCATTATTATATGCCCTTGTCCACAATTTTTCTAATGATGTGTCTTCTTTTTGCATCCTCTTGAACTCATCTTTATTGACATTTATGTTTATAAATGTACTTTCCAATTTTCCCTCTTTCATTGCGTTTTCATTTTGTTTTTGTGCCCTTGTCTGCACATGTGCAACTATGTTTAAGTCCGCATTTGATGGTGGTTTTGCTCCATCAACATTTCCTATCAATAGTTCTGCCGGCGGGTTTTTTAAAAGTATCGCTATATACGTACCCGTTAGATACGGAGTTTCTATATTTACTATGGCCTTTCTAACTTGTATCTCTTCGCCGTTCGCAGTTATTATGGTAGTTTTCCCTTTCACCCAATCGGATCGTGGGATTAGGCTCTCTTTGCAAGCTATTACAACTGACCCCGTATCTCGCAATGTTGTCACTGCCCTATTGTTTAATTTCCCCATAACTATCGGTAATCTTCCTTTACTACTGATTATATTCGCCCATGTTAGTTTTCTCACCTTCCCTTCTCCGTTTAAACAGTCCTTACATGTTCTACACTTTCCCGTTAATGCTGAAGCTAGTCATACATTGTTATTGTTGAACCGAACCCTCCTATCGTCCCCGCCTTCGGATCCGTTTGTACGAGTCTCGTCTCTGTAACTTTGACCTACTTGTTTATTTCGCCAACAGTCTCGCGACCAGTGCCCAGTTTGACCACATGTGTAGCACTCATTGCTATTTTGATGGTTGTATGCTTGATGTTTTTGTTTGTAACCGTCATATGTCTGTTTCTGTGATCGGTCAGGTGACATGTAGGCCGATTGTTGTCTACGAGATTGTTTCCCAATTGGTGAATGTGATCTATATGGTGATTGTGGCCTCTGTCTAAACGGTGATTGCGATCTATATGATGGTTGTGGCCTCTGTCTAAAGGGTGATTGTGGTCTATATGGTGATTGTGGCCTCTGTCTAAACGGTGATTGCGGTCTTTGTGGTGTTCTATCCCGTGATTTCCTATCACTAATTGTGGCCACGGTATCGTTTGTTTGTGTTTCTGTTTGTCCTAAAGGTCTGTTGGGGAAAATGGAGAAGTAATTGTCGCAACCCTTCTCTACGTCGTCTATTGTCTTGGGTTCCCTGGTCAAAATATGGTGTCTGACGTCTGTCGCCACTGTCCTCGTCACTTTGTCCCTAAGTATCAAGTCCAATAGTCCGTCGTATGATTTGTCAATGCCACTAAGCTCTACCTATCGCTTCAAGTAGTATTTTACTTTTCTGATGTAGCTTCCTGATTTGTCCCCCTTGTCTGGTCGCATGTTTCATAATCGGTCACTATATCCTGCGCATGTTAGCCCATAGTGTTTTTGTATTTCTTTTTTTTAGCTTCACGTAGTCTGTTTCCGCGCCTAGTTCCGTGGTATAATGGTCGCACCCTCTATCTAACAAAATTTTTCTGAACTCATGGCACCATCGTTTTCCTTCTAACCCTATTTCTATGGCTTCTCTTTTAAAAATATCTATGAGGTTGTCAATATCTTCTGGTTCATTACCCCCTTTTAGTCCTACCAGCCGCATCTTTATCCATTTCTTTCCGCCTTCGTCCTCTCTTTTACTCTCTATCATTTCTCCCTCCGACTTCGCGCTTTCTTTCAATAATTCCAATTTTTTTATTTCTCTCTCTTCTCTCCTTGTATTCCTTTCTTCCCGTTCCCTCTCTAGTTCCCGTGCATCTTTTAATTTCTTTTCTGCCCATTCTATCAAGTCTCCGCCCTCTAATTTACATTTCTCTCCTAAGTCTATATAATAGGCTAAACCCAGTTTATCCTCATTACTCATTTTACCACTCCAAATTCTACTAATTAAGTAATCAGAAAAAATTATTTAAAAAAATGTATAGTTTGTAGTCCCACTTATTCAATTGTGCGATCAGTTACTTCCTAATCAATTGTTTACTAAAATAGTAATTACTGATAACGACACTGTAAGCGATTTTGTCAACCCAGTGTGTGTATACAAATCCCAAATTATACAAGTGTGTCATTAAAGATCACCACTGACGTCGAAAGATAATCTTATTTTTCCAACACACGCTGAGTTAATTGCCCTAAAAAATTATTTCTACACTATTCTCCACACATGTAAATTCAGTTCGAAATTTGTGTAGGATAATATATAATTTCATTAAAATAAACAGAAAGCATCAGGGATGCACACCATTAAAATAAACAGAAAGCATAATACATAGCATACACAAAATCATGAATCATAATAATACTTAAATACAGGCATACTTGCACTCTCAGAGTGTGTTTTTACCCGTGTCGTTTCGTCCCAGTATCAGGGATGCACATCAGGTTTTATCATTCACAGCACGGGACGGCAAGGTTAGAGACCCCAGGTCAGCATACGGCCCACGTACGGTGAGCATAGGTCTGCACGTCAGGGTTGTCACTCACAGCACAGGTCAGCATACGGCCCACGTACGGTGAGCATAGGTCTGCACGTCAGGGTTGTCACTCACAGCACAGGTCAGCATACGGCCCACGTATGGTGAGCATAGGTCTGCACGTCAGGGTTGTCACTCACAGCACAGGTCAGCATACGGCCCACGTACGGTGAGCATAGGTCTGCACGTCAGGGTTGTCACTCACAGCACAGGTCGGGCAAGGTCTGCACACTCACAGCACAGGTCAGCATACGGCCCACGTACGGTGAGCATAGGTCTGCACGTCAGGGTTGTCACTCACAGCACAGGACGGGCAAGGTCTGCACGTCAGGGTTGTCACTCACAGCACAGGACGGTCAAAGTGAGAGACCCCCGGTCAGCATACGGTCCCGCACACGATCAGCTTACGTGTAGATCACAGCACAAGGCAGCACAATATTTTTGCTGGCACCTTATTACTGTAGTGTAGTTTAAAATTTAAAATTCACAGTACTTCTGGTTACGATGATCATCGCACCATTTAAACTAATGTTAAATGTTATTTCAAGTTCGAGACGTACAGGGTCTGGTCGAACCTCTAAAGTATGGAAACTGCACACAACGCTTGTTATTCCCAGTTCGAGACGTACTGGGTCTGGGTCGAACCTCTAGTTGGGCGCCAAATGTTATAATTATATTACACTGTTCTTTATTCACTAACACGCTGGACGCAAGGGTTTCAGTTCAACCTTTATTTTACATGTACATACCGAATCACCAATCTAAATCCCCCCCAGCTCTGTCCTGCTCAGCTCTCATACCCCGAATGTCCAGTCTTCCTACCTAAACACCCCGTGTTCGCTCCCTTCATTCACGATTCCCCCTAACTGACTTGAGTTCATTCATTCCTATCTTTACAATAACATCACTGGGCTCAACACACACACACACACACACACACACATACACGCCTACACACACCCATTTGTCGACAATAGATTTTAATTCATTCATATCCACTCTCTTTCACTCAAAATAGCTCACAACACTATGCAACAGCACGACGCTGATCCGATTACAGGGTACCGATACCCCAGCTACCTTTTTCCACACGGGAAATGGCAGTGAATCGAGGCCGGATCTCACGCTCGTGAGTGCAGATCTGGCTGCTAGCACCTCTATGGAAGTCTTGGGTGATGGGAGTGATCATTTGCCCGTGTTGGTCACTATCAATATAGGAAAGGCAAGCAGCGAACCTTCCGGGCCTAGGAAGTGGATCTACTCGAAGGCACGCTGGGACGAGTACAGAGTACGCACCGATCGTGCTCTTGAAGAAGTGCCTATCGGGACTGGGCCTATCGACTCAGTGTATGGCACGATGGTTAAAGCCATACTAGGGGTAGCCAGAAAGACTATTCCAAGGTCACATGAGAAGCGCAAGTTCAGACCGTTTTGGACAAAAGCCCTAGGAGAGTTGGTCCGCAAGAGGAGGGCTGCTCGCAAGCTCGCGAGCAGGCGGAAGACGGCCGAGAGCCGTCGAGAGTACAACCGTTTAACGGCGTAAGTAAAAGGGGTTTTCGCGGAGGCAAAGTTGTCGAAATGGACTGATACATGTGCTGGATTGGACCTTGCCGACAGCCGGCAGGCATGGAACCTAATCAACCACCTTGAGCGAGCTGAGGTAGCTAGCAGAGCACCAGCTTCGTTGGCAAGAGCAGGGGCAGGCCCCATGGTATCGGATACCAAGCGGGCTGAAAATAAAGTCCGGAAGGCAAACGAACGCCACATGACGGGAGAGGGTGAGGTTAGCACATTCACGGTGCCCTTCACTCGGCAATAACTGGAGTATGTTTTGAGACGGTGCAAAGCGAAGAAGGCTCCAGGGCTGGATGGGATTAGCAACGAGCTGATCACTCACCTTGGGGCTGGTGGCAAGGGCAAACTCATGGAGCTCGTAAATCGAACATGGTCTGAAGGTTTCCTACCGAAACAGTGGAGAGAGGCCTTGGTGGTACCCATCTTGAAGAGGAGTAAAGACCCGGGTCAGGCCGAAAGCTACCGACCGATTTCCCTAACATCGTGTGTAGGGAAGGTAGCTGAGAGATTAATCAATAGGAGGCTTGTGAGGTTCCTAGAGGATAATGGACTGGTCACCCCCACTCAAGCAGGCTTCCGTAGTGGAAGAAGCTCGATGGACCAGGTGACGCTCTTGGTCCAGAAAATGGCTGACGGGTTTCAGCGGAAAGAGTCTACACTAGCAGTGTTCCTGGATTTTAAACAGGCCTATGACAAGGTCTGGCGGCCGGGGTTGTTGTTGAAGCTACAGAGGCTAGGAATAGCCTCTAACGTGTACAATTGGATCAAAGGGTTCTAATCCCGAAGAACAGTTGCAACTCGTTACGGGAAAGCGGTTTCTCGGAAGCGCGTCCTGGAGCAGGCATTGCCCCAGGGCTCAGCACTGTCCTGTACATTGTTCCTGGCTTTTATCAACGACCTGCCGAACTATCTGGGAAGCTCGTCGCTGCTTTTCGCAGACGATTTTGTGGTCTGGTCGACCGGGAGGGAAGCGCGTGCTCTTAAGCGGGCCCTCCAGCAGGATTTGAACGCAGTAGCCTGTTACGCCAAGCTTTGGGGTATGGAAGTAAACTGCCTAAAAACAGTTTATTCGCTCTTTACCCTTGGAATCGATATCCTCAAAGATCCGATCGAGCTGAACATTGACGGCCGCGCTCTGGCATGCGACCAGAAGCCGGTCTATCTCGGAGTGACACTGGACCGAAAGCTAACGATGTATGACCACGTGAGGTTAGTCCAAGAGAAAGCATCTTCTAAGCTGAACATTGTCAAGAGACTGGCCAGTACTGGCTGGGGTGCGAAGGCGAGTGTGTTGAGAAATCTTTACCTAGGAGTGGTAAGATCTCAGATCGATTACAGCCTCCCGGTGCAAATCTATGCGTCTGATACTGCTTTGAAGACGTTGGACTCTGTACAAAATCAATCCCTCAGACTAATATGTGGAACATTCCGAACCGCCCCGACATCGGCTGTTGAAGTCATGGCAAACGTGCCGCCTCTGAATGGGAGAAGGAAAAGGGCCGTTATTACTGCTTACGAGCGGTATAAGCGGTTGGAGGAAAGTTCCCCCCTCAGGATGCTCGTGGATTCCTGGGTGGGAAGAGCCCGGATCTCAATGCAGTCCTTCATGCACCACGCATTGAAGCTCAGCGCAGAGATTGGACTCCCGGTCGACCGCATGCCCATGCGGACGGGAGTGGAACCTCCTCCTCACCTATCCTTCAACCTACCAGAGATACGGACGAACCTGATGGAAGCAGTCGGACCCAGCGCTTGCCTGACTGAGAGGCGCGCAGCTGCTCTAAGGACGGTACGGGCATACTCGGGATTCGTTGAGGCATACACTGATGGGAGCGCGATTAGTGGGACCGAAGCGCGTTCTGGGTATGGTGCTCTTGTGTCGTACCCGAAGGCAGAAGAAAAACGGGCTGAGCTAAGTGGGCCGTGTGGAGCAATCTGCATCTTTGATGCGGAGATGGAAGCCATCAGAATTGCTGCTGTGGCAATTGGGAAAACGTTCGAAGACACACCAGCTGCTTGTGCTGATGTAGTTATCTTCACTGATGCACTTTCAGTTCTCCAAGCCATCGACGGCTTGGGGACTTGGCCCGAACTGCTTGTCCGACTATTAGCTGCTATTTCCGATCTGATCCTCAGGTACGAGGTGAAGGTCATCTTGCAGTGGATTCCAGGTCATACAGGAGTCCCTGGCAATGAGATAGTGGATGCCTAGGCCAAGCAGGGATCCCTGACACCCACTCCGGAGGGTCCGTCCACCTTCGCGAGTGCCCGCAGATCAATACGTGAGTGGGAGACAAGACAATGGAATAAGATTTGGGACGAGTCTGACAAGGGTCGAGGTGTGTGGCAGCAACTAAAACGGCCAAATCTAGCTGATCCGTGGTGGAAGCTCCGCAGGAGAGAACAGGCTACGATAGCCCAGTTCCGTACAGGGCACTGCCCTATTGGTGCCTATTTCGGACGATTTAGGCCCAATTTCGATTCGCGGTGCCGACACTGCTTTGAAGCAGAAGAGACGGTCGAGCATTTGCTTTTAGACTGCCCTGCCTTGCAGGAGGAAAGAGTGGATGGGAATGGTCAACAGTTTGCATCATCCCTTTATGGGAACCTGGCTGTGCTACGTAGTACAAGTGTGTTTGTCCTCCGAATCCTAAGAGATTAGTCTCGATTCGATCACTCCGGTGAGTGAGGTTTAAAGTTTGGTCACTGTCCCATCCAATTAAATTCTTGCGAATGTCTCTTTCAAATGATTGTTTTATATTGTTTTAAATGACTGTGTCATCTGTTTCTCTCAAAGGATTGTTTATTATGATTGTTTAAAACTGTTGCAAATGTTTATGATTGTTTCAACAGATCATGTCAACTGAGACTTCAAAAATGATTGCGCTGACTGATTATTTCAAAGAATTGTTTTAAATGATTATTTTAAGTGTATGGTTTAATATATTGTTTCACACGATTTATTTAATAGTTTGTAAATGATTGCTTTTTTTAATGATTTTTTTTCTCATTATTGTTTTATATTTTCTATTAAATGATTTTTCATTTTGATTGAATTTTTTCTTACAATTGTTTCAACAGATTACTTCAAATGATGTGATTGCGTCAAAGGATCGTTCAAAATGAATTTTTTACAAGTAAACAGAAAAAATATAACGTTTGAATGCAGCCTTTTCCCGCTTGGGATATAAAAGTTTTCAGTGCAATTACCTTGATATCTTAGTGAAGAACTAGTAAAGACAAATGAAGACAGTGAAGCAATGAAAGAAGGTTATGTTATAATCAACTATCAAATTGAGATTTATTAAGATAACACACTCTTATTTTTCAGTAAAAAATATGTGATTGCGTCAAAGGATCGTTCAAAATGAATTTTTTACAAGTAAACAGAATAAATATAACGTTTGAATGCAGCCTTTTCCAGCTTGGGATATAAAAGTTTTCAATGCAATTACCTTGATATCTTAGTGAAGAACTAGTAAAGACAAATGAAGACAGTGAAGCAATGAAAGAAGGTTATGTTATAATCAACTATCAAATTGAGATTTATTAAGATAACACACTCTTATTTTTCAGTAAAAAAAAGTTTTTATTTAAAGAGAAAAGATAATTCACAAATACCAATCTACACAAACAAAAGCTGTTTGATTCTTGACATCTAATCAATTTCTAGGTCTATTTACAAATGAGTAGTAAATTTTTTTTATAGTATATTGGAATCTTTTTATATCTATGAATTTTGATTATTTTTATGCTTAAAATGATGAATCGCAATGTTTGTCATTATTCCCTGACCTATACATTGTGATAAGTTGTGAAATTATTCTATTTTATTTTTTTATCAATTATGTAAATAGCTTAATTTATTATGCCTCTGGATCTGCTTCTATACATACTTATACTGCGTCGTACACCTAATTCCAAGTGCAAGTCTAGACTTGCATTTTGATTTAGTGTTTTTTTAAACAATGTTTAGTTAATGGTTTTCTTGACTAGCTCAAATAACCCAATTCCATTGCCTAATGATAGTGATGAAAAAAATGTGAATTCGTCCTTGTTTATGAATTAATAGACCTACATAGTCTATATTTTTCTATTTTTCTTTCTGAGTGCTTAATTAGATCTAGTTTATCCTCTTGTGTTTCTAAATTACAATCTAACTCTGTTGGTATTTTTATTTTTACACCTTTGCTTTCTAACCTTCGTTCCATTAAGGTTGTTTTTTTTTACTGACTATAGCGATTTAACTAGATCTAATGACATTACATATGTTAGGTGTAAAATATTATATTGTAATGATTCTAACTATTCTTTTTTTTAATTTGATCAAATATAGAATTTGAATATCATTATCTTGTTTTTAATTGATGGGTCCCACTAAATGTAATGACTATATTACTACACTCATCTATTTTACAAATCACAAGTAAAGTTGTCAGATAACTATTGAATCAATATGGTTGACTCAGATATATATCTTAATTTTGACTCACAATACATTGAATCGCTATCGTAGATTCAGATCTATATCTTAACTTTGACTCACAATACATTTAATCATTATCGTTGACTCACAATTCATTGTACAAGGAATAAAATAGATTTACTTAGACGTGAAATATGGGATTCTCATTACTCCTCAGAAGAGGAATAACAAAATTTGTATATACAAATGTAAACAGATATAAAATATGCAGAAAAACTACGTCAGACATGAAAAAATACATTTTATTAAAGGTACAATAAATCAATTAAATCAATCAAATAAAAGGTACAATAAATCAATTAAATCAATCCAATTAAAGGTACAATAAATCAATTAAATCAATCAAATTAAACGTACAATAAATCTTATCTTATACATTACAGACGCTCCTTCTATAAAGAAGATTATTGCGTCCTACGCTCATCCGTGGTCCGAGTCTAGTCTTGCATTTTTATTAATGTTTTAAATGATGTTAGGTTATTGGTTTTCCTGGTTTGTTCAGGCAACCCATTCCATGCCCGAATGCCACTCAGGAAGAAAGAGTACTTATATGCATTTGTTCTCGCATAAGGGACAAGGAAGGTGTTTTTGTCTTTATGTTTATCTGAGCTTTGCAACAGATTGTTATTGGGTTGTATTTCTAAATTAGAGTTTAATGCCTTATGTATTATTACTACTTTACTCTTTGCCCTTCTGTCCTCTAGTGTTTCTAGGTTTAGTGATTTTACTAATGGTGTTACTCTTGTCAATTGGGAATATTCGCTAGTTATAAACCTTGCAGCTCTTTTTTGAATTTGTTCTAATTTTTTAATGTTTTCTTTAGTTGATGGGTCCCATACAGATCCTGCATATTCTAGTATAGGCCTAACTAATGTGAGATAGCATTTTAGTTTTATGTTCTTATTACATTTGTAAAAGTTCCTTTTTATGAATCCTAATGTTTTGTTTGATTTTTTAATTACTTCATCAATGTGAGGGTTCCAAGATAACTTATCATTTATTATTACTCCTAGATACTTAGCATTGCTAGTTTGAGTTAGTTCTTTACCATGAATGAAGTAGTTTGTTATTATTTGTTTCTTTTTCTTGGATACCCTTATTAGTTGGCATTTTTCTGGGTGAAAAGACATACTCCAGTTTGATTCCCATTTTTGTAGTTCATCTAGGTCTTTTTGTAAGAGTTCACTATCTTTTCCTGTCTTTATTATTCTATAAATTATGCAATCATCAGCAAATAATCTTACTTTTGTGCCTGTGTTGATGCAATTTGGCAGATCATTAATGTAAATTAGAAATAGTAGGGGCCCTAGAACAGTTCCTTGTGGAACTCCTGAGTTTACTGTTATTGTTGATGACTTAGAGCCATTTATTATCACTGTTTGTTCTCTGCCTATAAGAAAGTCCTGAATCCACTGATGTAAGGGACCAGAGATGCCAAAGTATTTAAGTTTTTTAAGAAGACTAGAATGATGAACTTTATCAAATGCTTTTGAAAAATCTAGTAATATAGCATCAATTTGGTTGTTATTATCTAATTCCTTAGACAAGTCATCTATTAAGCCTATCAATTGAGTCTCACATGATCTATTTTTCCTGAAGCCATGTTGGTGTGGGCACAGTGCATTTAGTTTGTCTAGATGGTTTACTATACTACTATATATTATATGTTCAAGTAATTTACATGTTATGCTTGTTAGAGAAACAGGTCTATAATTTCCGGGGTCAGATTTATCTCCTTTTTTGAAAAGGGGGGTTACATTGGCTAATTTCCAATCTTTGGGCACTTTGCCCTGGTTTAGAGAGGCCTGAAAAAGTATTTTAAAGATTGGACATATTTCATTAGTTAGTTCTTTAAGCAGTCTTGCTGGTATTTCATCTGGACCAGAAGCTTTGTTTACTTTTAAGTTTGTTAGGAGTTGTTTAATGCCTTTTTCATCTACATTTATATTTCCTATCTCTTCTAGTTTGTTTAAATTTATGAATATTTCTTTGTCACCTGGATTTGAAAAAGATGATGCGAAGTGAGTGTTTAGGATATTAGCTTTAGTTTCATTATCATTACAAGTTTTGTTGTTTTGGCCTTTTAGTGGAGCTATGCCTGTAGTGTCCATTTTTCTTGATTTAATGTAGGACCATAAGTTTTTATTATTATCTTTAGAAATTACATTGTTTACATATTCATTCTGCAGCTGTCTGCTTAGTTTCTGAGTTAAATGTTTAATTTTTAGGTATTTTTTATGTAGTCTAATTGAATTAGTTGCCTTTAACTTTTTGAATAGATTTTCTTTTTGTTTACACAGTTTCTTTAGTTTAGTGTTAAACCAACATTTGTTAATTTTATTTGATGTTTGTTTTGTTGGCACAGAGTCTGCCATTATTGCTTTTAAGTTGGTTTTTATAATTGCCAAATATCTTCAACTGGACTATCTATATTGTATTTAGTAAGAAAATTGGTTTGGAATTTTATTGCTGCTTGATGTAGTTCTGTTGTGTTACATTTATTCCAGAGATAAATTATTCTTTTAGGTTTCTTGCTAATTTGGATTTTTATTTTGTTATTTACTCTGACAATATCATGATCTGAAAGTCCAGGGATTATTTCATAATCTAATACTAGTCCTGGTCTGTTCGTTAAAAATAAATCTAGTATATTATGGTTTCTTGTTGGTTTTTTATTAATTTGGTCTAAGTTTAGATTTTGGATGGTATTGATAAACATTTCATTTATTTCTTTTGTGTTTTGGTGCTTTTCTATAGAGTAGCTATTCCAATTTATATCAGGGAGGTTGAAGTCCCCCATTATCCAAACTATAGCATTTTTATATTTAGTTTCAATACTTGTCAGCTGATTACACAGATCAGACATGTACTCTGATGTTGAGTTTGGTGGTCTGTAAACACTGCCTACAATTAGTGGTTTGGAATTAGGTCTGCTTATTTTACAAAATACTGACTCTATGTTATTTTGAGGTTCTAATTTAATTTCTTCAGCTATTAGGGTAGATTTTATGGCTAGTAAGACTCCTCCATGCCTGTCTGACCTATCTTTCCTAAAAATTTCATAATTATTATTGAATATCTCTGTGTTGTAAATATCTGGGCTAAGCCATGTTTCGGAACCTGCAATTATGTCTGGTTCTTCCTTATTTATTAAAAGTTCCAAATCAGCTTTTTTATTTTTAATGCTTTGGAAATTTATTGTAAGAGTTTTGAGGTGATGCTGATTTGGGGTTTTATGGGATTTAGTGTTAAAGAGTGTCTTTTTACTTTTTTTTATTGGTGTTGATCTAGCTAAGGGTTTATTTAGGTCTAAATTATTAACTTCTGGGCTTGTCAAGGCACTGTAGGGGTTTGTGGTATCCAGGTCATGAGAATTAAACAGACCTGAACTAAATTGTGGCAACCCACACTGTACACAGTGCCAAGAGGCATCTTTATTTCCTAATGCTATATAAATTGGGGTGTTCATATGCAAGCATGCAGCATGGTACCATTCATCACAGGTGTCACATTGAATGGCCCGTTGTTTTGCTGTGCATGACTTACTGCAAATGTTACATCTATCTCTAACTGTCTTGACTGGGCCTGGGTTGGATTCTACATCGCCAGCCAAGAGCAACAACAGTACTAAATGATTTTGTCTGTACCTGCAAATTTTGTGTTTAAAATGGTTTAGGGAGATCTTTTTTAGGAGAATATAAGCATGAGTGTTGTCAATATCTTTAATGTTGTGGTGATTAATTATTATCTGCTTATGGACAATTTCATGTTTGGGTAGATTTAGTGCCCTTACCAGAACTAGGGCTAAGACTAGGATTACAAGTTTCATTTCCTTTTTTAATACTTTTATTTAATAGTTTGGTGTATTTTATAATTAAATATAGTAGTTCTAATTGATGTTTATTGTTTTGTAAATAGGCTATAGCCTAGGGACTATAGGCTATAGGCCTGTTACTACTTAGAATTTAGATTTAGGCTAAGGTTTAATAATTTGGTAACCTTATATATAATAATTTGGTAACCTTATATATTCTTATATAAAGTTATATAGGTCTAGTGGCGATTGTATTGTTTAAATACTAATAAAACGAATGTTATTATTTGTCTCTTATATAATTAATTATGTTTTATTACTATAATATGTGTTTATTTGTCTGAGTTAAATCAATCAAATTAAAGCTACAATAAATCAATTAAATCAATCAAATTAAACGTACAATAAATCAATTAAATCAATCAAATTAAACGTACAATAAATAAGAGTGATAGTTAAAGGGAAAAAAATCCTTACAGGCATGCAGTAGGACGGAGGGGGGCGGGGTCACCAAGTTTAGATTGACACAAAACCGATAATTTAAACAATAATAAGCTTAGAAAAACAACCTCATTAGTTGACAAGAGCTAGCTGATTTTGTATGGATTAAAAGTTTAATTTCTGAAATGCAATGATTTCAACACACCATCCTGATTTACCCTCAACGGTTGGCTAACTAATAAATCAAATTTGACATTCTAGATAGGCACCGGAATCAACATCCGCCTTCAGGCGTTGTTTTCCCTAGTTTCGCCACTGCTGACGTGTTGGACAGTATTTTACAGATCTTTGGGCGCTTAACAGATTCAGTGATTCGAATTCAAGGCTAGTAAATGAAGGAATAAACGAGACTCTTTGTATGATTAAATTTTGCTAGTGAAAGTCTGTTTGGGATCAGCATAACCAACTTTTTGTGACAAGGCCGTTGGCCGATTTCCAAAGGCCATCTTGTACAGGATACATAGTATTAAAACCATAAATCAGTTATCTACCCACAACTCGAGGATGTCTGCAAAGATTGACTGTCTAGACCAGGGTCGTGAAACACTTTTTATCATTGGGTCATAAGAAGAATGTCATAGGAGTTTGACGGGACAAACATTCGGAAAATTTCTTAACGTTATTACAATTTATTTTTAAAAATAAAACTGCCGCTAGAAGCTCTGTGATGTCCGCAGTAAAAGACTTGGGAGGTCGTGTTGTGGCCCAAAGACCGCCTGTTGCACGCCCGTGGTCTAAAATGATTTTATTAACGGATCAACTCCTTTTTTAAATCTTATATTATGTTTCTTTACAGAAGATAACTGCGTCCCTCGCTTTTATTCGGGTCAATGGTCTGAGATAGCGCCTAGCCGGGGGGGGGGGGGGCGGTCTAACAGGAAACTATTTTACAATGAGACTCGGTGTCAGCAAGACAATAAAGTTCCAGAACCAGAACCAACACTTGGAAAAACAACAAGTAAAAATGAAAACAATAAAAAAAACAACATCAAAACAATAATGCGCCTCCTACTACAACCTATTATATATTATTTTTTTTTAGTATTGGCAAAAAGTTAACAAATCCCGAGAGTATCTAAACTTGCCAAAATCGTCTCAGTAATTCATAAACCTACAGGCAAACCACACCGTTGTCAGCAAATTAAATCTGAGGTTGTTTGATGAGTATAACATTGTAGACTTCAATTTAAAACATAAAAAAAACACTTTCCTTATCCCTTATACGAGAACAAATGCATATAAGTAAATTTTTCTCGCCGAGTGGCATTTTGGGCATGGAATGGGTTGTTTGAACAAACCAGGAAAACCAGTAACTTAACATCATTTAAAACATTAATAAAAATGCAAGACTAGACTCGGACACTCGGATGAGCTTAGGACGCAAATATCTTCTTTATAGAAGGAGCGTCTGTGATATATAAGATAAGATTAAAACAACAACAACATCAATGGAATAACAAAAAAACTAAACTTCAACTATGGCTTGCAAAGTATTAGGTAACATAGTGAACGGCTATTTCACATTACACAGACTATAGTTAAAGGGGTGTCCAACTCTATTTCCTCAGAGAGACACATGACGTGTATTTGTAAAATGACCCGTGGGTCGCCACACCAGGTGTATTGTTTAAATGGAAAAAAAACTATAATAATGATCTGAATCCGTTTATTAACAATTAATGTAAAAGTAAAGTACCCTTCGGACAAAACTGATCATTGGGGCTGGTGAAACTGCGTTCACCCGTTTCCGTGGCCACGGAATACTAGGGGATGTGTGGCCAGGACAATGCCCAACCGCCTTTACTTTACCCCAACAATTAATGCACTTACCTTGTAAGTTCAGTTAGTAAAAAAACAACTTTTGGTTAAAATGGCGACTAAAAATAAATGGACATTTTTTTTTAGTCCCAGAAGGCGAACCGCTGTTCGTGTACTTATATTCTATGTGAAAAAAAAATACTGTTCATTGTTGTTCATAGGAAAAGTCAACTAAAATGATAGACTAACTTTTTTTTTTAAGCATGAGAATAGTTTATTATGTTTTTAAAGTGAACCACTTTTTTTCAACCTTACCTCCCTGCGTCGCACATCTAATGATTATTTTAATAATTAAGCTAATCATAAATATATATTATATTGGTTTCAGAGTTGGGCGAGGATATGTTCTAAAAATAGAATGGATTGGGCATAACAATAACATGATTGATGCAATTCCCGCCATCTTACTTCTGTTTCAAAACATTGACTTCATGAATTATAAACTTTAAATATTATAAAGATATATTTTAAGTTTGACATGTTTTTATAAATTACATGCTAGCTTTTCCTATTTAACTAAAAACTAAAAAAAGTCTTCTCATTTTCACCATTAAGCCTATAGGCTACAGTACTTAGCATAATTACACTTTATGGTGTGCATTGTTAAATCCCTATTGAACATATCTCCCCCTATCTTTATATCATTTGTAGTTTTATTTACTTTTGTTTCTTACTTTCTTTGTGGATGTCAAAGGACAAACTGCCCCGGAAAGCTAATTCATTAAAAAAAACTATACAAGGTAAGCTTATTGATACGAAAAACAATCCATCGTTTTCTTTCGGCAACATCTTTTGGAAATTGAATAAAATTCAACCCTCAAAAATACTCTACATTTTTTCTAACTTGCGGTACAACTAGAAACGCAGCACATAGGCATGTTTTGTTTGTAAAGGAACGAATAGAACAGGAAGCGTTGGTGTACATCAGCTTGTTAGGTTCAGCATGCATAATCATTTAGCACTCAATGCATTTTTAATGTCCCCTTTGTCAGTATTTAAAATATATAAAAAAATTACTGCAACTGATAGTTTGGAAACGTCCTTGAACTTTTAGTTTCTCCATTTTCCATAATAGTATTAATAGCGTACAATGTTAATCATTTGTTTCTGCTCTAGACTATAATATTATCCATTTTATTCTTTTATCAAAAAAAGTATTTCCTACGTTGGTAAATTTCTTGCATTTCGTTTGACAGAAAGAAAAACAATTTTATTTTCTTGCTTTTAATTATTAACGAAATGACGTCATGAGAAATCGAGCTCTTTCATACTTCTCAGCGTTACATTTGACATTTGGCGGGACATTACTCTATTGACGTCCAACAAGGGAAGGCAACTCTTGGAAGTCTCGACTTCTATGTTAAATTCCTATTTTAAGCTGATCGCTTTTTGTACTTAGGGAGGTGGTGAGGTTGCGGTGGGGGGATGACACGAACTGTGCTTGTTGTCATTATTTATGTCATAGTACATTTCGCCGTGACATTAAGTATGTTGTACTCAACTGACTCACCCGTTCACGATAAAATAGGACGTGATAATATCTATGACTTTTTTTTAAAGAATGTGGCTGAAATGTTTAATGTTGACCGTAAAAACATGTGTCACTCTTTGACCATTTACCGTGTGTGTGTGACTGGCCTTCCCTTAGAAGGACCGGGCAGTGGGGAGAGAGGGTCATAACTCTGTAACCCCCAACTTTCAGTAAGGATTATCATAGAGCTAATTAGCGCTGAGTATAGTCTAGTTGGTTAACACTTTGGTCTAGCTCTAGCCCATGTATACACAAATAATGTCTCGCGCCTCCGGTTTTTTTTTTAAATTAAAATAATCAACCCTTTGCCTTCTGTAGGGTGTCCACGAATCTACCCAGCTCTGGATGGTACCTGACATTACTTTGGGTAATATTAAAGGCGGCTGGGCATTGTGCTGACCACACAATCTTACAGTATTCCGTGGCCACGGAAACTGGTAAACGCTGCTTCACCTGCCCTATGATACAGTTTGGTCAAACAGGAATACTTTAAAATACTTTCAATTTTCCCGTATAATTTTTGCCATTTATAATGATGGTGTACTGTTAATTAAATTGATAGTAATTCTACATATTTGATTTTAACATGTAAATTATAAATTTCGGTAAAATGTGCCCACCCCCCACCCTCCTGTCACACCATTTAATGGCTACAATTATTCATAGATCAGTGGAATTAGTGTTTAGAAAATATCGATTCCGAATGTGTCTCTTCGTTTTATATCTTTAAATGTTTATTCCCATCTGTCACAATTTTAACCGAAAGTTTTCGAATTCTAGGTAATTGTTAAAAAAATTTTGACATTAGTTGACTTAAAATAAAGGCGGTTAGGCATTGTGCTGGCCACACAATCCACTAGTATGAGAAAACTGGTGAGAGCTGCTTCCCCCCTACTATGGATTGATTCGGTCCGACGGGATAACTTTCGTATCGTTTATTCTGCTCTTTGAGTAACTCGCTTCCAATGATTATGATCCATGTCTTAATTTTAAATAAGGAATCCTAGATTTGGATCATCTCTTAATTTTGAGTCATTCTTTGCCATTGAGTCAGATGAAGTAAAGCTGCTCATGCCTTAAATTTAAAAAAAATCACGACTCGAACGTTAATATTTCATCCTGTCTTTTTGTGTGTATGTGTTCGTTTGTTTGTTAATCTATATAGATCCTCCAAAGCCAGACTTTGCGCCTCACAATAACTATCTTTATTAGCTTATCGTGTATGTGGATGTTTGTTTGTGTGTGTGTGTGTGTTTATGTATGTGTGAATGTGTGTGTTTATTTGTGTGTGAATGTATTTGTTTGTGTGTGTGCGTGAGTTTGTGTGTGTATACCTGAGTTTATGCGTGTGTGGATGTGTTTTTTTTTGTGTGTGCGAGCATGTTTTGCGTGTGTATTTTTTGTACGTGTGTATGTTTTGTGTCTTGTGAGAGTGTGTGCATGTGTGTTTGTGTGTAGGTACGTGTGTTTGTAGGTGTGTGTGTCTTTTAACAAATCTCACAAAACATGTAAGGCTGGGGGGATGTGGGGAATTGGTGTGGGTAGAAGTATGCGGGGAGTTTGTGTGGGTAAGATAATGTGTGGAGTTTGTGTGGCTAAGAGAATGTGGAAAGTTTGTGTGGCTAGGAGATTGTGGGGAGTTTGTGTGAATAAGAGAATGTGGGAAGTTTGAGTGGGTAAGAGAATGTGTGGAGTTTGTGTGGCTAGGAGAATGTGGGAAGTTTGTGTGGGTAAGAGAATGTATGGAGTTTGTGTGAGTAGGAGAATGTGGGGAGTTTGTGTTGTTAGAAGAATGTATGGAGTTTGTGTGAGTAGGAGAATGTGGGGAGTTTGTGTTGTTAGGAGAATGTATGGAGTTTGTGTGGGTAAGAGAATGTGGGGAGTTTGTGTGGGTAGGAGAATGTGGGAAGTTTGTGTGTAGGAGAATGTGTGGAATTTGTGTGGGTAGGAGAATGTGGGAAGTTTTTGTGTAGGAGAATGTGGGCAGTTTGTGTGGCTAGGAGAATGTGGGAAGTTTGTGTGGGTAGGAGAATGTGGGGAGTTTGTGTGGGTAGGAGAATGTATGTAGTTTGTGTGAGTAGGAGAATGTGAAGAGTTTGTGTTGTTATGAGAATGTATGGAGTTTGTGTGGGTAAGAGAATGTGGGGAGTTTGTGTTGTTAGGAGACTGTGTGGAGTTTGTGAGGCAAGGAGAATGTGGGAAGTTTGTGTGGGTAGGAGAATGCGGGGAGTTTGTGTTGTTAGGAGAATGTGGGGAGTTTGTGTGGCTAGGAGAAGGTGGGGAGTTTGTGTGGGTAGGAGAATGTATGGAGTTTGTGTAAGTAGGAGAATGTGGGGAGTTTGTCGTGGGTAGGAGAATGCGGGGAGTTTGTGTGTAGGAGAATGTGTGGAGTTTGTGTGGGTAGGAGAATGCGGGGAGTTTGTGTTGTTAGGAGAATGTGTGGAGTTTGTGTGGGTAGGAGAATGTGGGGAGTTTGTGTGGGTAAGAGAATGTGGGGAGTTTGTGTGGGTAGTAGAATGTGGGACATTTGTGTGGGTAAGAGAATGTGAGAGTTTGTGTTGTTAGGAGAATGTGTGGAGTTTGTGTGGCTAGGAGAATGTGGAAAGTTTGTGTGGGTAGGAGAAGGCGGGGAGTTTGTGTTGTTAGGAGAATGTGGGGAGTTTGTTTGGCTAGGAAAATGTGGGGAGTTTGTGTGGGTAGGAGAATGTATGGAGTTTGTGTAAGTAAAAGAATGAGGGGAGTTTGTCGTGGGTAGGAGAATGTGGGAAGTTTGTGTGGGTAAGAGAATGTGGGGAGTGTGTGTGGGTAGGATAATGTGGGGAGTTTGTGTGGGTAGGAGAATGCGGGGAGTTTGTGTGGGTAGGAGAATGTGGGGAGTTTGTGTGGGTAGGAGAATGCGGGGAGTTTGTGTGAAGGAGAATGTGTGGAGTTTGTGTGGGTAGGAGAATGCGGGGAGTTTGTGTTGTTAGGAGAATGTGTGGAGTTTGTGTGGGTAGAAGAATGTGGGGAGTTTGTGTGGGTAGTAGAATGAGGGGAGTTTGTGTGGGTAGGAGAATGCGGGGAGTTTGTGTGGGTAGGAGAATGTGGGGAGTTTGTGTGGGTAGGAGAATGCGGGGAGTTTGTGTGTAGGAGAATGTGTGGAGTTTGTGTGGGTAGGAGAATGCGGGGAGTTTGTGTTGTTAGGAGAATGTGTGGAGTTTGTGTGGGTAGGAGAATGTGGGGAGTTTGTGTGGGTAAGAGAATGTGGGGAGTTTGTGTGGGTAGTAGAATGTGGGACATTTGTGTGGGTAAGAGAATGTGAGAGTTTGTGTTGTTAGGAGAATGTGTGGAGTTTGTGTGGCTAGGAGAATGTGGAAAGTTTGTGTGGGTAGGAGAAGGCGGGGTGTTTGTGTTGTTAGGAGAATGTGGGGAGTTTGTTTGGCTAGGAAAATGTGGGGAGTTTGTGTGGGTAGGAGAATGTATGGAGTTTGTGTAAGTAAAAGAATGAGGGGAGTTTGTCGTGGGTAGGAGAATGTGGGAAGTTTGTGTGGGTAAGAGAATGTGGGGAGTGTGTGTGGGTAGGATAATGTGGGGAGTTTGTGTGGGTAGGAGAATGCGGGGAGTTTGTGTGGGTAGGAGAATGTGGGGAGTTTGTGTGGGTAGGAGAATGCGGGGAGTTTGTGTGAAGGAGAATGTGTGGAGTTTGTGTGGGTAGAAGAATGTGGGGAGTTTGTGTGGGTAGGAGAATGAGGGGAGTTTGTGTGGGTAGGAGAATGTGGGGAGCTTGTGTGGGTACGAGAATGCGGGAAATTTGTGTGTAGAAGAATGTGTGGAGTTTGTGTGGGTAAGAGAATGCGGGGAGTTTGTGTTGTTACGAGAATGTGTGGAGTTTGTGTGAGTAGAAGAATGTGGTGAGTTTGTGTGGGTAAGAGAATGTGGGGAGTTTTTGTGGGTAGGAGAATGCGGGGAATTTGTGTTGTTACGAGAATGTGTGGAGTTTGTGTGAGTAGGAGAATGTGGGGAGTTTGTGTGGGTAGGAGAATGTGGGGAGTTTGTGTGTAGGAGAATGTGTGGAGTTTGTGTGTAGGAGAATGTGGGGAGTTTGTGTGTAGGAGAATGTTGGTAGTTTGTGTGTAGGAGAATGCGGGGAGTTTGTGTGTAAGAGAATGCGGGGAGTTTGTGTTTTTAGGAGAATGTGGTGGAGTTTGTGTGGGTAGGAGAATGTGGGAAGTTTGTGTGGGTAGGAGAATGTGGGAAATTTGTGTTGTTAGGAGAATGTGTGGAGTTTGTTTGGGTAGGAAAATGCGGGGAGTTTGAGTGTAGTAAAATGTGGGGAGTTTGTAGGGGTAGGAGAATGTGGGGAGTTTGTGTGTACGAGAATGTGGGGAGTTTGTGTGGGTAGGAGAATGTGGGGAGTTTGTGTGGGTAAGAGAATGTGGGGAGTTTGTGTGGGTAGTAGAATGTGGGAAATTTGTGTGGGTAAGAGAATGTGAGAGTTTGTGTTGTTAGGAGAATGTGTGGAGTTTGTGTGGCTAGGAGAATGTGGGGAGTTTGTGTGGGTAGGAGAATGTGGGGAGTTTGTGTGTAGGAGAATGTGGGCAGTTTGTGTGGCTAGGAGAATGTGGGAAGTTTGTGTGGGTAGGAGAATGTGGGGAGTTTGTGTGGGTAGAAGAATGTATGTAGTTTGTGTGAGTAGGAGAATGTGTAGAGTTTGTGTTGTTATGAGAATGTATGGAGTTTGTGTGGGTAAGAGAATGTGGAGAGTTTGTGTTGTTAGGAGACTGTGTGGAGTTTGTGAGGCAAGGAGAATGTGGGAAGTTTGTGTGGGTAGGAGAATGCGGGGAGTTTTTGATGTTAGGAGAATGTGTGAAGTTTGTGTGGCTAGGAGAATGCGGGGAGTTTGTGTTGTTAGGAGAATGTGGGGAGTTTGTGTGGCTAGGAGAATGTGGGGAGTTTGTGTGGGTAGGAGAATGTATGGAGTTTGTGTAAGTAGAAGAATGTGGGGAGTTTGTCGTGGGTAGGAGAATGCGGGGAGTTTGTGTGTAGGAGAATGTGTGGAGTTTGTGTGGGTAGGAGAATGCGGGGAGTTTGTGTTGTTAGGAGAATGTGTGGAGTTTGTGTGGGTAGGAGAATGTGGGGAGTTTGTGTGGGTAAGAGAATGTGGGGAGTTTGTGTGGGTAGTAGAATGTGGGACATTTGTGTGGGTAAGAGAATGTGAGAGTTTGTGTTGTTAGGAGAATGTGTGGAGTTTGTGTGGCTAGGAGAATGTGGAAAGTTTGTGTGGGTAGGAGAAGGCGGGGAGTTTCTGTTGTTAGGAGAATGTGGGGAGTTTGTTTGGCTAGGAAAATGTGGGGAGTTTGTGTGGGTAGGAGAATGTATGGAGTTTGTGTAAGTAAAAGAATGAGGGGAGTTTGTCGTGGGTATGAGAATGTGGGAAGTTTGTGTGGGTAAGAGAATGTGGGGAGTGTGTGTGGGTAGGATAATGTGGGGAGTTTGTGTGGGTAGGAGAATGCGGGGAGTTTGTGTGGGTAGGAGAATGTGGGGAGTTTGTGTGGGTAGGAGAATGCGGGGAGTTTGTGTGTAGGAGAATGTGTGGAGTTTGTGTGGGTAGGAGAATGCGGGGAGTTTGTGTTGTTAGGAGAATGTGTGGAGTTTGTGTGGGTAGAAGAATGTGGGGAGTTTGTGTGGGTAAGAGAATTAGGGGAGTTTGTGTGGGTAGGAGAATGCGGGGAGTTTGTGTGGGTAGGAGAATGTGGGGAGTTTGTGTGGGTAGGAGAATGTGGGGAGTTTGTGTGTAGGAGAATGTGTGGAGTTTGTGTGGGTAGGAGAATGCGGGGAGTTTGTGTTGTTAGGAGAATGTGTGGAGTTTGTGTGGGTAGAAGAATGTAGGGAGTTTGTGTGGGTAGGAGAATGAGGGGAGTTTGTGTGGGTAGGAGAATGTGGGGAGCTTGTGTGGGTACGAGAATGCGGGAAATTTGTGTGTAGAAGAATGTGTGGAGTTTGTGTGGGTAAGAGAATGCGGGGAGTTTTTGTTGTTACGAGAATGTGTGGAGTTTGTGTGAGTAGAAGAATGTGGTGAATTTGTGTGGGTAAGAGAATGTGGGTAGTTTTTGTGGGTAGGAGAATGCGGGGAATTTGTGTTGTTACGAGAATGTGTGGAGTTTGTGTGAGTAGGAGAATGTGGGGAGTTTGTGTGGGTAGGAGAATGTGGGGAGTTTGTGTGTAGGAGAATGTGTGGAGTTTGTATGTAGGAGAATGTGGGGAGTTTGTGTGTAGGAGAATGTTGGTAGTTTGTGTGTAGGAGAATGCGGGGAGTTTGTGTGTAAGAGAATGCGGGGAGTTTGTGTTTTTAGGAGAATGTGGTGGAGTTTGTGTGGGTAGGAGAATGTGGGAAGTTTGTGTGGGTAGGAGAATGTGGGAAATTTGTGTTGTTAGGAGAATGTGTGGAGTTTGTTTGGGTAGGAGATTGTGGGAAGTTTGTGTGGGTAGGAAAATGCGGGGAGTTTGAGTGTAGTAAAATGTGGGGAGTTTGTGTGGGTAGGAGAATGTGGGGAGTTTGTGTGTAGGAGAATGTGTGGAGTTTGTGTGGGTAGGAGAATGTGGGGAGTTTATTTGGGTAAGAGAATGTGGGGAGTTTGTGTGGGTAGTAGAATGTGGGAAATTTGTGTGGGTAAGAGAATGTGAGAGTTTGTGTTGTTAGGAGAATGTGTGGAGTTTGTGTGGCTAGGAGAATGTGGGGAGTTTGTGTGGGTAGGAGAATGTGGGGAGTTTGTGTGTAGGAGAATGTGGGCAGTTTGTGTGGCTAGGAGATTGTGGGAAGTTTGTGTGGGTAGGAGAATGTGGGGAGTTTGTGTGGGTAGGAGAATGTATGTAGTTTGTGTGAGTAGGAGAATGTGAAGAGTTTGTGTTGTTATGAGAATGTATGGAGTTTGTGTGGGTAAGAGAATGTGGGGAGTTTGTGTTGTTAGGAGACTGTGTGGAGTTTGTGAGGCAAGGAGAATGTGGGAAGTTTGTGTGGGTAGGAGAATGCGGGGAGTTTTTGTTGTTAGGAGAATGTGTGAAGTTTGTGTGGCTAGGAGAAAGTGGGAAGTTTGTGTGAGTAGGAAAATGTGGGGAGTTTGTGTTGTTAGGAGAATGTATGGAGTTTGTGTGGCTAGGAGAATGTGGGGAGTTTGTGTGGGTAGGAGAATGCGGGGAGTTTGTGTTGTTAGGAGAATGTGGGGAGTTTGTGTGGCTAGGAGAATGTGGGGAGTTTGTGTGGGTAGGAGAATGTATGGAGTTTGTGTAAGTAGGAGAATGTGGGGAGTTTGTCGTGGGTAGGAGAATGCGGGGAGTTTGTGTGTAGGAGAATGTGTGGAGTTTGTGTGGGTAGGAGAATGCGGGGAGTTTGTGTTGTTAGGAGAATGTGTGGAGTTTGTGTGGGTAGGAGAATGTGGGGAGTTTGTGTGGGTAAGAGAATGTGGGGAGTTTGTGTGGGTAGTAGAATGTGGGACATTTGTGTGGGTAAGAGAATGTGAGAGTTTGTGTTGTTAGGAGAATGTGTGGAGTTTGTGTGGCTAGGAGAATGTGGAAAGTTTGTGTGGGTAGGAGAAGGCGGGGAGTTTGTGTTGTTAGGAGAATGTGGGGAGTTTGTTTGGCTAGGAAAATGTGGGGAATTTGTGTGGGTAGGAGAATGTATGGAGTTTGTGTAAGTAAAAGAATGAGGGGAGTTTGTCGTGGGTAGGAGAATTTGGGAAGTTTGTGTGGGTAAGAGAATGTGGGGAGTGTGTGTGGGTAGGATAATGTGGGGAGTTTGTGTGGGTAGGAGAATGCGGGGAGTTTGTGTGGGTAGGAGAATGTGGGGAGTTTGTGTGGGTAGGAGAATGCGGGGAGTTTGTGTGTAGGAGAATGTGTGGAGTTTGTGTGGGTAGGAGAATGCGGGGAGTTTGTGTTGTTAGGAGAATGTGTGGAGTTTGTGTGGGTTGAAGAATGTGGGGAGTTTGTGTGGGTAGGAGAATGAGGGGAGTTTGTGTGGGTAGGAGAATGTGGGGAGCTTGTGTGGGTACGAGAATGCGGGAAATTTGTGTGTAGAAGAATGTGTGGAGTTTGTGTGGGTAAGAGAATGCGGGGAATTTGTGTTGTTACGAGAATGTGTGGAGTTTGTGTGAGTAGAAGAATGTGGGGAGTTTGTGTGGGTAAGAGAATGTGGGGAGTTTTTGTGGGTAGGAGAATGCGGGGAATTTGTGTTGTTACGAGAATGTGTGGAGTTTGTGTGAGTAGGAGAATGTGGGGAGTTTGTGTGGGTAGGAGAATGTGGGGAGCTTGTGTGTAGGAGAATGTGTAGAGTTTGTGTGTAGGAGAATGTGGGGAGTTTGTGTGTAGGAGAATGTTGGTAGTTTGTGTGTAGGAGAATGCGGGGAGTTTGTGTGTAGGAGATTGCGGGGAGTTTGTGTTTTTAGGAGAATGTGGTGGAGTTTGTGTGGGTAGGAGAATGTGGGAAGTTTGTGTGGGTAGGAGAATGTGGGAAATTTGTGTTGTTAGGAGAATGTGTGGAGTTTGTGTGGGTAGGAGATTGTGGGAAGTTTGTGTGGGTAGGAAAATGCGGGGAGTTTGTGTGGGTAGTAGAATGTGGGAAATTTGTGTGGGTAAGAGAATGTGAGAGTTTGTGTTGTTAGGAGAATGTGTGGAGTTTGTGTGGCTAGGAGAATGTGGAAAGTTTGAGTGGGTAGGAGAATGCGGGGAGTTTGTGTTGTTAGGAGAATGTGGGGAGTTTGTGTGGCTAGGAAAATGTGGGGAGTTTGTGTGGGTAGGAAAATGTATGGAGTTTGTGTAAGTAAAAGAATGAGGGGAGTTTGTCGTGGGTAGGAGAATGTGGTAAGTTTGTGTGGGTAAGAGAATGTGGGGAGTGTGTGTGGGTAGGAGAATGTGGGGAGTTTGTGTGGGTAGGAGAATGCGGGGAGTTTGTGTTGTTAGGAGAATGTGTGGAGTTTGTGTGGGTAGGAGAATGTGGGGAGTTTGTGTGGGTAGGAGAATGTGGGGAGTTTGTGTGGGTAGGAGAATGCGGGGAGTTTGTGTGTAGGAGAATGTGTGGAGTTTGTGTGGGTAGGAGAATGCGGGGAGTTTGTGTTGTTAGGAGATAGTGTGGAGTTTGTGTGGGTAGAAGAATGTAGGGAGTTTGTATGGGTAGGAGAATGCGGGGAATTTGTGTTGTTACGAGAATGTGTGGAGTTTGTGTGAGTAGGAGAATGTGGGGAGTTTGTGTGGGTAGGAGAATGTGGGGAGTTTGTGTGTAGGAGAATGTGTGGAGTTTGTGTGTAGGAGAATGTGGGGAGTTTGTGTGTAGGAGAATGTTGGTAGTTTGTGTGTAGGAGAATGCGGGGAGTTTGTGTGTAAGAGAATGCGGGGAGTTTGTGTTTTTAGGAGAATGTGGTGGAGTTTGTGTGGGTAGGAGAATGTGGGAAGTTTGTGTGGGTAGGAGAATGTGGGAAATTTGTGTTGTTAGGAGAATGTGTGGAGTTTGTGTGGGTAGGAGATTGTGGGAAGTTTGTGTGGGTAGGAAAATGCGGGGAGTTTGAGTGTAGTAAAATGTTGGGAGTTTGTGTGGGTAGGAGAATGTGGGGAGTTTGTGTGTAGGAGAATGTGTGGAGTTTGTGTGGGTAGGAGAATGTGGGGAGTTTGTGTGGGTAAGAGAATGTGGGGAGTTTCTGTGGGTAGTAGAATGTGGGAAATTTGTGTGGGTAAGAGAATGTGAGAGTTTGTGTTGTTAGGAGAATGTGTTGAGTTTGTGTGGCTAGGAGAATGTGGGGAGTTTGTGTGGGTAGGAGAATGTGGGGAGTTTGTGTGTAGGAGAATGTGGGCAGTTTGTGTGGCTAGGAGAATGTGGGAAGTTTGTGTGGGTAGGAGAATGTGGGGAGTTTGTGTGGGTAGGAGAATGTATGTAGTTTGTGTGAGTAGGAGAATGTGAAGAGTTTGTGTAGTTATGAGAATGTATGGAGTTTGTGTGGGTAAGAGAATGTGGGGAGTTTGTGTTGTTAGGAGACTGTGTGGAGTTTGTGAGGCAAGGAGAATGTGGGAAGTTTGTGTGGGTAGGAGAATGCGGGGAGTTTGTGTTGTTAGGAGAATGTGTGAAGTTTGTGTGGCTAGGAGAAAGTGGGAAGTTTGTGTGAGTAGGAAAATGTGGGGAGTTTGTGTTGTTAGGAGAATGTATGGAGTTTGTGTGGCTAGGAGAATGTGGGGAGTTTGTGTGGGTAGGAGAATGCGGGGAGTTTGTATTGTTAGGAGAATGTGGGGAGTTTGTGTGGCTAGGAGAATGTGGGGAGTTTGTGTGGGTAGGAGAATGTATGGAGTTTGTGTAAGTAGGAGAATGTGGGGAGTTTATCGTGGGTAGGAGAATGCGGGGAGTTTGTGTGTAGGAGAATATGTGGAGTTTGTGTGGGTAGGAGAATGCGGGGAGTTTGTGTTGTTAGGAGAATGTGTGGAGTTTGTGTGGGTAGGAGAATGTGGGGAGTTTGTGTGGGTAAGAGAATGTGGGGAGTTTGTGTGGGTAGTAGAATGTGGGACATTTGTGTGGGTAAGAGAATGTGAGAGTTTGTGTTGTTAGGAGAATGTGTGGAGTTTGTGTGGCTAGGAGAATGTGGAAAGTTTGTGTGGGTAGGAGAAGGCGGGGAGTTTGTGTTTTTAGGAGAATGTGGGGAGTTTGTTTGGCTAGGAAAATGTGGGGAGTTTGTGTGGGTAGGAGAATGTATGGAGTTTGTGTAAGTATAAAAATGAGGGGAGTTTGTCGTGGGTAGGAGAATGTGGGAAGTTTGTGTGGGTAAGAGAATGTGGGGAGTGTGTGTGGGTAGGATAATGTGGGGAGTTTGTGTGGGTAGGAGAATGCGGGGAGTTTGTGTGGGTAGGAGAATGTGGGGAGTTTGTGTGGGTAGGAGAATGCTGGGAGTTTGTGTGTAGGAGAATGTGTGGAGTTTGTGTGGGTAGGAGAATGCGGGGAGATTGTGTGGGTAGGAGAATGTGGGGAGTTTGTGTGTAGGAGAATGTGTGGAGTTTGTGTGGGTAGGAGAATGTGGGGAGTTTGTGTGGGTAAGAGAATGTGGGGAGTTTGTGTGGGTAGTAGAATGTGGGAAATTTGTGAGGGTAAGAGAATGTGAGAGTTTGTGT
Source organism: Anisus vortex (assembly GCA_949126835.1). NCBI lineage: Eukaryota > Metazoa > Mollusca > Gastropoda > Planorbidae > Anisus > Anisus vortex. Next base: position 891,339 of record CASBPS010000186.1, read on the forward strand.
TGTTAGGAGAATGTGTGAAGTTTGTGTGGCTAGGAGAATGTGGAAAGTTTGTGTGGGTAGGAGAATGCGTGGAGTTTGTGTTGTTAGGACAATGTGGGGAGTTTGTGTGGCTAGGAGAATGTATGGAGTTTGTGTAAGTAAAAGAATGAGGGGAGTTTGTCGTGGGTAGGAGAATGTGGGAAGTTTGTGTACGTGTAAGAGAATGTGGGTAGTGTGTGTGGGTAGGAGAATGTATGGAGTTTGTGTGGGTAGGAGAATGTGGGGAGTTTGTGTTGTTAGGAGAATTTGTGGAGTTTGTGTGGGTAGGAGAATGTGGGGAGTTTGTGTGGGTAGGAGAATGTGGGGAGTTTGTGTGGGTAGGAGAATGCGGGGAGTTTGTGTGTAGGAGAATGTGTGGAGTTTGTGTGGGTAGGAGAATGCGGGCAGTTTGTGTTGTTAGGAGAATGTGTGGAGTTTTTGTGGGTAGAAGAATGTGGGGAGTTTGTATGGGTAGGAGAATGAGGGGAGTTTGTGTGGATAGGAGAATGTGGGGAGCTTGTGTGGGTACGAGAATGCGGGGAATTTGTGTGTAGAAGAATGTGTGGAGTTTGTGTGGGTAGGAGAATGCGGGGAGTTTGTGTTGTTACGAGAATGTGTGGAGTTTGTGTGAGTAGGAGAATGTGGGGAGTTTGTGTGGGTAAGAGAATGTGGGGAGTTTGTGTGGGTAGGAGAATGCGGGGAGTTTGTGTTGTTATGAAAATGTGTGGAGTTTGTGTGAGTAGGAGAATGTGGGGAGTTTGTGTGGGTAGGAGAATGTGGGGAGTTTGTGTGGGTAGGAGAATGCGGGGAGTTTGTGTGTAGGAGAATGTAGGGAGTTTATGTGGGTAGGAGAATGTGGGGAGTTTGTGTGGGTAGGAGAATGCGGGGAGTTTGTGTGTAGGAGAATGTAGGGAGTTTGTGTGTAGGAGAATGTGTGGAGTTTGTGTGTAGGAGAATGTGGGGAGTTTGTGTGTAGGAGAATGTTGGTAGTTTGTGTGTAGGAAAATGCGGGGAGTTTGTGTGTAGGAGAATGCAGGGAGTTTGTGTTTTTAGGAGAATGTGGTGGAGTTTGTGTGGGTAGGAGAATGTGGGAAGTTTGTGTGGGTAGGAGAATGTGGGAAATTTGTGTTGTTAGGAGAATGTGTGGAGTTTGAGTAGGTAGGAGAATGTGGGGAGTTTGTGTGTAGGAGAATGTTGGTAGTTTGTGTGTAGGAGAATGCGGGGAGTTTGTGTGTAAGAGAATGCGGGGAGTTTGTGTTTTTAGGAGAATGTGGTGGAGTTTGTGTGGGTAGGAGAATGTGGGAAGTTTGTGTGGGTAGGAGAATGTGGGAAATTTGTGTTGTTAGGAGAATGTGTGGAGTTTGTGTGGGTAGGAGATTGTGGGAAGTTTGTGTGGGTAGGAAAATGCGGGGAGTTTGAGTGTAGTAAAATGTTGGGAGTTTGTGTGGGTAGGAGAATGTGGGGAGTTTGTGTGTAGGAGAATGTGTGGAGTTTGTGTGGGTAGGAGAATGTGGGGAGTTTGTGTGGGTAAGAGAATGTGGGGAGTTTCTGTGGGTAGTAGAATGTGGGAAATTTGTGTGGGTAAGAGAATGTGAGAGTTTGTGTTGTTAGGAGAATGTGTTGAGTTTGTGTGGCTAGGAGAATGTGGGGAGTTTGTGTGGGTAGGAGAATGTGGGGAGTTTGTGTGTAGGAGAATGTGGGCAGTTTGTGTGGCTAGGAGAATGTGGGAAGTTTGTGTGGGTAGGAGAATGTGGGGAGTTTGTGTGGGTAGGAGAATGTATGTAGTTTGTGTGAGTAGGAGAATGTGAAGAGTTTGTGTAGTTATGAGAATGTATGGAGTTTGTGTGGGTAAGAGAATGTGGGGAGTTTGTGTTGTTAGGAGACTGTGTGGAGTTTGTGAGGCAAGGAGAATGTGGGAAGTTTGTGTGGGTAGGAGAATGCGGGGAGTTTGTGTTGTTAGGAGAATGTGTGAAGTTTGTGTGGCTAGGAGAAAGTGGGAAGTTTGTGTGAGTAGGAAAATGTGGGGAGTTTGTGTTGTTAGGAGAATGTATGGAGTTTGTGTGGCTAGGAGAATGTGGGGAGTTTGTGTGGGTAGGAGAATGCGGGGAGTTTGTATTGTTAGGAGAATGTGGGGAGTTTGTGTGGCTAGGAGAATGTGGGGAGTTTGTGTGGGTAGGAGAATGTATGGAGTTTGTGTAAGTAGGAGAATGTGGGGAGTTTATCGTGGGTAGGAGAATGCGGGGAGTTTGTGTGTAGGAGAATATGTGGAGTTTGTGTGGGTAGGAGAATGCGGGGAGTTTGTGTTGTTAGGAGAATGTGTGGAGTTTGTGTGGGTAGGAGAATGTGGGGAGTTTGTGTGGGTAAGAGAATGTGGGGAGTTTGTGTGGGTAGTAGAATGTGGGACATTTGTGTGGGTAAGAGAATGTGAGAGTTTGTGTTGTTAGGAGAATGTGTGGAGTTTGTGTGGCTAGGAGAATGTGGAAAGTTTGTGTGGGTAGGAGAAGGCGGGGAGTTTGTGTTTTTAGGAGAATGTGGGGAGTTTGTTTGGCTAGGAAAATGTGGGGAGTTTGTGTGGGTAGGAGAATGCTGGCAGTTTGTGTAAGTATAAGAATGAGGGGAGTTTGTCGTGGGTAGGAGAATGTGGGAAGTTTGTGTGGGTAAGAGAATGTGGGGAGTGTGTGTGGGTAGGATAATGTGGGGAGTTTGTGTGGGTAGGAGAATGCGGGGAGTTTGTGTGGGTAGGAGAATGTGGGGAGTTTGTGTGGGTAGGAGAATGCTGGGAGTTTGTGTGTAGGAGAATGTGTGGAGTTTGTGTGGGTAGGAGAATGCGGGGAGATTGTGTGGGTAGGAGAATGTGGGGAGTTTGTGTGTAGGAGAATGTGTGGAGTTTGTGTGGGTAGGAGAATGTGGGGAGTTTGTGTGGGTAAGAGAATGTGGGGAGTTTGTGTGGGTAGTAGAATGTGGGAAATTTGTGAGGGTAAGAGAATGTGAGAGTTTGTGTTGTTAGGAGAATGTGTGAAGTTTGTGTGGCTAGGAGAATGTGGAAAGTTTGTGTGGGTAGGAGAATGCGTGGAGTTTGTGTTGTTAGGACAATGTGGGGAGTTTGTGTGGCTAGGAGAATGTATGGAGTTTGTGTAAGTAAAAGAATGAGGGGAGTTTGTCGTGGGTAGGAGAATGTGGGAAGTTTGTGTACGTGTAAGAGAATGTGGGTAGTGTGTGTGGGTAGGAGAATGTATGGAGTTTGTGTGGGTAGGAGAATGTGGGGAGTTTGTGTTGTTAGGAGAATTTGTGGAGTTTGTGTGGGTAGGAGAATGTGGGGAGTTTGTGTGGGTAGGAGAATGTGGGGAGTTTGTGTGGGTAGGAGAATGCGGGGAGTTTGTGTGTAGGAGAATGTGTGGAGTTTGTGTGGGTAGGAGAATGCGGGCAGTTTGTGTTGTTAGGAGAATGTGTGGAGTTTTTGTGGGTAGAAGAATGTGGGGAGTTTGTATGGGTAGGAGAATGAGGGGAGTTTGTGTGGATAGGAGAATGTGGGGAGCTTGTGTGGGTACGAGAATGCGGGGAATTTGTGTGTAGAAGAATGTGTGGAGTTTGTGTGGGTAGGAGAATGCGGGGAGTTTGTGTTGTTACGAGAATGTGTGGAGTTTGTGTGAGTAGGAGAATGTGGGGAGTTTGTGTGGGTAAGAGAATGTGGGGAGTTTGTGTGGGTAGAAGAATGCGGGGAGTTTGTGTTGTTATGAAAATGTGTGGAGTTTGTGTGAGTAGGAGAATGTGGGGAGTTTGTGTGGGTAGGAGAATGTGGGGAGTTTGTGTGGGTAGGAGAATGCGGGGAGTTTGTGTGTAGGAGAATGTAGGGAGTTTATGTGGGTAGGAGAATGTGGGGAGTTTGTGTGGGTAGGAGAATGCGGGGAGTTTGTGTGTAGGAGAATGTAGGGAGTTTGTGTGTAGGAGAATGTGTGGAGTTTGTGTGTAGGAGAATGTGGGGAGTTTGTGTGTAGGAGAATGTTGGTAGTTTGTGTGTAGGAAAATGCGGGGAGTTTGTGTGTAGGAGAATGCAGGGAGTTTGTGTTTTTAGGAGAATGTGGTGGAGTTTGTGTGGGTAGGAGAATGTGGGAAGTTTGTGTGGGTAGGAGAATGTGGGAAATTTGTGTTGTTAGGAGAATGTGTGGAGTTTGAGTAGGTAGGAGAATGTGGGGAGTTTGTGTGGGTAGGAAAATGCGGGGAGTTTGTGTGTAGTAAAATGTGGGGAGTTTGTGTGGGTAGGAGAATGTGGGGAGTTTGTGTGTAGGAGAATGTGGGGAGTTTGTGTGTAGGACAATGTGGGGAGTTTGTGTGTAGGAGAATGTCGGGAGTTTGTGTGTAGGAGAATGTGGGGGGTTTGTGCGTAGGAGAATGTGGGGAGTTTGTGTATAGGAGAATGTGGGGAGTTTGTGTGTAGGAGAGTGTGGGGAGTTTGTGTGGGTAGGAGAATGCGGGGAGTTTGGGTTTTTTGGGAGAATGTGTCGAGTTTGTGTGGGTAGGAGAATGTGGGAAGTTTGTGTGGGTAGGAGAATGTGGAGAGTTTTTGTGTAGGAGAATGTGGGGAGTTTGTGTGGGTAGGAGAATGCTGGCAGTTTGTGTGTAGGAGAATGTTGGTAGTTTGTGTGTAGGAGAATGCGGGGAGTTTGTTTGTAGGAGAATGCGTGGAGTTTGTGTGGGTAGGAGAATGCGGGGAGTTTGTGTTTTTAGGAGAATGTGGTGGAGTTTGTGTGGGTCGGAGAATGTGGGATGTTTGTGTGGGTAGGAGAATGCGGGAAGTTTTTGTTGTTAGAAGAATGTGTGGAGTTTGTGTGGGTAGGAGAATGTGTGAAGTTTGCGTTGTTAGGAGAATGTGTGGAGTTTGTCTGGGTAGGAGAGTGTGGGGAGTTTGTGTGGGTAGGAGAATGCGGGGAGTTTGTGTGTAGTAAAATGTGGGGAGTTTGTGTGTAGGAGAAAGTGGGGAGTTTGTGTGTATGAGAATGTGGGGAGTTTGTGTGTAGGAGAATGTGGGGGGTTTGTGTGTAGGAGAATGTGGGGAGTTTGTGTATAGGAGAATGTGGGGAGTTTATGTGTAGGAGAATTCGGGGAGTTTGTATAAAGGAGAATGTGGCAAGTTTGTGTGGGTAGGAGAATGTGGGAAGTTTGTGTGGGTAGGAGAATGTGGGGAGTTTCTGTGTAGGAAAATGTGGGGAGTTTGTGTGGGTAGGAGAATGCGGAGAGTTTGTGTGTAGGAGAATGTGTGGAGTTTGGGTGGGTAGGAGAATGCGGGGAGTTTGTGTTGTTAGGAGAATGTGGGGAGTTTGTGTGGGTAGAAGAATGTGGGGAGTTTGTGTGGGTAGGAGAATGAGGGGAGTTTGTGTGGGTAGGAGAATGTGGGGAGCTTGTGTGGGTACGAGAATGCGGGGAATTTGTGTGTAGATGAATGTGTGGAGTTTGTGTGAGTAGGAGAATGTTAGGAGTTTGTGTGGGTAGGAGAATGTGGGGAGTTTGTGTGGGTAGGAGAATGCGGGGAGTTTGTGTGTAGGAGAATGTGGGGAGTTTGTGTGTAGGAGAATGTGTGGAGTTTGTGTGTAGGAGAATGTGGGGAGTTTGTGTGTAGGAGAATGTTGGTAGTTTGTGTGTAGGAGAATGCGGGGAGTTTGTGTGTAGAAGAATGCGGGGAGTTTGTGTTTTTAGGAGAATGTGGTGGAGTTTTTGTGGGTAGGAGAATGTGGGAAGTTTGTGTGAGTAGGAGAATGTGGGAAATTTGTGTTGTTAGGAGAATGTGGGGAGTTTGTGTGGGTAGGAGATTGTGGGGAGTTTGTGTGTAGTAAACTGTGGGGAGTTTGTGTGGGTAGGAGAATGTGGGTAGTTTGTGTGTAGGAGAATGTGTGGAGTTTGTGTGGGTAGGAGAATGTGGGGAGTTTGTGTGGGTAAGAGAATGTGGGGAGTTTGTGTGGGTAGTAGAATGTGGGGAGTTTGTGTGGGTAAGAGAATGTGAGAGTTTGTGTTGTTAGGAGAATGTGTGAAGTTTGTGTGGCTAGGAGAATGTGGAAAGTTTGTGTGGGTAGGAGAATGCGTGGAGTTTGTGTTGTTAGGACAATGTGGGGAGTTTGTGTGGCTAGGAAAATGTGGGGAGTTTGTGTGGGTAGGAGAATGTATGGAGTTTGTGTAATTAAAAGTATGAGGGGAGTTTGTCGTGGGTAGGAGAATGTGGGAAGTTTGTGTGGGTAAGAGAAAGTGGGGAGTGTGTGTGGGTAGGAGAATGTGGGGAGTTTGTGTGGGTAGGAGAATGTGGGGAGTTTGTGTTGTTAGGAGAATTTGTGGAGTTTGTGTGGGTAGGAGAATGTGGGGAGTTTGTGTGGGTAGGAGAATGTGGGGAGTTTGTGTGGGTAGGAGAATGCGGGGAGTTTGTGTGTAGGAGAATGTGTGGAGTTTGTGTGGGTAGGAGAATGCGGGGAGTTTGTGTTGTTAGGAGAATGTGTGGAGTTTGTGTGGGTAGAAGAATGTGGGGAGTTTGTATGGGTAGGAGAATGAGGGGAGTTTGTGTGGGTAGGAGAATGTGGGGAGCTTGTGTGGGTACGAGAATGCGACGAATTTGTGTGTAGAAGAATGTGTGGAGTTTGTGTTGGTATGAGAATGCGGGAAGTTTGTGTTGTTACGAGAATGTGTGGAGTTTGTGTGTGTAGGAGAATGTGGGGAGTTTGTGTGGGTAAGAGAATGTGGGGAGTTTGTGTGGGTAGGAGAATGCGGGGAGTTTGTGTTGTTACGAGAATGTGTGGAGTTTGTGTGAGTAGGAGAATGTGGGGAGTTTGTGTGGGTAGGAGAATGTGGGGAGTTTGTGTGGGTAGGAGAATGCAGGGAGTTTGTGTGTAGGAGAATGTAGGGAGTTTGTGTGTAGGAGAATGTGTGGAGTTTGTGTGTAGGAGAATTTGGGGAGTTTGTGTGTAGGAGAATGTTGGTAGTTTGTGTGTAGGAGAATGCGGAGAGTTTGTGTGTAGGAGAATGCGGGGAGTTTGTGTTGTTAGGAGAATGTGGGGAGTTTGTGTGGGTAGAAGAATGTGTGGAGTTTGTGTGGGTATGAGAATGCGGGGAGTTTGTGTTGTTAGGAGAATGTGGGGAGTTTGTGTGGGTAGAAGAATGTGGGGAGTTTGTGTGGGTAGGAGAATGAGGGGAGTTTGTGTGGGTAGGAGAATGTGGGGAGCTTGTGTGGGTACGAGAATGCGGGGAATTAGTGTGTAGATGAATGTGTGGAGTTTGTGTGAGTAGGAGAATGTTAGGAGTTTGTGTGGGTAGGAGAATGTGGGGAGTTTGTGTGGGTAGGAGAATGCGGGGAGTTTGTGTGTAGGAGAATGTGGGGAGTTTGTGTGTAGGAGAATGTGTGGAAATTGTGTGTAGGAGAATGTGGGGAGTTTGTGTGTAGGAGAATGTTTGTAGTTTGTGTGTAGGAGAATGCGGGGAGTTTGTGTGTAGAAGAATGCGGGGAGTTTGTGTTTTTAGGAGAATGTGGTGGAGTTTGTGTGGGTAGGAGAATGTGGGAAGTTTGTGTGAGTAGGAGAATGTGGGAATTTTGTGTTGTTAGGAGAATGTGGGGAGTTTGTGTGGGAAGGAGATTGTGGGGAGTTTGCGTGTAGGAGAATGTGTGGAGTTTGTGTGGGTAGGAGAATGTGGGGAGTTTGTGTGGGTAAGAGAATGTGGGGAGTTTGTGTGGGTAGTAGAATGTGGGAAATTTGTGTGGGTAAGATAATGTGAGAGTTTGTGTTGTTAGGAGAATGTGTGAAGTTTGTGTGGCTAGGAGAATGTGGAAAGTTTGTGTGGGTAGGAGAATGCGGGGAGTTTGTGTTGTTAGGACAATGTGAAGAGTTAGTGTGGCTAGGAAAATGTGGGGAGTTTGTGTGGGTAGGAGAATGTATGGAGTTTGTGTAAGTAAAAGAATGAGGGGAGTTTGTCGTGGGTAGGAGAATGTGGGAAGTTTGTGTGGGTAAGAGAATGTGGGGAGTGTGTGTGGAAAGGAGAATGTGGGGAGTTTGTGTGGGTAGGAGAATGCGAGGAGTTTGTGTTGTTAGGAGAATTTGTGAAGTTTGTGTGGGTAGGAGAATGTGGGGAGTTTGTGTGGGTAGGAGAATGTGGGGAGTTTGTGTGGGTAGGAGAATGCGGGGAGTTTGTGTGTAGGAGAATGTGTGGAGTTTGTGTGGGTAGGAGAATGCGGGGAGTTTGTGTTGTTAGGAGAATGTGTGGAGTTTGTGTGGGTAGAAGAATGTGGGGAGTTTGTATGGGTAGGAGAATGAGGGGAGTTTGTGTGGGTAGGAGAATGTGGGGAGCTTGTGTGGGTACGAGAATGCGGGGAATTTGTGTGTAGAAGAATGTGTGGAGTTTGTGTGGGTAGGAGAATGCGGGGAGTTTGTGTTGTTACGAGAATGTGTGGAGTTTGTGTGAGTAGAAGAATGTGGGGGGTTTGTGTGGGTAAGAGAATGTGGGGAGTTTGTGTGGGTAGGAGAATGCGGGGAGTTTGTGTTGTTACGAGAATGTGTGGAGTTTGTGTGAGTAGGAGAATGTGGGGAGTTTGTGTGGGTAGGAGAATGCGGGGAGTTTGTGTGGGTAGGAGAATGCGGGGAGTTTGTGTGTAGGAGAATGTAGGGAGTTTGTGTGTAGGAGAATGTGTGGAGTTTGTGTGTAGGAGAATGTGGGGAGTTTGTGTGTAGGAGAATGTTGGTAGTTTGTGTGTAGGAGAATGCGGGGAGTTTGTGTGTAGGAAAATGCGGGGAGTTTGTGTTTTTAGGAGAATGTGGTGGAGTTTGTGTGGGTAGGAGAATGTGGGAAGTTTGTGTTGTTAGGAGAATGTGTGGAGTTTGTGTGGGTAGGAGAATGTGGGGAGTTTGTGTGGGTAGGAAAATGCGGGGAGTTTGTGTGTAGTAAAATTTGGGGAGTTTGTGTGGGTAGGAGAATGTGGGGAGTTTGTGTGTAGGAGAATGTGGGGAGTTTGTGTGTAGGAGAATGTGAGGAGTTTGTGTGTAGGAGAATGTGGGGAGTTTGTGTGTAGGAGAATGTGGGGAGTTTGTGTGTAGGCGATAGTGGGGGTTTGTGCGTAGGAGATTGTGGGGAGTTTGTGTATAGGAGAATGTGGGGAGTTTGTGTGTAGGAGAATGTGGGGAGTTTGTGTGGGTAGGAGAATGCGGGGAGTTTGTGTTTTTGGGAGAATGTGTCGAGTTAGTGTGGGTAGGAGAATGTGGGAAGTTTGTGATGGTAGGAGAATGTGGGGAGTTTTTGTGTAGGAGAATGTGGGGAGTTTGTGTGGGTAGGAGAATGCTGGCAGTTTGTGTGTAAGAGAATGTGGGGAGTTTGTGTGTAGGAGAATGTGGAGAGTTTGTGTGTAGGAGAATGTTGGTAGTTTGTGTGTAGGAGAATGCGGGGAGTTTGTTTGTAGGAGAATGTGGGGAGTTTGTGTGGGTAGGAGAATGCGGGATGTTTTTGTGAGTAGGAGAATGCGGGAAGTTTGTGTTGTTGGAAGAATGTGTGGAGTTTGTGTGGGTAGGAGAATTTGGGGAGTTTGTGTGGGTAGGAGAATGCGGGGAGTTTGTGTGTAGTAAAATGTGGGGAGTTTGTGTGTAGGAGAATGTGGGGAGTTTGTGTGTAGGAGAATGTGGGGAGTTTGTGTGTAGGAGAATGTGGGGGGTTTGTGTGTAGAAGAATGTGGGGAGTTTGTGTATAGGAGAATGTGGGGAGTTTATGTGTAGGAGAATTCGGGGAAATTTTTTAAAGGAGAATGTGGCGAGTTTGTGTGGGTAGGAGAATGTGGGAAGTTTGTGTGGGTAGGAGAATGTGGGGAGTTTTTGTGTAGGAGAATGTGGGGAGTTTGTGTGGGTAGGAGAATGCTGGCAGTTTGTGTGTAGGAGAATGTGGGGAGTTTGTGTGTAGGAGAATGTGGGGAGTTTGTGTGAAGAAGAATGTCAGGAGTTTGTGTGTAGGAGAATGCGGGGAGTTTGTGTGTAGGAGAATGTGGGGAGTTTGTGTGGGTAGGAGAATGCGGGGAGTTTGTGTGTAGGAGAATGTGGGGAGTTTGTGTGGGTAGGAGAATGCGGGGAGTTTGTGTGTAGAAGAATGTGTGGAGTTTGTGTGGGTAGGAGAATGGTAGGGGAGTTTGTGTTGTTAGGTGAATGTGTGTAGTTTGTGTGGGTAGGAGAATGTGGGGAGTTTGTGTGGGTAGGAGAATGTGGGGAGTGTGTATGGGTAGGAGAATGTGGGGAGTGTGTGTGGGTAGGAGATTGTGGGGAGTTTGTGTTGGTAGCAGAATGTGGGGAGTTTGTATGTAGGAGAATGTGGGGAGTTTGGGTGTAGGAGAATGTGGGGAGTTTGTGTGTAGGAGAATGTGGGGAGTTTGTGTGTAGGAGAATGTGGGGAGTTTGTGTGGGTAGGAGAATGCGGGGAGTTTGTGTTTTAAGGAGAAGGTGTGGAGTTTGTGTGGGTAGGAGAATGTGGGAAGTTTGTGTGGGTAGGAGAATGTGGGAAGTTTGTGTTGTTGGGATAATGTGTGGAGTTTGTGTGGGTAAGAGAATGTGGGAAGTTTGTGTTGTTAGGAGAATGTGTGGAGTATGTGTGGGTAGGAGAATGTGGGGAGTTTGTGTGGGTAGGAGAATCCGGGGAGTTTGTGTGTAGGAGAATGTGTGGAGTTTGTGTGGGTAGGAGAATGCGGGGAGTTTGAGTGTCGGAGAATGTAGGGAGTTTGTGTGTAGGAGAATGCGGGGAGTTTGTGTGTAGGAGAATGTGGGGAGTTTGTGTGTAGGAGAATGCGGCGAGTTTGTGTGTAGGAGAATGTGTGGAGTTTGTGTGTAGGAAAATGTGGAGAGTTTGTATGTAGGAGAATGTGGGGAGTTTGTGTGTAGGAGAATGTGGGGAGTTTGTGTGTAGGAGAATGTGTGGAGTTTGTGTTGTTAGGAGAATGTGGGGAGCTTGTGTGTAAGAGAATGCGGGGAGTTTGTGTGTAGGAGAATGTGGGGAGTTTGTGTGGGTAGGAGAAAGTGGGGAGTTTGTGTTTTTAGAAGCATGTGTGGAGTTGTAGGGGTAGGAGAATGTGAGAAGTTTGTGTTGTTAGGAGAATGTGTGAAGTTTGTTTTGTTAGGAGAATGTGTGAAGTTTGTGTTGTTAGGAGAATGTGTGGAGTTTGTGTGGGTAGGAGAATGTGGGGAGTTTTTGTGGGTAGGAGAATGTTGGTAGTTTGTGTGTAGAAGAATGCGGGGAGTTTGTGTTTAGGAGAATGTTGGGAGTTTGTGTGGGTAGGAGAATGCGGGGAGTTTGTGTTTTTAGGAAAATGTGTGGAGTTTGTGTGGGTAGGAGAATGTGGGAAGTTTGTGTGGGTAGGAGAATGTGGGAAGTTTGTGTTGTTAGGAGAATGTGTGGAGTTTGTGTGGGTAGAAGAATGTGTGAAGTTTGCGTTGTTAGGAGAATGTGTGGAGTTTGTGTGGGTAGGTAAATGTGGGGAGTTTGTGTGGGTAGGAGAATGCGGGGAGTTTGTGTGTAGGAGAATGTGGGGAGTTTGTGTGTAGGAGAATGTAGGGAGTTTGTGTGTAGGAGAATGTGGGGGGTTTGTGTGTAGGAGAATGTGGGGAGTTTGTGTGTAAGAGAATGTGGGGAGTTTGTGTGTAGGAGAATGCGGGGAGTTTGTGTGTAGGAGAATGTGGGGAGTTTGTGTTTTTAGGAGAATGTTTCGAGTTTGTGTGGGTAGGAGAATTTGGGAAGTTTGTGTGGGTAGGAGAATGTGGGGAGTTTTTGTGTAGGAGAATGTGGGGAGTTTGTGTGGGTAGGAGAATGCTGGGAGTTTGTGTGTAGGAGAATGTGGGGAGTTTGTGTGTAGGAGAATGTGGGGAGTTTGTGTGTAGAAGAATGTCAGGAGTTTGTGTGTAGGAGAATGCGGGGAGTTTGTGTGTAGGAGAATGTGGGGAGTTTGTGTGTAGGAGAATGTGGGGAGTTTGTGTGTAGGATAATGTGGGGGGTTTGTGTGTAGGAGAATGTGGGGAGTTTGTGTATAGGAGAATGTTGGGGGTTTATGTGTAGGAGAATTCGGGAAGTTTGTATAAAGGAGAATGTGGCGAGTTTGTGTGGGTAGGAGAATGTGGGAAGTTTGTGTGGGTAGGAGAATGTAGGGAGTTTTTGTGTAGGAGAATGTGGGGAGTTTGTGTGGGTAGGAGAACGCTGGCAGTTTGTGTTTAGGAGAATGTGGGGAGTTTGTGTGTAGGAGAATGTGGGGAGTTTGTGTGAAGAAGAATGTCAGGAGTTTGTGTGTAGGAGAATACGGGGAGTTTGTGTGTAGGAGAATGCGGGGAGTTTGTGTGGGTAGGAGAATGCGGGGAGTTTGTGTGTAGGAGAATGTGGGGAGTTTGTGTGGGTAGGAGAATGCGGGGAGTTTGTGTGTAGAAGAATGTGTGGAGTTTGTGTGGGTAGGAGAATGGGCGGGGAGTTTGTGTTGTTAGGCGAATGTGTAGTTTGTGTGGGTAGGAGAATGTGGGGAGTTTGTGTGGGTAGGAGAATGTGGAAAGTGTGTATGGGTAGGAGAATGTGGGGAGTTTGTGTGGGTAGGAGTAGGAAAATTTGGGGAATTTTTGTGTGGGTAGGAGAATGTGGGGAGTTTGTGTGTAGGAGAATGTGGGGAGTTTGTGTGTAGGAGAATGTGGGGAGTTTGTGTGGGTAGGAGAATGCGGGGAGTTTGTGTTTTTAGGAGAATGTGTGGAGTTTGTGTGGGTAGGGGAATGTGGGAAGTTTGTGTTGTTAGGAGAATGTGTGGAGTATGTGTGGGTAGGAGAATGTGGGGAGTTTGTGTGGGTAGGAGAATCCGGGGAGTTTGTGTGTAGGAGAATGTGGGGAGTTTGTGTGGGTAGGAGAATGCGGGGAGTTTGAGTGTAGGAGAATGTAGGGAGTTTGTGTGTAGGAGAATGCGGGGAGTTTGTGTGTAGGAGAATGTGGGGAGTTTGTGTGGGTAGGAGAATGCGGGGAGTTTGTGTGTAGGAGAATGCGGCGAGTTTGTGTGTAGGAGAATGTGTGGAGTTTGTGTGTAGGAAAATGTGGAGAGTTTGTATGTAGGAGAATGTGGGGAGTTTGTGTGTAGGAGAAAATGGGGAGTTTGTGTTGTTAGGAGAATGTGGGGAGCTTGTGTGTATGAGAATGCGGGGAGTTTGTGTGTAGGAGAATGTGGGGAGTTTGTGTGGGTAGGAGAAAGCGGGGAGTTTGTGTTTTTAGAAGAATGTGTGGAGTTTGTAGGGGTAGGAGAATGTGAGAAGTTTGTGTTGTTAGGAGATTGTGTGGAGTTTGTGTTGTTAGGAGAATGTGTGAAGTTTGTGTTGTTAGGAGAATGTGTGGAGTTTGTGTGGATAGGAGAATGTGGGGAGTTTTTTTGGGTAGGAGAATGTTGGTAGTTTGTGTGTAGAAGAATGCGGGGAGTTTGTGTGTAGGAGAATGTTGGGAGTTTGTGTGGGTAGGAGAATGCGGGGAGTTTGTGTTTTTAGGAGAATGTGTGGAGTTTGTGTGGGTAAGAGAATGTGGGAAGTTTGTGTGGTTAGGAGAATGTGGGAAGTTTGTGTTGTTAGGAGAATGTGTGGAGTTTGTGTGGGTAGGAGAATGTGGGGAGTTTGTGTGGGTAGGAGAATGCGGGGAGTTTGTTTGTAGTAAAATGTGGGGAGTTTGTGTGGGTAGGAGATTGTGGGGAGTTTGTGTGTAGGATAATGTGGGGAGTTTGTGTGTAGGAGAATGTGGGGAGTTTGTGTGTAGGAGAATGTGGGGAGTTTGTGTGGGTAGGAGAACGCTGGCAGTTTGTGTTTAGGAGAATGTGGGGAGTTTGTGTGTAGGAGAATGTGGGGAGTTTGTGTGAAGAAGAATGTCAGGAGTTTGTGTGTAGGAGAATACGGGGAGTTTGTGTGTAGGAGAATGCGGGGAGTTTGTGTGGGTAGGAGAATGCGGGGAGTTTGTGTGTAGGAGAATGTGGGGAGTTTGTGTGGGTAGGAGAATGCGGGGAGTTTGTGTGTAGAAGAATGTGTGGAGTTTGTGTGGGTAGGAGAATGGGCGGGGAGTTTGTGTTGTTAGGCGAATGTGTAGTTTGTGTGGGTAGGAGAATGTGGGGAGTTTGTGTGGGTAGGAGAATGTGGAAAGTGTGTATGGGTAGGAGAATGTGGGGAGTTTGTGTGGGTAGGAGTAGGAAAATTTGGGGAATTTTTGTGTGGGTAGGAGAATGTGGGGAGTTTGTGTGTAGGAGAATGTGGGGAGTTTGTGTGTAGGAGAATGTGGGGAGTTTGTGTGGGTAGGAGAATGCGGGGAGTTTGTGTTTTTAGGAGAATGTGTGGAGTTTGTGTGGGTAGGGGAATGTGGGAAGTTTGTGTTGTTAGGAGAATGTGTGGAGTATGTGTGGGTAGGAGAATGTGGGGAGTTTGTGTGGGTAGGAGAATCCGGGGAGTTTGTGTGTAGGAGAATGTGGGGAGTTTGTGTGGGTAGGAGAATGCGGGGAGTTTGAGTGTAGGAGAATGTAGGGAGTTTGTGTGTAGGAGAATGCGGGGAGTTTGTGTGTAGGAGAATGTGGGGAGTTTGTGTGGGTAGGAGAATGCGGGGAGTTTGTGTGTAGGAGAATGCGGCGAGTTTGTGTGTAGGAGAATGTGTGGAGTTTGTGTGTAGAAAAATGTGGAGAGTTTGTATGTAGGAGAATGTGGGGAGTTTGTGTGTAGGAGAAAATGGGGAGTTTGTGTTGTTAGGAGAATGTGGGGAGCTTGTGTGTATGAGAATGCGGGGAGTTTGTGTGTAGGAGAATGTGGGGAGTTTGTGTGGGTAGGAGAAAGCGGGGAGTTTGTGTTTTTAGAAGAATGTGTGGAGTTTGTAGGGGTAGGAGAATGTGAGAAGTTTGTGTTGTTAGGAGATTGTGTGGAGTTTGTGTTGTTAGGAGAATGTGTGAAGTTTGTGTTGTTAGGAGAATGTGTGGAGTTTGTGTGGGTAGGAGAATGTGGGGAGTTTTTTTGGGTAGGAGAATGTTGGTAGTTTGTGTGTAGAAGAATGCGGGGAGTTTGTGTGTAGGAGAATGTTGGGAGTTTGTGTGGGTAGGAGAATGCGGGGAGTTTGTGTTTTTAGGAGAATGTGTGGAGTTTGTGTGGGTAAGAGAATGTGGGAAGTTTGTGTGGTTAGGAGAATGTGGGAAGTTTGTGTTGTTAGGAGAATGTGTGGAGTTTGTGTGGGTAGGAGAATGTGGGGAGTTTGTGTGGGTAGGAGAATGCGGGGAGTTTGTTTGTAGTAAAATGTGGGGAGTTTGTGTGGGTAGGAGATTGTGGGGAGTTTGTGTGTAGGATAATGTGGGGAGTTTGTGTGTAGGAGAATGTGGGGAGTTTGTGTGTAGGAGAATGTGGGACGTTTGTGTGTAGGAGAATGTGGGGAGTTTGTGTGTAGGAGAATGTGGGGAGTTTGTGTGTAGAAGAATGCGGGGAGTTTGTGTGTAGGAGAATGTGGGGAGTTTGTGTTTTTAGGAGAATGTGTCGAGTTTGTGTGGGTAGGAGAATTTGGGAAGTTTGTGTGGGTAGGAGAATGTGGGGAGTTTTTGTGTAGGAGAATGTGGGGAGTTTGTGTGGGTAGGAGAATGCTGGGAGTTTGTGTGTAGGAGAATGTGGGGAGTTTGTGTGTAGGAGAATGTGGGGAGTTTGTGTGTAGAAGAATGTCAGGAGTTTGTGTGTAGGAGAATGCGGGGAGTTTGTGTGTAGGAGAATGTGGGGAGTTTGTGTGGGTAGGAAAATGTGGGGAGTTTGTGTGGGTAGAAGAATGTGGGGAGTGTGTATGGGTAGGAGAATGTGGGGAGTTTGTGTGGGTAGGAGAATGCGGGAAGTTTGTGTGTAGGAGAATATGGGGAGTTTGTGTGGGTAGGAGAATGTGGGGAGTTTGTGTGTAGAAGAATGTGGGGAGTTTGTGTGTAGGAGAATGTTGGGAGTTTGTGTGTAGGAGAATGTGGGTAGTTTGTGTGTAGGAGAATGTGGGGGTTTGTGTGTAGGAGAATGTGGGTAGTTTGTGTGTAGGAGAATGTGGGGAGTTTGTATGTAGGAGAATGCGGGGAGTTTGTGTGTAGGAGAATGTGGGGAGTGTGTGTGGGTAGGAGAATGCGGGGAGTTTGTGTTTTTAGGAGAATGTGTCGAGTTTGTGTGGGTAGGAGAATTTGGGAAGTTTGTGTGGGTAGGAGAATGTGGGGAGTTTTTGTGTAGGAGAAGGTGGGGAGTTTGTGTGGGTAGGAGAATGCTAGGAGTTTGTGTGTAGGAGAATGTGGGGAGTTTGTGTGTAGGAGAATGTGGGGAGTTTGTGTGGGTAGGAGAATGCGGGGAGTTTGTGTGTAGAAGAATGTGTGGAGTTTGTGTGGGTAGGAGAATGCGGAGAGTTTGTGTTGTTAGGAGAATGTGTGGAGTTTTTGTGTAGGAGAATGTGGGGAGTTTGTGTGGGTAGGAGAATGCTGGCAGTTTGTGTATAGGAGAATGTGGGGAGTTTGTGTGTAGGAGAATGTGGGGAGTTTGTGTGCAGGAGAATGTGGGGAGTTTGTGTGGGTAGGAGAATGCGGGAAGTTTGTGTGTAGGAGAATGCGGCGAGTTTGTGTGGATAGGAGAATGCGGGGAGTTTGTGTGGGTAGGAGAATGCGGGGAGTTTGTGTGTAGGAGAATGTGTGGAGTTTGTGTGGGTAGGAGAATGCGGGGAGTTTGTGTGTAGGAGAATGTGGGGAGTTTGTGTGGGTAGGAGAATGCGGGGAGTTTGTGTGTAGAAGAATGTGTGGAGTTTGTGTGGGTAGGACGATGGGCGGGGAGTTTGTGTTGTTAGGAGAATGTGTGTAGTTTGTGTGGGTAGGAGAATGTGGGGAGTTTGTGTGGGTAGGAGAATGTGGGAAGTGTGTATGGGTAGGAGAATGTGGGGAGTTTGTGTGGGTAGGAGTAGGACAATTTGGGGAGTTTGTGTGGGTAGGAGAATGTGGGGAGTTTGTGTGTAGGAGAATGTGGGGAGTTTGTGTGTAGGAGAATGTGGGGAGTTTGTGTGGGTAGGAGAATGCGAGGAGTTTGTGTTTTTAGGAGAATGTGTGGAGTTTGTGTGTAGGAGAATGTGTGGAGTTTGTGTTGTTAGGAGAATGTGGGGAGCTTGTGTGTAAGAGAATGCGGGGAGTTTGTGTGTAGGAGAATGTGGGGAGTTTGTGTGGGTAGGAGAAAGTGGGGAGTTTGTGTTTTTAGAAGCATGTGTGGAGTTGTAGGGGTAGGAGAATGTGAGAAGTTTGTGTTGTTAGGAGAATGTGTGAAGTTTGTGTTGTTAGGAGAATGTGTGAAGTTTGTGTTGTTAGGAGAATGTGTGGAGTTTGTGTGGGTAGGAGAATGTGGGGAGTTTTTGTGGGTAGGAGAATGTTGGTAGTTTGTGTGTAGAAGAATGCGGGGAGTTTGTGTTTAGGAGAATGTTGGGAGTTTGTGTGGGTAGGAGAATGCGGGGAGTTTGTGTTTTTAGGAAAATGTGTGGAGTTTGTGTGGGTAGGAGAATGTGGGAAGTTTGTGTGGGTAGGAGAATGTGGGAAGTTTGTGTTGTTAGGAGAATGTGTGGAGTTTGTGTGGGTAGAAGAATGTGTGAAGTTTGCGTTGTTAGAAGAATGTATGGAGTTTGTGTGGGTAGGTAAATGTGGGGAGTTTGTGTGGGTAGGAGAATGCGGGGAGTTTGTGTGTAGGAGAATGTGGGGAGTTTGTGTGTAGGAGAATGTAGGGAGTTTGTGTGTAGGAGAATGTGGGGGGTTTGTGTGTAGGAGAATGTGGGGAGTTTGTGTGTAAGAGAATGTGGGGAGTTTGTGTGTAGGAGAATGCGGGGAGTTTATGTGTAGGAGAATGTGGGGAGTTTGTGTTTTTAGGAGAATGTTTCGAGTTTGTGTGGGTAGGAGAATTTGGGAAGTTTGTGTGGGTAGGAGAATGTGGGGAGTTTTTGTGTAGGAGAATGTGGGGAGTTTGTGTGGGTAGGAGAATGCTGGGAGTTTGTGTGTAGGAGAATGTGGGGAGTTTGTGTGTAGGAGAATGTGGGGAGTTTGTGTGTAGAAGAATGTCAGGAGTTTGTGTGTAGGAGAATGCGGGGAGTTTGTGTGTAGGAGAATGTGGGGAGTTTGTGTGTAGGAGAATGTGGGGAGTTTGTGTGTAGGATAATGTGGGGGGTTTGTGTGTAGGAGAATGTGGGGAGTTTGTGTATAGGAGAATGTTGGGGGTTTATGTGTAGGAGAATTCGGGAAGTTTGTATAAAGGAGAATGTGGCGAGTTTGTGTGGGTAGGAGAATGTGGGAAGTTTGTGTGGGTAGGAGAATGTAGGGAGTTTTTGTGTAGGAGAATGTGGGGAGTTTGTGTGGGTAGGAGAACGCTGGCAGTTTGTGTTTAGGAGAATGTGGGGAGTTTGTGTGTAGGAGAATGTGGGGAGTTTGTGTGAAGAAGAATGTCAGGAGTTTGTGTGTAGGAGAATACGGGGAGTTTGTGTGTAGGAGAATGCGGGGAGTTTGTGTGGGTAGGAGAATGCGGGGAGTTTGTGTGTAGGAGAATGTGGGGAGTTTGTGTGGGTAGGAGAATGCGGGGAGTTTGTGTGTAGAAGAATGTGTGGAGTTTGTGTGGGTAGGAGAATGGGCGGGGAGTTTGTGTTGTTAGGCGAATGTGTAGTTTGTGTGGGTAGGAGAATGTGGGGAGTTTGTGTGGGTAGGAGAATGTGGAAAGTGTGTATGGGTAGGAGAATGTGGGGAGTTTGTGTGGGTAGGAGTAGGAAAATTTGGGGAATTTTTGTGTGGGTAGGAGAATGTGGGGAGTTTGTGTGTAGGAGAATGTGGGGAGTTTGTGTGTAGGAGAATGTGGGGAGTTTGTGTGGGTAGGAGAATGCGGGGAGTTTGTGTTTTTAGGAGAATGTGTGGAGTTTGTGTGGGTAGGGGAATGTGGGAAGTTTGTGTTGTTAGGAGAATGTGTGGAGTATGTGTGGGTAGGAGAATGTGGGGAGTTTGTGTGGGTAGGAGAATCCGGGGAGTTTGTGTGTAGGAGAATGTGGGGAGTTTGTGTGGGTAGGAGAATGCGGGGAGTTTGAGTGTAGGAGAATGTAGGGAGTTTGTGTGTAGGAGAATGCGGGGAGTTTGTGTGTAGGAGAATGTGGGGAGTTTGTGTGGGTAGGAGAATGCGGGGAGTTTGTGTGTAGGAGAATGCGGCGAGTTTGTGTGTAGGAGAATGTGTGGAGTTTGTGTGTAGGAAAATGTGGAGAGTTTGTATGTAGGAGAATGTGGGGAGTTTGTGTGTAGGAGAAAATGGGGAGTTTGTGTTGTTAGGAGAATGTGGGGAGCTTGTGTGTATGAGAATGCGGGGAGTTTGTGTGTAGGAGAATGTGGGGAGTTTGTGTGGGTAGGAGAAAGCGGGGAGTTTGTGTTTTTAGAAGAATGTGTGGAGTTTGTAGGGGTAGGAGAATGTGAGAAGTTTGTGTTGTTAGGAGATTGTGTGGAGTTTGTGTTGTTAGGAGAATGTGTGAAGTTTGTGTTGTTAGGAGAATGTGTGGAGTTTGTGTGGGTAGGAGAATGTGGGGAGTTTTTTTGGGTAGGAGAATGTTGGTAGTTTGTGTGTAGAAGAATGCGGGGAGTTTGTGTGTAGGAGAATGTTGGGAGTTTGTGTGGGTAGGAGAATGCGGGGAGTTTGTGTTTTTAGGAGAATGTGTGGAGTTTGTGTGGGTAAGAGAATGTGGGAAGTTTGTGTGGTTAGGAGAATGTGGGAAGTTTGTGTTGTTAGGAGAATGTGTGGAGTTTGTGTGGGTAGGAGAATGTGGGGAGTTTGTGTGGGTAGGAGAATGCGGGGAGTTTGTTTGTAGTAAAATGTGGGGAGTTTGTGTGGGTAGGAGATTGTGGGGAGTTTGTGTGTAGGATAATGTGGGGAGTTTGTGTGTAGGAGAATGTGGGGAGTTTGTGTGTAGGAGAATGTGGGGAGTTTGTGTGGGTAGGAGAACGCTGGCAGTTTGTGTTTAGGAGAATGTGGGGAGTTTGTGTGTAGGAGAATGTGGGGAGTTTGTGTGAAGAAGAATGTCAGGAGTTTGTGTGTAGGAGAATACGGGGAGTTTGTGTGTAGGAGAATGCGGGGAGTTTGTGTGGGTAGGAGAATGCGGGGAGTTTGTGTGTAGGAGAATGTGGGGAGTTTGTGTGGGTAGGAGAATGCGGGGAGTTTGTGTGTAGAAGAATGTGTGGAGTTTGTGTGGGTAGGAGAATGGGCGGGGAGTTTGTGTTGTTAGGCGAATGTGTAGTTTGTGTGGGTAGGAGAATGTGGGGAGTTTGTGTGGGTAGGAGAATGTGGAAAGTGTGTATGGGTAGGAGAATGTGGGGAGTTTGTGTGGGTAGGAGTAGGAAAATTTGGGGAATTTTTGTGTGGGTAGGAGAATGTGGGGAGTTTGTGTGTAGGAGAATGTGGGGAGTTTGTGTGTAGGAGAATGTGGGGAGTTTGTGTGGGTAGGAGAATGCGGGGAGTTTGTGTTTTTAGGAGAATGTGTGGAGTTTGTGTGGGTAGGGGAATGTGGGAAGTTTGTGTTGTTAGGAGAATGTGTGGAGTATGTGTGGGTAGGAGAATGTGGGGAGTTTGTGTGGGTAGGAGAATCCGGGGAGTTTGTGTGTAGGAGAATGTGGGGAGTTTGTGTGGGTAGGAGAATGCGGGGATTTTAAGTGTAGGAGAATGTAGGGAGTTTGTGTGTAGGAGAATGCGGGGAGTTTGTGTGTAGGAGAATGTGGGGAGTTTGTGTGGGTAGGAGAATGCGGGGAGTTTGTGTGTAGGAGAATGCGGCGAGTTTGTGTGTAGGAGAATGTGTGGAGTTTGTGTGTAGAAAAATGTGGAGAGTTTGTATGTAGGAGAATGTGGGGAGTTTGTGTGTAGGAGAAAATGGGGAGTTTGTGTTGTTAGGAGAATGTGGGGAGCTTGTGTGTATGAGAATGCGGGGAGTTTGTGTGTAGGAGAATGTGGGGAGTTTGTGTGGGTAGGAGAAAGCGGGGAGTTTGTGTTTTTAGAAGAATGTGTGGAGTTTGTAGGGGTAGGAGAATGTGAGAAGTTTGTGTTGTTAGGAGATTGTGTGGAGTTTGTGTTGTTAGGAGAATGTGTGAAGTTTGTGTTGTTAGGAGAATGTGTGGAGTTTGTGTGGGTAGGAGAATGTGGGGAGTTTTTTTGGGTAGGAGAATGTTGGTAGTTTGTGTGTAGAAGAATGCGGGGAGTTTGTGTGTAGGAGAATGTTGGGAGTTTGTGTGGGTAGGAGAATGCGGGGAGTTTGTGTTTTTAGGAGAATGTGTGGAGTTTGTGTGGGTAAGAGAATGTGGGAAGTTTGTGTGGTTAGGAGAATGTGGAAAGTTTGTGTTGTTAGGAGAATGTGTGGAGTTTGTGTGGGTAGGAGAATGTGGGGAGTTTGTGTGGGTAGGAGAATGCGGGGAGTTTGTTTGTAGTAAAATGTGGGGAGTTTGTGTGGGTAGGAGATTGTGGGGAGTTTGTGTGTAGGATAATGTGGGGAGTTTGTGTGTAGGAGAATGTGGGGAGTTTGTGTGTAGGAGAATGTGGGACGTTTGTGTGTAGGAGAATGTGGGGAGTTTGTGTGTAGGAGAATGTGGGGAGTTTGTGTGTAGAAGAATGCGGGGAGTTTGTGTGTAGGAGAATGTGGGGAGTTTGTGTTTTTAGGAGAATGTGTCGAGTTTGTGTGGGTAGGAGAATTTGGGAAGTTTGTGTGGGTAGGAGAATGTGGGGAGTTTTTGTGTAGGAGAATGTGGGGAGTTTGTGTGGGTAGGAGAATGCTGGGAGTTTGTGTGTAGGAGAATGTGGGGAGTTTGTGTGTAGGAGAATGTGGGGAGTTTGTGTGTAGAAGAATGTCAGGAGTTTGTGTGTAGGAGAATGCGGGGAGTTTGTGTGTAGGAGAATGTGGGGAGTTTGTGTGGGTAGGAAAATGTGGGGAGTTTGTGTGGGTAGAAGAATGTGGGGAGTGTGTATGGGTAGGAGAATGTGGGGAGTTTGTGTGGGTAGGAGAATGCGGGAAGTTTGTGTGTAGGAGAATATGGGGAGTTTGTGTGGGTAGGAGAATGTGGGGAGTTTGTGTGTAGAAGAATGTGGGGAGTTTGTGTGTAGGAGAATGTTGGGAGTTTGTGTGTAGGAGAATGTGGGTAGTTTGTGTGTAGGAGAATGTGGGGGTTTGTGTGTAGGAGAATGTGGGTAGTTTGTGTGTAGGAGAATGTGGGGAGTTTGTATGTAGGAGAATGCGGGGAGTTTGTGTGTAGGAGAATGTGGGGAGTGTGTGTGGGTAGGAGAATGCGGGGAGTTTGTGTTTTTAGGAGAATGTGTCGAGTTTGTGTGGGTAGGAAAATTTGGGAAGTTTGTGTGGGTAGGAGAATGTGGGGAGTTTTTGTGTAGGAGAAGGTGGGGAGTTTGTGTGGGTAGGAGAATGCTAGGAGTTTGTGTGTAGGAGAATGTGGGGAGTTTGTGTGTAGGAGAATGTGGGGAGTTTGTGTGGGTAGGAGAATGCGGGGAGTTTGTGTGTAGAAGAATGTGTGGAGTTTGTGTGGGTAGGAGAATGCGGAGAGTTTGTGTTGTTAGGAGAATGTGTGGAGTTTTTGTGTAGGAGAATGTGGGGAGTTTGTGTGGGTAGGAGAATGCTGGCAGTTTGTGTATAGGAGAATGTGGGGAGTTTGTGTGTAGGAGAATGTGGGGAGTTTGTGTGCAGGAGAATGTGGGGAGTTTGTGTGGGTAGGAGAATGCGGGAAGTTTGTGTGTAGGAGAATGCGGCGAGTTTGTGTGGATAGGAGAATGCGGGGAGTTTGTGTGGGTAGGAGAATGCGGGGAGTTTGTGTGTAGGAGAATGTGTGGATTTTGTGTGGGTAGGAGAATGCGGGGAGTTTGTGTGTAGGAGAATGTGGGGAGTTTGTGTGGGTAGGAGAATGCGGGGAGTTTGTGTGTAGAAGAATGTGTGGAGTTTGTGTGGGTAGGACAATGGGCGGGGAGTTTGTGTTGTTAGGAGAATGTGTGTAGTTTGTGTGGGTAGGAGAATGTGGGGAGTTTGTGTGGGTAGGAGAATGTGGGAAGTGTGTATGGGTAGGAGAATGTGGGGAGTTTGTGTGGGTAGGAGTAGGACAATTTGGGGAGTTTGTGTGGGTAGGAGAATGTGGGGAGTTTGTGTGTAGGAGAATGTGGGGAGTTTGTGTGTAGGAGAATGTGGGGAGTTTGTGTGGGTAGGAGAATGCGAGGAGTTTGTGTTTTTAGGAGAATGTGTGGAGTTTGTGTGGGTAGGAGAATGTGGGAAGTTTGTGTGGGTAGGAGAATGTGGGAAGTTTGTGCTGTTAGGATAATGTGTAGAGTTTGTGTGGGTAAAAGAATGTGGGAAGTTTGTGTTTAGGAGAATGTGGGGAGTTTGTGTGTAGGAGAATGTGGGGAGTTTGTGTGGGTAGGAGAATGCGGGGAGTTTGTGTTTTTAGGAGAATGTGTGGAGTTTGTGTGGGTAGGGGAATGTGGGAAGTTTGTGTTGTTAGGAGAATGTGTGGAGTATGTGTGGGTAGGAGAATGTGGGGAGTTTGTGTGGGTAGGAGAATCCGGGGAGTTTGTGTGTAGGAGAATGTGGGGAGTTTGTGTGGGTAGGAGAATGCGGGGAGTTTGAGTGTAGGAGAATGTAGGGAGTTTGTGTGTAGGAGAATGCGGGGAGTTTGTGTGTAGGAGAATGTGGGGAGTTTGTGTGGGTAGGAGAATGCGGGGAGTTTGTGTGTAGGAGAATGCGGCGAGTTTGTGTGTAGGAGAATGTGTGGAGTTTGTGTGTAGGAAAATGTGGAGAGTTTGTATGTAGGAGAATGTGGGGAGTTTGTGTGTAGGAGAAAATGGGGAGTTTGTGTTGTTAGGAGAATGTGGGGAGCTTGTGTGTATGAGAATGCGGGGAGTTTGTGTGTAGGAGAATGTGGGGAGTTTGTGTGGGTAGGAGAAAGCGGGGAGTTTGTGTTTTTAGAAGAATGTGTGGAGTTTGTAGGGGTAGGAGAATGTGAGAAGTTTGTGTTGTTAGGAGATTGTGTGGAGTTTGTGTTGTTAGGAGAATGTGTGAAGTTTGTGTTGTTAGGAGAATGTGTGGAGTTTGTGTGGGTAGGAGAATGTGGGGAGTTTTTTTGGGTAGGAGAATGTTGGTAGTTTGTGTGTAGAAGAATGCGGGGAGTTTGTGTGTAGGAGAATGTTGGGAGTTTGTGTGGGTAGGAGAATGCGGGGAGTTTGTGTTTTTAGGAGAATGTGTGGAGTTTGTGTGGGTAAGAGAATGTGGGAAGTTTGTGTGGTTAGGAGAATGTGGGAAGTTTGTGTTGTTAGGAGAATGTGTGGAGTTTGTGTGGGTAGGAGAATGTGGGGAGTTTGTGTGGGTAGGAGAATGCGGGGAGTTTGTTTGTAGTAAAATGTGGGGAGTTTGTGTGGGTAGGAGATTGTGGGGAGTTTGTGTGTAGGATAATGTGGGGAGTTTGTGTGTAGGAGAATGTGGGGAGTTTGTGTGTAGGAGAATGTGGGGAGTTTGTGTGGGTAGGAGAACGCTGGCAGTTTGTGTTTAGGAGAATGTGGGGAGTTTGTGTGTAGGAGAATGTGGGGAGTTTGTGTGAAGAAGAATGTCAGGAGTTTGTGTGTAGGAGAATACGGGGAGTTTGTGTGTAGGAGAATGCGGGGAGTTTGTGTGGGTAGGAGAATGCGGGGAGTTTGTGTGTAGGAGAATGTGGGGAGTTTGTGTGGGTAGGAGAATGCGGGGAGTTTGTGTGTAGAAGAATGTGTGGAGTTTGTGTGGGTAGGAGAATGGGCGGGGAGTTTGTGTTGTTAGGCGAATGTGTAGTTTGTGTGGGTAGGAGAATGTGGGGAGTTTGTGTGGGTAGGAGAATGTGGAAAGTGTGTATGGGTAGGAGAATGTGGGGAGTTTGTGTGGGTAGGAGTAGGAAAATTTGGGGAATTTTTGTGTGGGTAGGAGAATGTGGGGAGTTTGTGTGTAGGAGAATGTGGGGAGTTTGTGTGTAGGAGAATGTGGGGAGTTTGTGTGGGTAGGAGAATGCGGGGAGTTTTTGTTTTTAGAAGAATGTGTGGAGTTTGTGTGGGTAGGGGAATGTGGGAAGTTTGTGTTGTTAGGAGAATGTGTGGAGTATGTGTGGGTAGGAGAATGTGGGGAGTTTGTGTGGGTAGGAGAATCCGGGGAGTTTGTGTGTAGGAGAATGTGGGGAGTTTGTGTGGGTAGGAGAATGCGGGGAGTTTGAGTGTAGGAGAATGTAGGGAGTTTGTGTGTAGGAGAATGCGGGGAGTTTGTGTGTAGGAGAATGTGGGGAGTTTGTGTGGGTAGGAGAATTTGGGAAGTTTGTGTGGGTAGGAGAATGTGGGGAGTTTTTGTGTAGGAGAATGTGGGGAGTTTGTGTGGGTAGGAGAATGCTGGGAGTTTGTGTGTAGGAGAATGTGGGGAGTTTGTGTGTAGGAGAATGTGGGGAGTTTGTGTGTAGAAGAATGTCAGGAGTTTGTGTGTAGGAGAATGCGGGGAGTTTGTGTGTAGGAGAATGTGGGGAGTTTGTGTGGGTAGGAAAATGTGGGGAGTTTGTGTGGGTAGAAGAATGTGGGGAGTGTGTATGGGTAGGAGAATGTGGGGAGTTTGTGTGGGTAGGAGAATGCGGGAAGTTTGTGTGTAGGAGAATATGGGGAGTTTGTGTGGGTAGGAGAATGTGGGGAGTTTGTGTGTAGAAGAATGTGGGGAGTTTGTGTGTAGGAGAATGTTGGGAGTTTGTGTGTAGGAGAATGTGGGTAGTTTGTGTGTAGGAGAATGTGGGGGTTTGTGTGTAGGAGAATGTGGGTAGTTTGTGTGTAGGAGAATGTGGGGAGTTTGTATGTAGGAGAATGCGGGGAGTTTGTGTGTAGGAGAATGTGGGGAGTGTGTGTGGGTAGGAGAATGCGGGGAGTTTGTGTTTTTAGGAGAATGTGTCGAGTTTGTGTGGGTAGGAGAATTTGGGAAGTTTGTGTGGGTAGGAGAATGTGGGGAGTTTTTGTGTAGGAGAAGGTGGGGAGTTTGTGTGGGTAGGAGAATGCTAGGAGTTTGTGTGTAGGAGAATGTGGGGAGTTTGTGTGTAGGAGAATGTGGGGAGTTTGTGTGGGTAGGAGAATGCGGGGAGTTTGTGTGTAGAAGAATGTGTGGAGTTTGTGTGGGTAGGAGAATGCGGAGAGTTTGTGTTGTTAGGAGAATGTGTGGAGTTTTTGTGTAGGAGAATGTGGGGAGTTTGTGTGGGTAGGAGAATGCTGGCAGTTTGTGTATAGGAGAATGTGGGGAGTTTGTGTGTAGGAGAATGTGGGGAGTTTGTGTGCAGGAGAATGTGGGGAGTTTGTGTGGGTAGGAGAATGCGGGGAGTTTGTGTGTAGGAGAATGCGGCGAGTTTGTGTGGATAGGAGAATGCGGGGAGTTTGTGTGGGTAGGAGAATGCGGGGAGTTTGTGTGTAGGAGAATGTGTGGAGTTTGTGTGGGTAGGAGAATGCGGGGAGTTTGTGTGTAGGAGAATGTGGGGAGTTTGTGTGGGTAGGAGAATGCGGGGAGTTTGTGTGTAGAAGAATGTGTGGAGTTTGTGTGGGTAGGACAATGGGCGGGGAGTTTGTGTTGTTAGGAGAATGTGTGTAGTTTGTGTGGGTAGGAGAATGTGGGGAGTTTGTGTGGGTAGGAGAATGTGGGAAGTGTGTATGGGTAGGAGAATGTGGGGAGTTTGTGTGGGTAGGAGTAGGACAATTTGGGGAGTTTGTGTGGGTAGGAGAATGTGGGGAGTTTGTGTGTAGGAGAATGTGGGGAGTTTGTGTGTAGGAGAATGTGGGGAGTTTGTGTGGGTAGGAGAATGCGAGGAGTTTGTGTTTTTAGGAGAATGTGTGGAGTTTGTGTGGGTAGGAGAATGTGGGAAGTTTGTGTGGGTAGGAGAATGTGAGAAGTTTGTGCTGTTAGGATAATGTGTAGAGTTTGTGTGGGTAAAAGAATGTGGGAAGTTTGTGTTGTTAGGAGAATGTGTGGAGTATTTGTGGGTAGGAGAATGTGTGGAGTTTGTGTGGGTAGGAGAATCCGGGGAGTTTGTGTGTAGGAGAATGTGGGGAGTTTGTGTGGGTAGGAGAATGCGGGGAGTTTGAGTGTAGGAGAATGTAGGGAGTTTGTGTGTAGGAGAATGCGGGGAGTTTGTGTGTAGGAGAATGTGGGAAGTTTGTGTGGGTAGGAGAATGCGGGGAGTTTGTGTGTAGGAGAATGCGGCGAGTTTGTGTGTAGGAGAATGTGTGGAGTTTGTGTGTAGGAAAATGTGGAGAGTTTGTATGTAGGAGAATGTGGGGAGTTTGTGTGTAGGAGAATTGCGGGAGTTTGTGTGTAGGAGAATGTGGGGAGTTTGTGTTGTTAGGAGAATGTGGGAAGCTTGTGTGTAGGAGAATGCGGGGAGTTTGTGTGTAGGAGAATGTGGGGAGTTTGTGTGGGTAGGAGAAAGCGGGGAGTTTGTGTTTTTAGAAGAATGTGTGGAGTTTGTAGGGGTAGGAGAATGTGAGAAGTTTGTGTTGTTAGGAGAATGTGTGGAGTTTGTGTTGTTAGGAGAATGTGTGAAGTTTGTGTTGTTAGGAGAATGTGTGGAGTTTGTGTGGGTAGGAGAATGTGGGGAGTTTTTTTGGGTAGGAGAATGTTGGTAGTTTGTGTGTAGAAGAATGCGGGGAGTTTGTGTGTAGGAGAATGTTGGGAGTTTGTGTGGGTAGGAGAATGCGGGGAGTTTGTGTTTTTAGGAGAATGTGGGGAGTTTTTGTGTAGGAGAATGTGGGGAGTTTGTGTGGGTAGGAGAATGCTGGGAGTTTGTGTGTAGGAGAATGTGGGGAGTTTGTGTGTAGGAGAATGTGGGGAGTTTGTGTGTAGAAGAATGTCAGGAGTTTGTGTGTAGGAGAATGCGGGGAGTTTGTGTGTAGGAGAATGTGGGGAGTTTGTGTGTAGGAGAATGTGGGGAGTTTGTGTGTAGGATAATGTGGGGGGTTTGTGTGTAGGAGAATGTGGGGAGTTTGTGTATAGGAGAATGTTGGGAGTTTATGTGTAGGAGAATTCGGGGAGTTTGTATAAAGGAGAATGTGGCGAGTTTGTGTGGGTAGGAGAATGTGGGAAGTTTGTGTGGGAAGGAGAATGTAGGGAGTTTTTGTGTAGGAGAATGTGGGGAGTTTGTGTGGGTAGGAGAATGCTGGCAGTTTGTGTGTAGGAGAATGTGGGGAGTTTGTGTGTAGGAGAATGTGGGGAGTTTGTGTGAAGAAGAATGTCAGGAGTTTGTGTGTAGGAGAATACGGGGAGTTTGTGTGTAGGAGAATGCGGGGAGTTTGTGTGGGTAGGAGAATGCGGGGAGTTTGTGTGTAGGAGAATGTGGGGAGTTTGTGTGGGTAGGAGAATGCGGGGAGTTTGTGTGTAGAAGAATGTGTGGATTTTGTGTGGGTAGGAGAATGCGGAGAGTTTGTGTTGTTAGGAGAATGTGTGGAGTTTTTGTGTAGGAGAATGTGGGGAGTTTGTGTGGGTAGGAGAATGCTGGCAGTTTGTGTATAGGAGAATGTGGGGAGTTTGTGTGTAGGAGAATGTGGGGAGTTTGTGTGCAGGAGAATGTGGGGAGTTTGTGTGGGTAGGAGAATGCGGGGAGTTTGTGTGTAGGAGAATGCGGCGAGTTTGTGTGGATAGGAGAATGCGGGGAGTTTGTGTGGGTAGGAGAATGCGGGGAGTTTGTGTGTAGGAGAATGTGTGGAGTTTGTGTGGGTAGGAGAATGCGGGGAGTTTGTGTGTAGGAGAATGTGGGGAGTTTGTGTGGGTAGGAGAATGCAGGGAGTTTGTGTGTAGAAGAATGTGTGGAGTTTGTGTGGGTAGGACAATGGGCGGGGAGTTTGTGTTGTTAGGAGAATGTGTGTAGTTTGTGTGGGTAGGAGAATGTGGGGAGTTTGTGTGGGTAGGAGAATGTGGGAAGTGTGTATGGGTAGGAGAATGTGGGGAGTTTGTGTGGGTAGGATTAGGACAATTTGGGGAGTTTGTGTGGGTAGGAGAATGTGGGGAGTTTGTGTGTAGGAGAATGTGGGGAGTTTGTGTGTAGGAGAATGTGGGGAGTTTGTGTGGGTAGGAGAATGCGAGGAGTTTGTGTTTTTAGGAGAATGTGTGGAGTTTGTGTGGGTAGGAGAATGTGGGAAGTTTGTGTGGGTAGGAGAATGTGGGAAGTTTGTGCTGTTAGGATAATGTGTAGAGTTTGTGTGGGTAAAAGAATGTGGGAAGTTTGTGTTGTTAGGAGAATGTGTGGAGTATTTGTGGGTAGGAGAATGTGGGGAGTTTGTGTGGGTAGGAGAATCCGGGGAGTTTGTGTGTAGGAGAATGTGGGGAGTTTGTGTGGGTAGAAGAATGCGGGGAGTTTGAGTGTAGGAGAATGTAGGGAGTTTGTGTGTAGGAGAATGCGGGGAGTTTGTGTATAGGAGAATGTGGGAAGTTTGTGTGGGTAGGAGAATGCGGGGAGTTTGTGTGTAGGAGAATGCGGCGAGTTTGTGTGTAGGAGAATGTGTGGAGTTTGTGTGTAGGAAAATGTGGAGAGTTTGTATGTAGGAGAATGTGGGGAGTTTGTGTGTAGGAGAATTGCGGGAGTTTGTGTGTAGGAGAATGTGGGGAGTTTGTGTTGTTAGGAGAATGTGGGAAGCTTGTGTGTAGGAGAATGCGGGGAGTTTGTGTGTAGGAGAATGTGGGGAGTTTGTGTGGGTAGGAGAAAGCGGGGAGTTTGTGTTTTTAGAAGAATGTGTGGAGTTTGTAGGGGTAGGAGAATGTGAGAAGTTTGTGTTGTTAGGAGAATGTGTGGAGTTTGTGTTGTTAGGAGAATGTGTGAAGTTTGTGTTGTTAGGAGAATGTGTGGAGTTTGTGTGGGTAGGAGAATGTGGGGAGTTTTTTTGGGTAGGAGAATGTTGGTAGTTTGTGTGTAGAAGAATGCGGGGAGTTTGTGTGTAGGAGAATGTTGGGAGTTTGTGTGGGTAGGAGAATGCGGGGAGTTTGTGTTTTTAGGAGAATGTGGGGAGTTTTTGTGTAGGAGAATGTGGGGAGTTTGTGTGGGTAGGAGAATGCTGGGAGTTTGTGTGTAGGAGAATGTGGGGAGTTTGTGTGTAGGAGAATGTGGGGAGTTTGTGTGTAGAAGAATGTCAGGAGTTTGTGTGTAGGAGAATGCGGGGAGTTTGTGTGTAGGAGAATGTGGGGAGTTTGTGTGTAGGAGAATGTGGGGAGTTTGTGTGTAGGATAATGTGGGGGGTTTGTGTGTAGGAGAATGTGGGGAGTTTGTGTATAGGAGAATGTTGGGAGTTTATGTGTAGGAGAATTCGGGGAGTTTGTATAAAGGAGAATGTGGCGAGTTTGTGTGGGTAGGAGAATGTGGGAAGTTTGTGTGGGAAGGAGAATGTAGGGAGTTTTTGTGTAGGAGAATGTGGGGAGTTTGTGTGGGTAGGAGAATGCTGGCAGTTTGTGTGTAGGAGAATGTGGGGAGTTTGTGTGTAGGAGAATGTGGGGAGTTTGTGAAGAAGAATGTCAGGAGTTTGTGTGTAGGAGAATACGGGGAGTTTGTGTGTAGGAGAATGCGGGGAGTTTGTGTGGGTAGGAGAATGCGGGGAGTTTGTGTGTAGGAGAATGTGGGGAGTTTGTGTGGGTAGGAGAATGCGGGGAGTTTGTGTGTAGAAGAATTTGTGGAGTTTGTGTGGGTAGGAGAATGGGCGGGGAGTTTGTGTTGTTAGGCGAATGTGTAGTTTGTGTGGGTAGGAGAATGTGGGGAGTTTGTGTGGGTAGGAGAATGTGGGAAGTGTGTATGGGGAGTTTGTGTGTAGGAGAATGTGGGGAGTTTGTGTGGGTAGGAGAAAGCGGGGAGTTTGTGTTTTTAGAAGAATGTGTGGAGTTTGTAGGGGTAGGAGAATGTGAGAAGTTTGTGTTGTTAGGAGAATGTGTGGAGTTTGTGTTGTTAGGAGAATGTGTGAAGTTTGTGTTGTTAGGAGAATGTGTGGAGTTTGTGTGGGTAGGAGAATGTGGGGAGTTTTTTTGGGTAGGAGAATGTTGGTAGTTTGTGTGTAGAAGAATGTTGGGAGTTTGTGTGGGTAGGA
Source organism: Anisus vortex (assembly GCA_949126835.1). Classification (NCBI taxonomy): domain Eukaryota; kingdom Metazoa; phylum Mollusca; class Gastropoda; family Planorbidae; genus Anisus; species Anisus vortex. The sequence goes on from CASBPS010000186.1 coordinate 922,433, forward strand.
GAATGCGGGGAGTTTGTGTTTTTAGGAGAATGTGGGGAGTTTTTGTGTAGGAGAATGTGGGGAGTTTGTGTGGGTAGGAGAATGCTGGGAGTTTGTGTGTAGGAGAATGTGGGGAGTTTGTGTGTAGGAGAATGTGGGGAGTTTGTGTGTAGAAGAATGTCAGGAGTTTGTGTGTAGGAGAATGCGGGGAGTTTGTGTGTAGGAGAATGTGGGGAGTTTGTGTGTAGGAGAATGTGGGGAGTTTGTGTGTAGGATAATGTGGGGGGTTTGTGTGTAGGAGAATGTGGGGAGTTTGTGTATAGGAGAATGTTGGGAGTTTATGTGTAGGAGAATTCGGGGAGTTTGTATAAAGGAGAATGTGGCGAGTTTGTGTGGGTAGGAGAATGTGGGAAGTTTGTGTGGGAAGGAGAATGTAGGGAGTTTTTGTGTAGGAGAATGTGGGGAGTTTGTGTGGGTAGGAGAATGCTGGCAGTTTGTGTGTAGGAGAATGTGGGGAGTTTGTGTGTAGGAGAATGTGGGGAGTTTGTGTGAAGAAGAATGTCAGGAGTTTGTGTGTAGGAGAATACGGGGAGTTTGTGTGTAGGAGAATGCGGGGAGTTTGTGTGGGTAGGAGAATGCGGGGAGTTTGTGTGTAGGAGAATGTGGGGAGTTTGTGTGGGTAGGAGAATGCGGGGAGTTTGTGTGTAGAAGAATTTGTGGAGTTTGTGTGGGTAGGAGAATGGGCGGGGAGTTTGTGTTGTTAGGCGAATGTGTAGTTTGTGTGGGTAGGAGAATGTGGGGAGTTTGTGTGGGTAGGAGAATGTGGGAAGTGTGTATGGGTAGGAGAATGTGGGGAGTTTGTGTGGGTAGGAGTAGGAAAATTTGGGGAATTTTTGTGTGGGTAGGAGAATGTGGGGAGTTTGTGTGTATGAGAATGTGGGGAGTTTGTGTGTAGGAGAATGTGGGGAGTTTGTGTGGGTAGGAGAATGCGGGGAGTTTGTGTTTAGGAGAATGTGTAGAGTTTGTGTGGGTAGGGGAATGTGGGAAGTTTGTGTTGTTAGGAGAATGTGTGGAGAATGTGTGGGTAGGAGAATGTGGGGAGTTTGTGTGGGTAGGAGAATCCGGGGAGTTTGTGTGTAGGAGAATGTGGGGAGTTTGTGTGGGTAGGAGAATGCGGGGAGTTTGAGTGTAGGAGAATGTAGGGAGTTTGTGTGTAGGAGAATGCGGGGAGTTTGTGTGTAGGAGAATGTGGGGAGTTTGTGTGGGTAGGAGAATGCGGGGAGTTTGTGTGTAGGAGAATGCGGCGAGTTTGTGTGTAGGAGAATGTGTGAAGTTTGTGTGTAGGAAAATGTGGAGAGTTTGTATGTAGGAGAATGTGGGGAGTTTGTGTGTAGGAGAATGTGGGGAGTTTGTGTTGTTAGGAGAATGTGGGGAGCTTGTGTGTAGGAGAATGCGGGGAGTTTGTGTGTAGGAGAATGTGGGGAGTTTGTGTGGGTAGGAGAAAGCGGGGAGTTTGTGTTTTTAGAAGAATGTGTGGAGTTTGTAGGGGTAGGAGAATGTGAGAAGTTTGTGTTGTTAGGAGAATGTGTGGAGTTTGTGTTGTTAGGAGAATGTGTGAAGTTTGTGTTGTTAGGAGAATGTGTGGAGTTTGTGTGGGTAGGAGAATGTGGGGAGTTTTTTTGGGTAGGAGAATGTTGGTAGTTTGTGTGTAGAAGAATGCGGGGAGTTTGTGTGTAGGAGAATGTTGGGAGTTTGTGTGGGTAGGAGAATGCGGGGAGTTTGTGTTTTTAGGAGAATGTGTGGAGTTTGTGTGGGTAAGAGAATGTGGGAAGTTTGTGTGGTTAGGAGAATGTGGGAAGTTTGTGTTGTTAGGAGAATGTGTGGAGTTTGTGTGGGTAGGAGAATGTGGGGAGTTTGTGTGGGTAGGAGAATGCGGGGAGTTTGTTTGTAGTAAAATGTGGAGAGTTTGTGTGGGTAGGAGATTGTGGGGAGTTTGTGTGTAGGATAATGTGGGGAGTTTGTGTGTAGGAGAATGTGGGGAGTTTGTGTGTAGGAGAATGTGGGACGTTTGTGTGTAGGAGAATGTGGGGAGTTTGTGTGTAGGAGAATGTGGGGAGTTTGTGTGTAGAAGAATGCGGGGAGTTTGTGTGTAGGAGAATGTGGGGAGTTTGTGTTTTTAGGAGAATGTGTCGAGTTTGTGTGGGTAGGAGAATTTGGGAAGTTTGTGTGGGTAGGAGAATGTGGGGAGTTTTTGTGTAGGAGAATGTGGGGAGTTTGTGTGGGTAGGAGAATGCTGGGAGTTTGTGTGTAGGAGAATGTGGGGAGTTTGTGTGTAGGAGAATGTGGGGAGTTTGTGTGTAGAAGAATGTCAGGAGTTTGTGTGTAGGAGAATGCGGGGAGTTTGTGTGTAGGAGAATGTGGGGAGTTTGTGTGGGTAGGAGAATGCGCGGAGTTTGTGTGTAGGAGAATGCGGGGAGTTTGTGTGGGTAGGAGAATGCGGGCAGTTTGTGTTGTTAGGAGAATGTGTGGAGTTTGTGTGGGTAGGAAAATGTGGGGAGTTTGTGTGGGTAGAAGAATGTGGGGAGTGTGTATGGGTAGGAGAATGTGGGGAGTTTGTGTGGGTAGGAGAATGCGGGAAGTTTGTGTGTAGGAGAATGTGGGGAGTTTGTGTGGGTAGGAGAATGTGGGGAGTTTGTGTGTAGGAGAATTTTGGGAGTTTGTGTGTAGGAGAATGTGGGTAGTTTGTGTGTAGGAGAATGTGGGGGTTTGTGTGTAGGAGAATGTGGGTAGTTTGTGTGTAGGAGAATGTGGGGAGTTTGTCTGTAGGAGAATGCGGGGAGTTTGTGTGTAGGAGAATGTGGGGAGTGTGTGTGGGTAGGAGAATGCGGGGAGTTTGTGTTTTTAGGAGAATGTGTCGAGTTTGTGTGGGTAGGAGAATTTGGGAAGTTTGTGTGGGTAGGAGAATGTGGGGAGTTTTTGTGTAGGAGAATGTGGGGAGTTTGTGTGGGTAGGAGAATGCGGGGAGTTTGTGTTTTTGGGAGAATGTGTCGAGTTTGTGTGGGTAGGAGAATGTGGGGAGTTTGTGTGGGTAAGAGAATGTGGGGAGTTTGTGTGGGTAGTAGAATGTGGGAAATTTGTGTGGGTAAGATAATGTGAGAGTTTGTGTTGTTAGGAGAATGTGTGAAGTTTGTGTGGCTAGGAGAATGTGGAAAGTTTGTGTGGGTAGGAGAATGCGGGGAGTTTGTGTTGTTAGGACAATGTGAAGAGTTAGTGTGGCTAGGAAAATGTGGGGAGTTTGTGTGGGTAGGAGAATGTATGGAGTTTGTGTAAGTAAAAGAATGAGGGGAGTTTGTCGTGGGTAGGAGAATGTGGGAAGTTTGTGTGGGTAAGAGAATGTGGGGAGTGTGTGTGGAAAGGAGAATGTGGGGAGTTTGTGTGGGTAGGAGAATGCGAGGAGTTTGTGTTGTTAGGAGAATTTGTGAAGTTTGTGTGGGTAGGAGAATGTGGGGAGTTTGTGTGGGTAGGATAATGTGGGGAGTTTGTGTGGGTAGGAGAATGCGGGGAGTTTGTGTGTAGGAGAATGTGTGGAGTTTGTGTGGGTAGGAGAATGCTGGGAGTTTGTGTTGTTAGGAGAATGTGTGGAGTTTGTGTGGGTAGAAGAATGTGGGGAGTTTGTATGGGTAGGAGAATGAGGGGAGTTTGTGTGGGTAGGAGAATGTGGGGAGCTTGTGTGGGTACGAGAATGCGGGGAATTTGTGTGTAGAAGAATGTGTGGAGTTTGTGTGGGTAGGAGAATGCGGGGAGTTTGTGTTGTTACGAGAATGTGTGGAGTTTGTGTGAGTAGGAGAATGTGGGGAGTTTGTGTGGGTAAGAGAATGTGGGGAGTTTGTGTGGGTAGGAGAATGCGGGGAGTTTGTGTTGTTACGAGAATGTGTGGAGTTTGTGTGAGTAGGAGAATGTGGGGAGTTTGTGTGGGTAGGAGAATGTGGGGAGTTTGTGTGGGTAGGAGAATGCGGAGAGTTTGTGTGTAGGAGAATGTAGGGAGTTTGTGTGTAGGAGAATGTGTGGAGTTTGTGTGTAGGAGAATGTGGGGAGTTTGTGTGTAGGAGAATGTTGGTAGTTTGTGTGTAGGAGAATGCGGGGAGTTTGTGTGTAGGAAAATGCGGGGAGTTTGTGTTTTTAGGAGAATGTGGTGGAGTTTGTGTGGGTAGGAGAATGTGGGAAGTTTGTGTGGGTAGGAGAATGTAGGAATTTTGTGTTGTTAGGAGAATGTGTGGAGTTTGTGTGGGTAGGAGAATGTGGGGAGTTTGTGTGGGTAGGAAAATGCGGGGAGTTTGTGTGTAGTAAAATTTGGGGAGTTTGTGTGGGTAGGAGAATGTGGGGAGTTTGTGTGTAGGAGAATGTGGGGAGTTTGTGTGTAGGAGAATGTGGGGAGTTTGTGTGTAGGAGAATGTGGGGAGTTTGTGTGTAGGAGAATGTGGGGAGTTTGTGGGTAGGAGATAGTGGGGGTTTGTGCGTAGGAGATTGTGGGGAGTTTGTGTATAGGAGAATGTGGGGAGTTTGTGTGTAGGAGAATGTGGGGAGTTTGTGTGGGTAGGAGAATGCGGGGAGTTTGTGTTTTTGGGAGAATGTGTCGAGTTAGTGTGGGTAGGAGAATGTGGGAAGTTTGTGATGGTAGGAGAATGTGGGGAGTTTTTGTGTAGGAGAATGTGGGGAGTTTGTGTGGGTAGGAGAATGCTGGCAGTTTGTGTGTAAGAGAATGTGGGGAGTTTGTGTGTAGGAGAATGTGGAGAGTTTGTGTGTAGGAGAATGTTGGTAGTTTGTGTGTAGGAGAATGCGGGGAGTTTGTTTGTAGGAGAATGTGGGGAGTTTGTGTGGGTAGGAGAATGCGGGGAGTTTGTGTTTTTAGGAGAATGTGGTGGAGTTTGTGTGGGTAGGAGAATGTGGGATGTTTTTGTGAGTAGGAGAATGCGGGAAGTTTGTGTTGTTGGAAGAATGTGTGGAGTTTGTGTGGGTAGGAGAATTTGGGGAGTTTGTGTGGGTAGGAGAATGCGGGGAGTTTGTGTGTAGTAAAATGTGGGGAGTTTGTGTGTAGGAGAATGTGGGGAGTTTGTGTGTAGGAGAATGTGGGGAGTTTGTGTGTAGGAGAATGTGGGGGGTTTGTGTGTAGAAGAATGTGGGGAGTTTGTGTATAGGAGAATGTGGGGAGTTTATGTGTAGGAGAATTCGGGGAATTTTTTTAAAGGAGAATGTGGCGAGTTTGTGTGGGTAGGAGAATGTGGGAAGTTTGTGTGGGTAGGAGAATGTGGGGAGTTTTTGTGTAAGAGAATGTGGGGAGTTTGTGTGGGTAGGAGAATGCTGGCAGTTTGTGTGTAGGAGAATGTGGGGAGTTTGTGTGTAGGAGAATGTGGGGAGTTTGTGTGAAGAAGAATGTCAGGAGTTTGTATGTAGGAGAATGCGGGGAGTTTGTGTGTAGGAGAATGTGGGGAGTTTGTGTGGGTAGGAGAATGCGGGGAGTTTGTGTGTAGGAGAATGTGGGGAGTTTGTGTGGGTAGGAGAATGCGGGGAGTTTGTGTGTAGAAGAATGTGTGGAGTTTGTGTGGGTAGGAGAATGGTAGGGGAGTTTGTGTTGTTAGGTGAATGTGTGTAGTTTGTGTGGGTAGGAGAATGTGGGGAGTTTGTGTGGGTAGGAGAATGTGGGGAGTTTGGGTGTAGGAGAATGTGGGGAGTTTGTGTGTAGGAGAATGTGGGGAGTTTGTGTGTAGGAGAATGTGGGGAGTTTGTGTGGGTAGGAGAATGCGGGGAGTTTGTGTTTTTAGGAGAAGGTGTGGAGTTTGTGTGGGTAGGAGAATGTGGGAAGTTTGTGTGGGTAGGAGAATGTGGGAAGTTTGTGTTGTTGGGATAATGTGTGGAGTTTGTGTGGGTAGGAGAATGTGGGAAGTTTGTGTTGTTAGGAGAATGTGTGGAGTATGTGTGGGTAGGAGAATGTGGGGAGTTTGTGTGGGTAGGAGAATCCGGGGAGTTTGTGTGTAGGAGAATGTGGGGAGTTTGTGTGGGTAGGAGAATGCGGGGAGTTTGAGTGTCGGAGAATGTAGGGAGTTTGTGTGTAGGAGAATGCGGGGAGTTTGTGTGTAGGAGAATGTGGGGAGTTTGTGTGTAGGAGAATGCGGCGAGTTTGTGTGTAGGAGAATGTGTGGAGTTTGTGTGTAGGAAAATGTGGAGAGTTTGTATGTAGGAGAATGTGGGGAGTTTGTGTGTAGGAGAATGTGGGGAGTTTGTGTGTAGGAGAATGTGGGGAGTTTGTGTTGTTAGGAGAATGTGGGGAGCTTGTGTGTAAGAGAATGCGGGGAGTTTGTGTGTAGGAGAATGTGGGGAGTTTGTGTGGGTAGGAGAAAGCGGGGAGTTTGTGTTTTTAGAAGCATGTGTGGAGTTGTAGGGGTAGGAGAATGTGAGAAGTTTGTGTTGTTAGGAGAATGTGTGAAGTTTGTGTTGTTAGGAGAATGTGTGAAGTTTGTGTTGTTAGGAGAATGTGTGGAGTTTGTGTGGGTAGGAGAATGTGGGGAGTTTTTGTGGGTAGGAGAATGTTGGTAGTTTGTGTGTAGAAGAATGCGGGGAGTTTGTGTTTAGGAGAATGTTGGGAGTTTGTGTGGGTAGGAGAATGCGGGGAGTTTGTGTTTTTAGGAAAATGTGTGGAGTTTGTGTGGGTAGGAGAATGTGGGAAGTTTGTGTGGGTAGGAGAATGTGGGAAGTTTGTGTTGTTAGGAGAATGTGTGGAGTTTGTGTGGGTAGAAGAATGTGTGAAGTTTGCGTTGTTAGGAGAATGTGTGGAGTTTGTGTGGGTAGGTAAATGTGGGGAGTTTGTGTGGGTAGGAGAATGCGGGGAGTTTGTGTGTAGGAGAATGTAGGGAGTTTGTGTGTAGGAGAATGTAGGGAGTTTGTGTGTAGGAGAATGTGGGGGGTTTGTGTGTAGGAGAATGTGGGGAGTTTGTGTGGGTAGGAGAACGCTGGCAGTTTGTGTTTAGGAGAATGTGGGGAGTTTGTGTGTAGGAGAATGTGGGGAGTTTGTGTGAAGAAGAATGTCAGGAGTTTGTGTGTAGGAGAATACGGGGAGTTTGTGTGTAGGAGAATGCGGGGAGTTTGTGTGGGTAGGAGAATGCGGGGAGTTTGTGTGTAGGAGAATGTGGGGAGTTTGTGTGGGTAGGAGAATGCGGGGAGTTTGTGTGTAGAAGAATGTGTGGAGTTTGTGTGGGTAGGAGAATGGGCGGGGAGTTTGTGTTGTTAGGCGAATGTGTAGTTTGTGTGGGTAGGAGAATGTGGGGAGTTTGTGTGGGTAGGAGAATGTGGAAAGTGTGTATGATTAGGAGAATGTGGGGAGTTTGTGTGGGTAGGAGTAGGAAAATTTGGGGAATTTTTGTGTGGGTAGGAGAATGTGGGGAGTTTGTGTGTAGGAGAATGTGGGGAGTTTGTGTGTAGGAGAATGTGGGGAGTTTGTGTGGGTAGGAGAATGCGGGGAGTTTGTGTTTTTAGGAGAATGTGTGGAGTTTGTGTGGGTAGGGGAATGTGGGAAGTTTGTGTTGTTAGGAGAATGTGTGGAGTATGTGTGGGTAGGAGAATGTGGGGAGTTTGTGTGGGTAGGAGAATCCGGGGAGTTTGTGTGTAGGAGAATGTGGGGAGTTTGTGTGGGTAGGAGAATGCGGGGAGTTTGAGTGTAGGAGAATGTAGGGAGTTTGTGTGTAGGAGAATGCGGGGAGTTTGTGTGTAGGAGAATGTGGGGAGTTTGTGTGGGTAGGAGAATGCGGGGAGTTTGTGTGTAGGAGAATGCGGCGAGTTTGTGTGTAGGAGAATGTGTGGAGTTTGTGTGTAGGAAAATGTGGAGAGTTTGTATGTAGGAGAATATGGGGAGTTTGTGTGTAGGAGAAAATGGGGAGTTTGTGTTGTTAGGAGAATGTGGGGAGCTTGTGTGTAGGAGAATGCGGGGAGTTTGTGTGTAGGAGAATGTGGGGAGTTTGTGTGGGTAGGAGAAAGCGGGGAGTTTGTGTTTTTAGAAGAATGTGTGGAGTTTGTAGGGGTAGGAGAATGTGAGAAGTTTGTGTTGTTAGGAGAATGTGTGGAGTTTGTGTTGTTAGGAGAATGTGTGAAGTTTGTGTTGTTAGGAGAATGTGTGGAGTTTGTGTGGGTAGGAGAATGTGGGGAGTTTTTTTGGGTAGGAGAATGTTGGTAGTTTGTGTGTAGAAGAATGCGGGGAGTTTGTGTGTAGGAGAATGTTGGGAGTTTGTGTGGGTAGGAGAATGCGGGGAGTTTGTGTTTTTAGGAGAATGTGTGGAGTTTGTGTGGGTAAGAGAATGTGGGAAGTTTGTGTGGTTAGGAGAATGTGGGAAGTTTGTGTTGTTAGGAGAATGTGTGGAGTTTGTGTGGGTAGGAGAATGTGGGGAGTTTGTGTGGGTAGGAGAATGCGGGGAGTTTGTTTGTAGTAAAATGTGGGGAGTTTGTGTGGGTAGGAGATTGTGGGGAGTTTGTGTGTAGGATAATGTGGGGAGTTTGTGTGTAGGAGAATGTGGGGAGTTTGTGTGTAGGAGAATGTGGGACGTTTGTGTGTAGGAGAATGTGGGGAGTTTGTGTGTAGGAGAATGTGGGGAGTTTGTGTGTAGAAGAATGCGGGGAGTTTGTGTGTAGGAGAATGTGGGGAGTTTGTGTTTTTAGGAGAATGTGTCGAGTTTGTGTGGGTAGGAGAATTTGGGAAGTTTGTGTGGGTAGGAGAATGTGGGGAGTTTTTGTGTAGGAGAATGTGGGGAGTTTGTGTGGGTAGGAGAATGCTGGGAGTTTGTGTGTAGGAGAATGTGGGGAGTTTGTGTGTAGGAGAATGTGGGGAGTTTGTGTGTAGAAGAATGTCAGGAGTTTGTGTGTAGGAGAATGCGGGGAGTTTGTGTGTAGGAGAATGTGGGGAGTTTGTGTGGGTAGGAAAATGTGGGGAGTTTGTGTGGGTAGAAGAATGTGGGGAGTGTGTATGGGTAGGAGAATGTGGGGAGTTTGTGTGGGTAGGAGAATGCGGGAAGTTTGTGTGTAGGAGAATATGGGGAGTTTGTGTGGGTAGGAGAATGTGGGGAGTTTGTGTGTAGGAGAATGTGGGGAGTTTGTGTGTAGGAGAATGTTGGGAGTTTGTGTGTAGGAGAATGTGGGTAGTTTGTGTGTAGGAGAATGTGGGGGTTTGTGTGTAGGAGAATGTGGGTAGTTTGTGTGTAGGAGAATGTGGGGAGTTTGTATGTAGGAGAATGCGGGGAGTTTGTGTGTAGGAGAATGTGGAGAGTGTGTGTGGGTAGGAGAATGCGGGGAGTTTGTGTTTTTAGGAGAATGTGTCGAGTTTGTGTGGGTAGGAGAATTTAAGAAGTTTGTGTGGGTAGGAGAATGTGGGGAGTTTTTGTGTAGGAGAAGGTGGGGAGTTTGTGTGGGTAGGAGAATGCTAGGAGTTTGTGTGTAGGAGAATGTGGGGAGTTTGTGTGTAGGAGAATGTGAGAAGTTTGTGTGGGTAGGAGAATGCGGGGAGTTTGTGTGTAGAAGAATGTGTGGAGTTTGTGTGGGTAGGAGAATGCGGAGAGTTTGTGTTGTTAGGAGAATGTGTGGAGTTTTTGTGTAGGAGAATGTGGGGAGTTTGTGTGGGTAGGAGAATGCTGGCAGTTTGTGTATAGGAGAATGTGGGGAGTTTGTGTGTAGGAGAATGTGGGGAGTTTGTGTGCAGGAGAATGTGGGGAGTTTGTGTGGGTAGGAGAATGCGGGGAGTTTGTGTGTAGGAGAATGCGGCGAGTTTGTGTGGATAGGAGAATGCGGGGAGTTTGTGTGGGTAGGAGAATGCGGGGAGTTTGTGTGTAGGAGAATGTGTGGAGTTTGTGTGGGTAGGAGAATGCGGGGAGTTTGTGTGTAGGAGAATGTGGGGAGTTTGTGTGGGTAGGAGAATGCGGGGAGTTTGTGTGTAGAAAAATGTGTGGAGTTTGTGTGGGTAGGACAATGGGCGGGGAGTTTGTGTGGGTAGGAGAATGTGGGAAGTGTGTATGGGTAGGAGAATGTGGGGAGTTTGTGTGGGTAGGAGTAGGACAATTTGGGGAGTTTGTGTGGGTAGGAGAATGTGGGGAGTTTGTGTGTAGGAGAATGTGGGGAGTTTGTGTGTAGGAGAATGTGGGGAGTTTGTGTGGGTAGGAGAATGCGAGGAGTTTGTGTTTTTAGGAGAATGTGTGGAGTTTGTGTGGGTAGGAGAATGTGGGAAGTTTGTGTGGGTAGGAGGATGTGGGAAGTTTGTGTTGTTAGGATAATGTGTAGAGTTTGTGTGGGTAAAAGAATGTGGGAAGTTTGTGTTGTTAGGAGAATGTGTGGAGTATTTGTGGGTAGGAGAATGTGGGGAGTTTGTGTGGGTAGGAGAATCCGGGGAGTTTGTGTGTAGGAGAATGTGGGGAGTTTGTGTGGGTAGGAGAATGCGGGGAGTTTGAGTGTAGGAGAATGTAGGGAGTTTGTGTGTAGGAGAATGCGGGGAGTTTGTGTTTTTAGAAGAATGTGTGGAGTTTGTAGGGGTAGGAGAATGTGAGAAGTTTGTGTTGTTAGGAGAATGTGTGGAGTTTGTGTTGTTAGGAGAATGTGTGAAGTTTGTGTTGTTAGGAGAATGTGTGGAGTTTGTGTGGGTAGGAGAATGTGGGGAGTTTTTTTGGGTAGGAGAATGTTGGTAGTTTGTGTGTAGAAGAATGCGGGGAGTTTGTGTGTAGGAGAATGTTGGGAGTTTGTGTGGGTAGGAGAATGCGGGGAGTTTGTGTTTTTCGGAGAATGTGTGGAGTTTGTGTGGGTAAGAGAATGTGGGAAGTTTGTGTGGTTAGGAGAATGTGGGAAGTTTGTGTTGTTAGGAGAATGTGTGGAGTTTGTGTGGGTAGGAGAATGTGGGGAGTTTGTGTGGGTAGGAGAATGCGGGGAGTTTGTTTGTAGTAAAATGTGGGGAGTTTGTGTGGGTAGGAGATTGTGGGGAGTTTGTGTGTAGGATAATGTGGGGAGTTTGTGTGTAGGAGAATGTGGGGAGTTTGTGTGTAGGAGAATGTGGGACGTTTGTGTGTAGGAGAATGTGGGGAGTTTGTGTGTAGGAGAATGTGGGGAGTTTGTGTGTAGAAGAATGCGGGGAGTTTGTGTGTAGGAGAATGTGGGGAGTTTGTGTTTTTAGGAGAATGTGTCGAGTTTGTGTGGGTAGGAGAATTTGGGAAGTTTGTGTGGGTAGGAGAATGTGGGGAGTTTTTGTGTAGGAGAATGTGCGGAGTTTGTGTGGGTAGGAGAATGCTGGGAGTTTGTGTGTAGGAGAATGTGGGGAGTTTGTGTGTAGGAGAATGTGGGGAGTTTGTGTGTAGAAGAATGTCAGGAGTTTGTGTGTAGGAGAATGCGGGGAGTTTGTGTGTAGGAGAATGTGGGGAGTTTGTGTGGGTAGGAAAATGTGGGGAGTTTGTGTGGGTAGAAGAATGTGGGGAGTGTTTATGGGTAGGAGAATGTGGGGAGTTTGTGTGGGTAGGAGAATGCGGGAAGTTTTTGTGTAGGAGAATATGGGGAGTTTGTGTGGGTAGGAGAATGTGGGGAGTTTGTGTGTAGGAGAATGTGGGGAGTTTGTGTGTAGGAGAATGTTGGGAGTTTGTGTGTAGGAGAATGTGGGTAGTTTGTGTGTAGGAGAATGTGGGGGTTTGTGTGTAGGAGAATGTGGGTAGTTTGTGTGTAGGAGAATGTGGGGAGTTTGTATGTAGGAGAATGCGGGGAGTTTGTGTGTAGGAGAATGTGGGGAGTGTGTGTGGGTAGGAGAATGCGGGGAGTTTGTGTTTTTAGGAGAATGTGTCGAGTTTGTGTGGGTAGGAGAATTTAAGAAGTTTGTGTGGGTAGGAGAATGTGGGGAGTTTTTGTGTAGGAGAAGGTGGGGAGTTTGTGTGGGTAGGAGAATGCTAGGAGTTTGTGTGTAGGAGAATGTGGGGAGTTTGTGTGTAGGAGAATGTGGGGAGTTTGTGTGGGTAGGAGAATGCGGGGAGTTTGTGTGTAGAAGAATGTGTGGAGTTTGTGTGGGTAGGAGAATGCGGAGAGTTTGTGTTGTTAGGAGAATGTGTGGAGTTTTTGTGTAGGAGAATGTGGGGAGTTTGTGTGGGTAGGAGAATGCTGGCAGTTTGTGTATAAGAGAATGTGGGGAGTTTGTGTGTAGGAGAATGTGGGGAGTTTGTGTGCAGGAGAATGTGGGGAGTTTGTGTGGGTAGGAGAATGCGGGGAGTTTGTGTGTAGGAGAATGCGGCGAGTTTGTGTGGATAGGAGAATGCGGGGAGTTTGTGTGGGTAGGAGAATGCGGAGATTTGTGTGTAGGAGAATGTGTGGAGTTTGTGTGGGTAGGAGAATGCGGGGAGTTTGTGTGTAGGAGAATGTGGGGAGTTTGTGTGGGTAGGAGAATGCGGGGAGTTTGTGTGTAGAAAAATGTGTGGAGTTTGTGTGGGTAGGACAATGGGCGGGGAGTTTGTGTGGGTAGGAGATTGTGGGAAGTGTGTATGGGTAGGAGAATGTGGGGAGTTTGTGTGGGTAGGAGTAGGACAATTTGGGGAGTTTGTGTGGGTAGGAGAATGTGGGGAGTTTGTGTGTAGGAGAATGTGGGGAGTTTGTGTGTAGGAGAATGTGGGGAGTTTGTGTGGGTAGGAGAATGCGAGGAGTTTGTGTTTTTAGGAGAATGTGTGGAGTTTGTGTGGGTAGGAGAATGTGGGAAGTTTGTGTGGGTAGGAGAATGTGGGAAGTTTGTGTTGTTAGGATAATGTGTAGAGTTTGTGTGGGTAAAAGAATGTGGGAAGTTTGTGTTGTTAGGAGAATGTGTGGATTATTTGTGGGTAGGAGAATGTGGGGAGTTTGTGTGGGTAGGAGAATCCGGGGAGTTTGTGTGTAGGAGAATGTGGGGAGTTTGTGTGGGTAGGAGAATGCGGGGAGTTTGAGTGTAGGAGAATGTAGGGAGTTTGTGTGTAGGAGAATGCGGGGAGTTTGTGTGTAGGAGAATGTGGGAAGTTTGTGTGGGTAGGAGAATGCGGGGAGTTTGTGTTTAGGAGAATGCGGCGAGTTTGTGTGTAGGAGAATGTGTGGAGTTTGTGTGTAGGAAAATGTGGAGAGTTTGTATGTAGGAGAAAGTGGGGAGTTTGTGTGTAGGAGAATTGCGGGAGTTTGTGTGTAGGAGAATGTGGGGAGTTTGTGTTGTTAGGAGAATGTGGGAAGCTTGTGTGTAGGAGAATGCGGGGAGTTTGTGTGTAGGAGAATGTGGGGAGTTTGTGTGGGTAGGAGAAAGCGGGGAGTTTGTGTTTTTAGAAGAATGTGTGGAGTTTGTAGGGGTAGGAGAATGTGAGAAGTTTGTGTTGTTAGGAGAATGTGTGGAGTTTGTGTTGTTAGGAGAATGTGTGAAGTTTGTGTTGTTAGGAGAATGTGTGGAGTTTGTGTGGGTAGGAGAATGTGGGGAGTTTTTTTGGGTAGGAGAATGTTGGTAGTTTGTGTGTAGAAGAATGCGGGGAGTTTGTGTGTAGGAGAATGTTGGGAGTTTGTGTGGGTAGGAGAATGCGGGGAGTTTGTGTTTTTAGGAGAATGTGGGGAGTTTTTGTGTAGGAGAATGTGGGGAGTTTGTGTGGGTAGGAGAATGCTGGGAGTTTGTGTGTAGGAGAATGTGGGGAGTTTGTGTGTAGGAGAATGTGGGGAGTTTGTGTGTAGAAGAATGTCAGGAGTTTGTGTGTAGGAGAATGCGGGGAGTTTGTGTGTAGGAGAATGTGGGGAGTTTGTGTGTAGGAGAATGTGGGGAGTTTGTGTGTAGGATAATGTGGGGGGTTTGTGTGTAGGAGAATGTGGGGAGTTTGTGTATAGGAGAATGTTGGGAGTTTATGTGTAGGAGAATTCGGGGAGTTTGTATAAAGGAGAATGTGGCGAGTTTGTGTGAATAGGAGAATGTGGGAAGTTTGTGTGGGTAGGAGAATGTAGGGAGTTTTTGTGTAGGAGAATGTGGGGAGTTTGTGTGGGTAGGAGAATGCTGGCAGTTTGTGTGTAGGAGAATGTGGGGAGTTTGTGTGTAGGAGAATGTGGGGAGTTTGTGTGAAGAAGAATGTCAGGAGTTTGTGTGTAGGAGAATACGGGGAGTTTGTGTGTAGGAGAATGCGGGGAGTTTGTGTGGGTAGGAGAATGCGGGGAGTTTGTGTGTAGGAGAATGTGGGGAGTTTGTGTGGGTAGGAGAATGCGGGGAGTTTGTGTGTAGAAGAATGTGTGGAGTTTGTGTGGGTAGGAGAATGGGCGGGGAGTTTGTGTTGTTAGGCGAATGTGTAGTTTGTGTGGGTAGGAGAATGTGGGGAGTTTGTGTGGGTAGGAGAATGTGGGAAGTGTGTATGGGTAGGAGAATGTGGGGAGTTTGTGTGGGTAGGAGTAGGAAAATTTGGGGAATTTTTGTGTGGGTAGGAGAATGTGGGGAGTTTGTGTGTAGGAGAATGTGGGGAGTTTGTGTGTAGGAGAATGTGGGGAGTTTGTGTGGGTAGGAGAATGCGGGGAGTTTGTGTTTTTAGGAGAATGTGTAGAGTTTGTGTGGGTAGGGGAATGTGGGAAGTTTGTGTTGTTAGGAGAATGTGTGGAGAATGTGTGGGTAGGAGAATGTGGGGAGTTTGTGTGGGTAGGAGAATCCGGGGAGTTTGTGTGTAGGAGAATGTGCGGAGTTTGTGTGGGTAGGAGAATGCGGGGAGTTTGAGTGTAGGAGAATGTAGGGAGTTTGTGTGTAGGAGAATGCGGGGAGTTTGTGTGTAGGAGAATGTGGGGAGTTTGTGTGGGTAGGAGAATGCGGGGAGTTTGTGTGTAGGAGAATGCGGCGAGTTTGTGTGTAGGAGAATGTGTGAAGTTTGTGTGTAGGAAAATGTGGAGAGTTTGTATGTAGGAGAATGTGGGGAGTTTGTGTGTAGGAGAATGTGGGGAGTTTGTGTTGTTAGGAGAATGTGGGGAGCTTGTGTGTAGGAGAATGCGGGGAGTTTGTGTGTAGGAGAATGTGGGGAGTTTGTGTGGGTAGGAGAAAGCGGGGAGTTTGTGTTTTTAGAAGAATGTGTGGAGTTTGTAGGGGTAGGAGAATGTGAGAAGTTTGTGTTGTTAGGAGAATGTGTGGAGTTTGTGTTGTTAGGAGAATGTGTGAAGTTTGTGTTGTTAGGAGAATGTGTGGAGTTTGTGTGGGTAGGAGAATGTGGGGAGTTTTTTTGGGTAGGAGAATGTTGGTAGTTTGTGTGTAGAAGAATGCGGGGAGTTTGTGTGTAGGAGAATGTTGGGAGTTTGTGTGGGTAGGAGAATGCGGGGAGTTTGTGTTTTTAGGAGAATGTGTGGAGTTTGTGTGGGTAAGAGAATGTGGGAAGTTTGTGTGGTTAGGAGAATGTGGGAAGTTTGTGTTGTTAGGAGAATGTGTGGAGTTTGTGTGGGTAGGAGAATGTGGGGAGTTTGTGTGGGTAGGAGAATGCGGGGAGTTTGTTTGTAGTAAAATGTGGAGAGTTTGTGTGGGTAGGAGATTGTGGGGAGTTTGTGTGTAGGATAATGTGGGGAGTTTGTGTGTAGGAGAATGTGGGGAGTTTGTGTGTAGGAGAATGTGGGACGTTTGTGTGTAGGAGAATGTGGGGAGTTTGTGTGTAGGAGAATGTGGGGAGTTTGTGTGTAGAAGAATGCGGGGAGTTTGTGTGTAGGAGAATGTGGGGAGTTTGTGTTTTTAGGAGAATGTGTCGAGTTTGTGTGGGTAGGAGAATTTGGGAAGTTTGTGTGGGTAGGAGAATGTGGGTAGTTTTTGTGTAGGAGAATGTGGGGAGTTTGTGTGGGTAGGAGAATGCTGGGAGTTTGTGTGTAGGAGAATGTGGGGAGTTTTTGTGTAGGAGAATGTGGGGAGTTTGTGTGTAGAAGAATGTCAGGAGTTTGTGTGTAGGAGAATGCGGGGATTTTGTGTGTAGGAGAATGTGGGGAGTTTGTGTGGGTAGGAGAATGCGCGGAGTTTGTGTGTAGGAGAATGCGGGGAGTTTGTGTGGGTAGGAGAATGCGGGCAGTTTGTGTTGTTAGGAGAATGTGTGGAGTTTGTGTGGGTAGGAAAATGTGGGGACTTTGTGTGGGTAGAAGAATGTGGGGAGTGTGTATGGGTAGGAGAATGTGGGGAGTTTGTGTGGGTAGGAGAATGCGGGAAGTTTGTGTGTAGGAGAATATGGGGAGTTTGTGTGGGTAGGAGAATGTGGGGAGTTTGTGTGTAGGAGAATGTGGGGAGTTTGTGTGTAGGAGAATGTTGGGAGTTTGTGTGTAGGAGAATGTGGGTAGTTTGTGTGTAGGAGAATGTGGGGGTTTGTGTGTAGGAGAATGTGGGTAGTTTGTGTGTAGGAGAATGTGGGGAGTTTGTATGTAGGAGAATGCGGGGAGTTTGTGTGTAGGAGAATGTGGGGAGTGTGTGTGGGTAGGAGAATGCGGGGAGTTTGTGTTTTTAGGAGAATGTGTCGAGTTTGTGTGGGTAGGAGAATTTAAGAAGTTTGTGTGGGTAGGAGAATGTGGGGAGTTTTTGTGTAGGAGAAGGTGGGGAGTTTGTGTGGGTAGGAGAATGCTAGGAGTTTGTGTGTAGGAGAATGTGGGGAGTTTGTGTGTAGGAGAATGTGGGGAGTTTGTGTGGGTAGGAGAATGCGGGGAGTTTGTGTGTAGAAGAATGTGTGGAGTTTGTGTGGGTAGGAGAATGCGGAGAGTTTGTGTTGTTAGGAGAATGTGTGGAGTTTTTGTGTAGGAGAATGTGGGGAGTTTGTGTGGGTAGGAGAATGCTGGCAGTTTGTGTATAGGAGAATGTGGGGAGTTTGTGTGTAGGAGAATGTGGGGAGTTTGTGTGCAGGAGAATGTGGGGAGTTTGTGTGGGTAGGAGAATGCGGGGAGTTTGTGTGTAGGAGAATGCGGCGAGTTTGTGTGGATAGGAGAATGCGGGGAGTTTGTGTGGGTAGGAGAATGCGGAGATTTGTGTGTAGGAGAATGTGTGGAGTTTGTGTGGGTAGGAGAATGCGGGGAGTTTGTGTGTAGGAGAATGTGGGGAGTTTGTGTGGGTAGGAGAATGCGGGGAGTTTGTGTGTAGAAAAATGTGTGGAGTTTGTGTGGGTAGGACAATGGGCGGGGAGTTTGTGTGGGTAGGAGAATGTGGGAAGTGTGTATGGGTAGGAGAATGTGGGGAGTTTGTGTGGGTAGGAGTAGGACAATTTGGGGAGTTTGTGTGGGTAGGAGAATGTGGGGAGTTTGTGTGTAGGAGAATGTGGGGAGTTTGTGTGTAGGAGAATGTGGGGAGTTTGTGTGGGTAGGAGAATGCGAGGAGTTTGTGTTTTTAGGAGAATGTGTGGAGTTTGTGTGGGTAGGAGAATGTGGGAAGTTTGTGTGGGTAGGAGAATGTGGGAAGTTTGTGTTGTTAGGATAATGTGTAGAGTTTGTGTGGGTAAAAGAATGTGGGAAGTTTGTGTTGTTAGGAGAATGTGTGGATTATTTGTGGGTAGGAGAATGTGGGGAGTTTGTGTGGGTAGGAGAATCCGGGGAGTTTGTGTGTAGGAGAATGTGGGGAGTTTGTGTGGGTAGGAGAATGCGGGGAGTTTGAGTGTAGGAGAATGTAGGGAGTTTGTGTGTAGGAGAATGCGGGGAGTTTGTGTGTAGGAGAATGTGGGAAGTTTGTGTGGGTAGGAGAATGCGGGGAGTTTGTCTTTAGGAGAATGCGGCGAGTTTGTGTGTAGGAGAATGTGTGGAGTTTGTGTGTAGGAAAATGTGGAGAGTTTGTATGTAGGAGAAAGTGGGGAGTTTGTGTGTAGGAGAATTGCGGGAGTTTGTGTGTAGGAGAATGTGGGGAGTTTGTGTTGTTAGGAGAATGTGGGAAGCTTGTGTGTAGGAGAATGCGGGGAGTTTGTGTGTAGGAGAATGTGGGGAGTTTGTGTGGGTAGGAGAAAGCGGGGAGTTTGTGTTTTTAGAAGAATGTGTGGAGTTTGTAGGGGTAGGAGAATGTGAGAAGTTTGTGTTGTTAGGAGAATGTGTGGAGTTTGTGTTGTTAGGAGAATGTGTGAAGTTTGTGTTGTTAGGAGAATGTGTGGAGTTTGTGTGGGTAGGAGAATGTGGGGAGTTTTTTTGGGTAGGAGAATGTTGGTAGTTTGTGTGTAGAAGAATGCGGGGAGTTTGTGTGTAGGAGAATGTTGGGAGTTTGTGTGGGTAGGAGAATGCGGGGAGTTTGTGTTTTTAGGAGAATGTGGGGAGTTTTTGTGTAGGAGAATGTGGGGAGTTTGTGTGGGTAGGAGAATGCTGGGAGTTTGTGTGTAGGAGAATGTGGGGAGTTTGTGTGTAGGAGAATGTGGGGAGTTTGTGTGTAGAAGAATGTCAGGAGTTTGTGTGTAGGAGAATGCGGGGAGTTTGTGTGTAGGAGAATGTGGGGAGTTTGTGTGTAGGAGAATGTGGGGAGTTTGTGTGTAGGATAATGTGGGGGGTTTGTGTGTAGGAGAATGTGGGGAGTTTGTGTATAGGAGAATGTTGGGAGTTTATGTGTAGGAGAATTCGGGGAGTTTGTATAAAGGAGAATGTGGCGAGTTTGTGTGAATAGGAGAATGTGGGAAGTTTGTGTGGGTAGGAGAATGTAGGGAGTTTTTGTGTAGGAGAATGTGGGGAGTTTGTGTGGGTAGGAGAATGCTGGCAGTTTGTGTGTAGGAGAATGTGGGGAGTTTGTGTGTAGGAGAATGTGGGGAGTTTGTGTGAAGAAGAATGTCAGGAGTTTGTGTGTAGGAGAATACGGGGAGTTTGTGTGTAGGAGAATGCGGGGAGTTTGTGTGGGTAGGAGAATGCGGGGAGTTTGTGTGTAGGAGAATGTGGGGAGTTTGTGTGGGTAGGAGAATGCGGGGAGTTTGTGTGTAGAAGAATGTGTGGAGTTTGTGTGGGTAGGAGAATGGGCGGGGAGTTTGTGTTGTTAGGCGAATGTGTAGTTTGTGTGGGTAGGAGAATGTGGGGAGTTTGTGTGGGTAGGAGAATGTGGGAAGTGTGTATGGGTAGGAGAATGTGGGGAGTTTGTGTGGGTAGGAGTAGGAAAATTTGGGGAATTTTTGTGTGGGTAGGAGAATGTGGGGAGTTTGTGTGTAGGAGAATGTGGGGAGTTTGTGTGTAGGAGAATGTGGGGAGTTTGTGTGGGTAGGAGAATGCGGGGAGTTTGTGTTTTTAGGAGAATGTGTAGAGTTTGTGTGGGTAGGGGAATGTGGGAAGTTTGTGTTGTTAGGAGAATGTGTGGAGAATGTGTGGGTAGGAGAATGTGGGGAGTTTGTGTGGGTAGGAGAATCCGGGGAGTTTGTGTGTAGGAGAATGTGGGGAGTTTGTGTGGGTAGGAGAATGCGGGGAGTTTGAGTGTAGGAGAATGTAGGGAGTTTGTGTGTAGGAGAATGCGGGGAGTTTGTGTGTAGGAGAATGTGGGGAGTTTGTGTGGGTAGGAGAATGCGGGGAGTTTGTGTGTAGGAGAATGCGGCGAGTTTGTGTGTAGGAGAATGTGTGAAGTTTGTGTGTAGGAAAATGTGGAGAGTTTGTATGTAGGAGAATGTGGGGAGTTTGTGTGTAGGAGAATGTGGGGAGTTTGTGTTGTTAGGAGAATGTGGGGAGCTTGTGTGTAGGAGAATGCGGGGAGTTTGTGTGTAGGAGAATGTGGGGAGTTTGTGTGGGTAGGAGAAAGCGGGGAGTTTGTGTTTTTAGAAGAATGTGTGGAGTTTGCAGGGGTAGGAGAATGTGAGAAGTTTGTGTTGTTAGGAGAATGTGTGGAGTTTGTGTTGTTAGGAGAATGTGTGAAGTTTGTGTTGTTAGGAGAATGTGTGGAGTTTGTGTGGGTAGGAGAATGTGGGGAGTTTTTTTTGGTAGGAGAATGTTGGTAGTTTGTGTGTAGAAGAATGCGGGGAGTTTGTGTGTAGGAGAATGTTGGGAGTTTGTGTGGGTAGGAGAATGCGGGGAGTTTGTGTTTTTAGGAGAATGTGTGGAGTTTGTGTGGGTAAGAGAATGTGGGAAGTTTGTGTGGTTAGGAGAATGTGGGAAGTTTGTGTTGTTAGGAGAATGTGTGGAGTTTGTGTGGGTAGGAGAATGTGGGGAGTTTGTGTGGGTAGGAGAATGCGGGGAGTTTGTTTGTAGTAAAATGTGGAGAGTTTGTGTGGGTAGGAGATTGTGGGGAGTTTGTGTGTAGGATAATGTGGGGAGTTTGTGTGTAGGAGAATGTGGGGAGTTTGTGTGTAGGAGAATGTGGGACGTTTGTGTGTAGGAGAATGTGGGGAGTTTGTGTGTAGGAGAATGTGGGGAGTTTGTGTGTAGAAGAATGCGGGGAGTTTGTGTGTAGGAGAATGTGGGGAGTTTGTGTTTTTAGGAGAATGTGTCGAGTTTGTGTGGGTAGGAGAATTTGGGAAGTTTGTGTGGGTAGGAGAATGTGGGTAGTTTTTGTGTAGGAGAATGTGGGGAGTTTGTGTGGGTAGGAGAATGCTGGGAGTTTGTGTGTAGGAGAATGTGGGGAGTTTTTGTGTAGGAGAATGTGGGGAGTTTGTGTGTAGAAGAATGTCAGGAGTTTGTGTGTAGGAGAATGCGGGGATTTTGTGTGTAGGAGAATGTGGGGAGTTTGTGTGGGTAGGAGAATGCGCGGAGTTTGTGTGTAGGAGAATGTGGGGAGTTTGTGTGGGTAGGAGAATGCGGGGAGTTTGTGTGTAGAAGAATGTGTGGAGTTTGTGTGGGTAGGAGAATGGGCGGGGAGTTTGTGTTGTTAGGCGAATGTGTAGTTTGTGTGGGTAGGAGAATGTGGGGAGTTTGTGTGGGTAGGAGAATATGGGAAGTGTGTATGGGTAGGAGAATGTGGGGAGTTTGTGTGGGTAGGAGTAGGAAAATTTGGGGAATTTTTGTGTGGGTAGGAGAATGTGGGGAGTTTGTGTGTAGGAGAATGTGGGGAGTTTGTGTGGGTAGGAGAATGCGGGGAGTTTTTGTTTTTAGGAGAATGTGTAGAGTTTGTGTGGGTAGGGGAATGTGGGAAGTTTGTGTTGTTAGGAGAATGTGTGGAGAATGTGTGGGTAGGAGAATGTGGGGAGTTTGTGTGGGTAGGAGAATCCGGGGAGTTTGTGTGTAGGAGAATGTGGGGAGTTTGTGTGGGTAGGAGAATGCGGGGAGTTTGAGTGTAGGAGAATGTAGGGAGTTTGTGTGTAGGAGAATGCGGGGAGTTTGTGTGTAGGAGAATGTGGGGAGTTTGTGTGGGTAGGAGAATGCGGGGAGTTTGTAAGTAGGAGAATGCGGCGAGTTTGTGTGTAGGAGAATGTGTGAAGTTTGTGTGTAGGAAAATGTGGAGAGTTTGTATGTAGGAGAATGTGGGGAGTTTGTGTGTAGGAGAATGTGGGGAGTTTGTGTTGTTAGGAGAATGTGGGGAGTTTGTGTGTAGGAGAATGTTGGGAGTTTGTGTGTAGGAGAATGTGGGTAGTTTGTGTGTAGGAGAATGTGGGGGTTTGTGTGTAGGAGAATGTGGGTAGTTTGTGTGTAGGAGAATGTGGGGAGTTTGTATGTAGGAGAATGCGGGGAGTTTGTGTGTAGGAGAATGTGGGGAGTGTGTGTGGGTAGGAGAATGCGGGGAGTTTGTGTTTTTAGGAGAATGTGTCGAGTTTGTGTGGGTAGGAGAATTTAAGAAGTTTGTGTGGGTAGGAGAATGTGGGGAGTTTTTGTGTAGGAGAAGGTGGGGAGTTTGTGTGGGTAGGAGAATGCTAGGAGTTTGTGTGTAGGAGAATGTGGGGAGTTTGTGTGTAGGAGAATGTGGGGAGTTTGTGTGGGTAGGAGAATGCGGGGAGTTTGTGTGTAGAAGAATGTGTGGAGTTTGTGTGGGTAGGAGAATGCGGAGAGTTTGTGTTGTTAGGAGAATGTGTGGAGTTTTTGTGTAGGAGAATGTGGGGAGTTTGTGTGGGTAGGAGAATGCTGGCAGTTTGTGTATAGGAGAATGTGGGGAGTTTGTGTGTAGGAGAATGTGGGGAGTTTGTGTGCAGGAGAATGTGGGGAGTTTGTGTGGGTAGGAGAATGCGGGGAGTTTGTGTGTAGGAGAATGCGGCGAGTTTGTGTGGATAGGAGAATGCGGGGAGTTTGTGTGGGTAGGAGAATGCGGAGATTTGTGTGTAGGAGAATGTGTGGAGTTTGTGTGGGTAGGAGAATGCGGGGAGTTTGTGTGTAGGAGAATGTGGGGAGTTTGTGTGGGTAGGAGAATGCGGGGAGTTTGTGTGTAGAAAAATGTGTGGAGTTTGTGTGGGTAGGACAATGGGCGGGGAGTTTGTGTGGGTAGGAGAATGTGGGAAGTGTGTATGGGTAGGAGAATGTGGGGAGTTTGTGTGGGTAGGAGTAGGACAATTTGGGGAGTTTGTGTGGGTAGGAGAATGTGGGGAGTTTGTGTGTAGGAGAATGTGGGGAGTTTGTGTGTAGGAGAATGTGGGGAGTTTGTGTGGGTAGGAGAAAGCGGGGAGTTTGTGTTTTTAGAAGAATGTGTGGAGTTTGTAGGGGTAGGAGAATGTGAGAAGTTTGTGTTGTTAGGAGAATGTGTGGAGTTTGTGTTGTTAGGAGAATGTGTGAAGTTTGTGTTGTTAGGAGAATGTGTGGAGTTTGTGTGGGTAGGAGAATGTGGGGAGTTTTTTTGGGTAGGAGAATGTTGGTAGTTTGTGTGTAGAAGAATGCGGGGAGTTTGTGTGTAGGAGAATGTTGGGAGTTTGTGTGGGTAGGAGAATGCGGGGAGTTTGTGTTTTTAGGAGAATGTGGGGAGTTTTTGTGTAGGAGAATGTGGGGAGTTTGTGTGGGTAGGAGAATGCTGGGAGTTTGTGTGTAGGAGAATGTGGGGAGTTTGTGTGTAGGAGAATGTGGGGAGTTTGTGTGTAGAAGAATGTCAGGAGTTTGTGTGTAGGAGAATGCGGGGAGTTTGTGTGTAGGAGAATGTGGGGAGTTTGTGTGTAGGAGAATGTGGGGAGTTTGTGTGTAGGATAATGTGGGGGGTTTGTGTGTAGGAGAATGTGG
Organism: Anisus vortex; assembly: GCA_949126835.1. Taxonomy (NCBI): domain Eukaryota; kingdom Metazoa; phylum Mollusca; class Gastropoda; family Planorbidae; genus Anisus; species Anisus vortex. The sequence continues at coordinate 945,437 of CASBPS010000186.1, forward strand.
GGAGTTTGTGTATAGGAGAATGTTGGGAGTTTATGTGTAGGAGAATTCGGGGAGTTTGTATAAAGGAGAATGTGGCGAGTTTGTGTGAATAGGAGAATGTGGGAAGTTTGTGTGGGTAGGAGAATGTAGGGAGTTTTTGTGTAGGAGAATGTGGGGAGTTTGTGTGGGTAGGAGAATGCTGGCAGTTTGTGTGTAGGAGAATGTGGGGAGTTTGTGTGTAGGAGAATGTGGGGAGTTTGTGTGAAGAAGAATGTCAGGAGTTTGTGTGTAGGAGAATACGGGGAGTTTGTGTGTAGGAGAATGCGGGGAGTTTGTGTGGGTAGGAGAATGCGGGGAGTTTGTGTGTAGGAGAATGTGGGGAGTTTGTGTGGGTAGGAGAATGCGGGGAGTTTGTGTGTAGAAGAATGTGTGGAGTTTGTGTGGGTAGGAGAATGGGCGGGGAGTTTGTGTTGTTAGGCGAATGTGTAGTTTGTGTGGGTAGGAGAATGTGGGGAGTTTGTGTGGGTAGGAGAATGTGGGAAGTGTGTATGGGTAGGAGAATGTGGGGAGTTTGTGTGGGTAGGAGTAGGAAAATTTGGGGAATTTTTGTGTGGGTAGGAGAATGTGGGGAGTTTGTGTGTAGGAGAATGTGGGGAGTTTGTGTGTAGGAGAATGTGGGGAGTTTGTGTGGGTAGGAGAATGCGGGGAGTTTGTGTTTTTAGGAGAATGTGTAGAGTTTGTGTGGGTAGGGGAATGTGGGAAGTTTGTGTTGTTAGGAGAATGTGTGGAGAATGTGTGGGTAGGAGAATGTGGGGAGTTTGTGTGGGTAGGAGAATCCGGGGAGTTTGTGTGTAGGAGAATGTGGGGAGTTTGTGTGGGTAGGAGAATGCGGGGAGTTTGAGTGTAGGAGAATGTAGGGAGTTTGTGTGTAGGAGAATGCGGGGAGTTTGTGTGTAGGAGAATGTGGGGAGTTTGTGTGGGTAGGAGAATGCGGGGAGTTTGTGTGTAGGAGAATGCGGCGAGTTTGTGTGTAGGAGAATGTGTGAAGTTTGTGTGTAGGAAAATGTGGAGAGTTTGTATGTAGGAGAATGTGGGGAGTTTGTGTGTAGGAGAATGTGGGGAGTTTGTGTTGTTAGGAGAATGTGGGGAGCTTGTGTGTAGGAGAATGCGGGGAGTTTGTGTGTAGGAGAATGTGGGGAGTTTGTGTGGGTAGGAGAAAGCGGGGAGTTTGTGTTTTTAGAAGAATGTGTGGAGTTTGTAGGGGTAGGAGAATGTGAGAAGTTTGTGTTGTTAGGAGAATGTGTGGAGTTTGTGTTGTTAGGAGAATGTGTGAAGTTTGTGTTGTTAGGAGAATGTGTGGAGTTTGTGTGGGTAGGAGAATGTGGGGAGTTTTTTTTGGTAGGAGAATGTTGGTAGTTTGTGTGTAGAAGAATGCGGGGAGTTTGTGTGTAGGAGAATGTTGGGAGTTTGTGTGGGTAGGAGAATGCGGGGAGTTTGTGTTTTTAGGAGAATGTGTGGAGTTTGTGTGGGTAAGAGAATGTGGGAAGTTTGTGTGGTTAGGAGAATGTGGGAAGTTTGTGTTGTTAGGAGAATGTGTGGAGTTTGTGTGGGTAGGAGAATGTGGGGAGTTTGTGTGGGTAGGAGAATGCGGGGAGTTTGTTTGTAGTAAAATGTGGAGAGTTTGTGTGGGTAGGAGATTGTGGGGAGTTTGTGTGTAGGATAATGTGGGGAGTTTGTGTGTAGGAGAATGTGGGGAGTTTGTGTGTAGGAGAATGTGGGACGTTTGTGTGTAGGAGAATGTGGGGAGTTTGTGTGTAGGAGAATGTGGGGAGTTTGTGTGTAGAAGAATGCGGGGAGTTTGTGTGTAGGAGAATGTGGGGAGTTTGTGTTTTTAGGAGAATGTGTCGAGTTTGTGTGGGTAGGAGAATTTGGGAAGTTTGTGTGGGTAGGAGAATGTGGGTAGTTTTTGTGTAGGAGAATGTGGGGAGTTTGTGTGGGTAGGAGAATGCTGGGAGTTTGTGTGTAGGAGAATGTGGGGAGTTTTTGTGTAGGAGAATGTGGGGAGTTTGTGTGTAGAAGAATGTCAGGAGTTTGTGTGTAGGAGAATGCGGGGATTTTGTGTGTAGGAGAATGTGGGGAGTTTGTGTGGGTAGGAGAATGCGCGGAGTTTGTGTGTAGGAGAATGTGGGGAGTTTGTGTGGGTAGGAGAATGCGGGGAGTTTGTGTGTAGAAGAATGTGTGGAGTTTGTGTAGGTAGGAGAATGGGCGGGGAGTTTGTGTTGTTAGGCGAATGTGTAGTTTGTGTGGGTAGGAGAATGTGGGGAGTTTGTGTGGGTAGGAGAATATGGGAAGTGTGTATGGGTAGGAGAATGTGGGGAGTTTGTGTGGGTAGGAGTAGGAAAATTTGGGGAATTTTTGTGTGGGTAGGAGAATGTGGGGAGTTTGTGTGTAGGAGAATGTGGGGAGTTTGTGTGGGTAGGAGAATGCGGGGAGTTTTTGTTTTTAGGAGAATGTGTAGAGTTTGTGTGGGTAGGGGAATGTGGGAAGTTTGTGTTGTTAGGAGAATGTGTGGAGAATGTGTGGGTAGGAGAATGTGGGGAGTTTGTGTGGGTAGGAGAATCCGGGGAGTTTGTGTGTAGGAGAATGTGGGGAGTTTGTGTGGGTAGGAGAATGCGGGGAGTTTGAGTGTAGGAGAATGTAGGGAGTTTGTGTGTAGGAGAATGCGGGGAGTTTGTGTGTAGGAGAATGTGGGGAGTTTGTGTGGGTAGGAGAATGCGGGGAGTTTGTAAGTAGGAGAATGCGGCGAGTTTGTGTGTAGGAGAATGTGTGAAGTTTGTGTGTAGGAAAATGTGGAGAGTTTGTATGTAGGAGAATGTGGGGAGTTTGTGTGTAGGAGAATGTGGGGAGTTTGTGTTGTTAGGAGAATGTGGGGAGTTTGTGTGTAGGAGAATGTTGGGAGTTTGTGTGTAGGAGAATGTGGGTAGTTTGTGTGTAGGAGAATGTGGGGGTTTGTGTGTAGGAGAATGTGGGTAGTTTGTGTGTAGGAGAATGTGGGGAGTTTGTATGTAGGAGAATGCGGGGAGTTTGTGTGTAGGAGAATGTGGGGAGTGTGTGTGGGTAGGAGAATGCGGGGAGTTTGTGTTTTTAGGAGAATGTGTCGAGTTTGTGTGGGTAGGAGAATTTAAGAAGTTTGTGTGGGTAGGAGAATGTGGGGAGTTTTTGTGTAGGAGAAGGTGGGGAGTTTGTGTGGGTAGGAGAATGCTAGGAGTTTGTGTGTAGGAGAATGTGGGGAGTTTGTGTGTAGGAGAATGTGGGGAGTTTGTGTGGGTAGGAGAATGCGGGGAATTTGTGTGTAGAAGAATGTGTGGAGTTTGTGTGGGTAGGAGAATGCGGAGAGTTTGTGTTGTTAGGAGAATGTGTGGAGTTTTTGTGTAGGAGAATGTGGGGAGTTTGTGTGGGTAGGAGAATGCTGGCAGTTTGTGTATAGGAGAATGTGGGGAGTTTGTGTGTAGGAGAATGTGGGGAGTTTGTGTGCAGGAGAATGTGGGGAGTTTGTGTGGGTAGGAGAATGCGGGGAGTTTGTGTGTAGGAGAATGCGGCGAGTTTGTGTGGATAGGAGAATGCGGGGAGTTTGTGTGGGTAGGAGAATGCGGAGATTTGTGTGTAGGAGAATGTGTGGAGTTTGTGTGGGTAGGAGAATGCGGGGAGTTTGTGTGTAGGAGAATGTGGGGAGTTTGTGTGGGTAGGAGAATGCGGGGAGTTTGTGTGTAGAAAAATGTGTGGAGTTTGTGTGGGTAGGACAATGGGCGGGGAGTTTGTGTGGGTAGGAGAATGTGGGAAGTGTGTATGGGTAGGAGAATGTGGGGAGTTTGTGTGGGTAGGAGTAGGACAATTTGGGGAGTTTGTGTGGGTAGGAGAATGTGGGGAGTTTGTGTGTAGGAGAATGTGGGGAGTTTGTGTGTAGGAGAATGTGGGGAGTTTGTGTGGGTAGGAGAATGCGAGGAGTTTGTGTTTTTAGGAGAATGTGTGGAGTTTGTGTGGGTAGGAGAATGTGGGAAGTTTGTGTGGGTAGGAGAATGTGGGAAGTTTGTGTTGTTAGGATAATGTGTAGAGTTTGTGTGGGTAAAAGAATGTGGGAAGTTTGTGTTGTTAGGAGAATGTGTGGATTATTTGTGGGTAGGAGAATGTGGGGAGTTTGTGTGGGTAGGAGAATCCGGGGAGTTTGTGTGTAGGAGAATGTGGGGAGTTTGTGTGGGTAGGAGAATGCGGGGAGTTTGAGTGTAGGAGAATGTAGGGAGTTTGTGTGTAGGAGAATGCGGGGAGTTTGTGTGTAGGAGAATGTGGGAAGTTTGTGTGGGTAGGAGAATGCGGGGAGTTTGTGTTTAGGAGAATGCGGCGAGTTTGTGTGTAGGAGAATGTGTGGAGTTTGTGTGTAGGAAAATGTGGAGAGTTTGTATGTAGGAGAAAGTGGGGAGTTTGTGTGTAGGAGAATTGCGGGAGTTTGTGTGTAGGAGAATGTGGGGAGTTTGTGTTGTTAGGAGAATGTGGGAAGCTTGTGTGTAGGAGAATGCGGGGAGTTTGTGTGTAGGAGAATGTGGGGAGTTTGTGTGGGTAGGAGAAAGCGGGGAGTTTGTGTTTTTAGAAGAATGTGTGGAGTTTGTAGGGGTAGGAGAATGTGAGAAGTTTGTGTTGTTAGGAGAATGTGTGGAGTTTGTGTTGTTAGGAGAATGTGTGAAGTTTGTGTTGTTAGGAGAATGTGTGGAGTTTGTGTGGGTAGGAGAATGTGGGGAGTTTTTTTGGGTAGGAGAATGTTGGTAGTTTGTGTGTAGAAGAATGCGGGGAGTTTGTGTGTAGGAGAATGTTGGGAGTTTGTGTGGGTAGGAGAATGCGGGGAGTTTGTGTTTTTAGGAGAATGTGGGGAGTTTTTGTGTAGGAGAATGTGGGGAGTTTGTGTGGGTAGGAGAATGCTGGGAGTTTGTGTGTAGGAGAATGTGGGGAGTTTGTGTGTAGGAAAATGTGGGGAGTTTGTGTGTAGAAGAATGTCAGGAGTTTGTGTGTAGGAGAATGCGGGGAGTTTGTGTGTAGGAGAATGTGGGGAGTTTGTGTGTAGGAGAATGTGGGGAGTTTGTGTGTAGGATAATGTGGGGGGTTTGTGTGTAGGAGAATGTGGGGAGTTTGTGTATAGGAGAATGTTGGGAGTTTATGTGTAGGAGAATTCGGGGAGTTTGTATAAAGGAGAATGTGGCGAGTTTGTGTGAATAGGAGAATGTGGGAAGTTTGTGTGGGTAGGAGAATGTAGGGAGTTTTTGTGTAGGAGAATGTGGGGAGTTTGTGTGGGTAGGAGAATGCTGGCAGTTTGTGTGTAGGAGAATGTGGGGAGTTTGTGTGTAGGAGAATGTGGGGAGTTTGTGTGAAGAAGAATGTCAGGAGTTTGTGTGTAGGAGAATACGGGGAGTTTGTGTGTAGGAGAATGCGGGGAGTTTGTGTGGGTAGGAGAATGCGGGGAGTTTGTGTGTAGGAGAATGTGGGGAGTTTGTGTGGGTAGGAGAATGCGGGGAGTTTGTGTGTAGAAGAATGTGTGGAGTTTGTGTGGGTAGGAGAATGGGCGGGGAGTTTGTGTTGTTAGGCGAATGTGTAGTTTGTGTGGGTAGGAGAATGTGGGGAGTTTGTGTGGGTAGGAGAATGTGGGAAGTGTGTATGGGTAGGAGAATGTGGGGAGTTTGTGTGGGTAGGAGTAGGAAAATTTGGGGAATTTTTGTGTGGGTAGGAGAATGTGGGGAGTTTGTGTGTAGGAGAATGTGGGGAGTTTGTGTGTAGGAGAATGTGGGGAGTTTGTGTGGGTAGGAGAATGCGGGGAGTTTGTGTTTTTAGGAGAATGTGTAGAGTTTGTGTGGGTAGGGGAATGTGGGAAGTTTGTGTTGTTAGGAGAATGTGTGGAGAATGTGTGGGTAGGAGAATGTGGGGAGTTTGTGTGGGTAGGAGAATCCGGGGAGTTTGTGTGTAGGAGAATGTGGGGAGTTTGTGTGGGTAGGAGAATGCGGGGAGTTTGAGTGTAGGAGAATGTAGGGAGTTTGTGTGTAGGAGAATGCGGGGAGTTTGTGTGTAGGAGAATGTGGGGAGTTTGTGTGGGTAGGAGAATGCGGAAAGTTTGTGTGTAGGAGAATGCGGCGAGTTTGTGTGTAGGAGAATGTGTGAAGTTTGTGTGTAGGAAAATGTGGAGAGTTTGTATGTAGGAGAATGTGGGGAGTTTGTGTGTAGGAGAATGTGGGGAGTTTGTGTTGTTAGGAGAATGTGGGGAGCTTGTGTGTAGGAGAATGCGGGGAGTTTGTGTGTAGGAGAATGTGGGGAGTTTGTGTGGGTAGGAGAAAGCGGGGAGTTTGTGTTTTTAGAAGAATGTGTGGAGTTTGTAGGGGTAGGAGAATGTGAGAAGTTTGTGTTGTTAGGAGAATGTGTGGAGTTTGTGTTGTTAGGAGAATGTGTGAAGTTTGTGTTGTTAGGAGAATGTGTGGAGTTTGTGTGGGTAGGAGAATGTGGGGAGTTTTTTTGGGTAGGAGAATGTTGGTAGTTTGTGTGTAGAAGAATGCGGGGAGTTTGTGTGTAGGAGAATGTTGGGAGTTTGTGTGGGTAGGAGAATGCGGGGAGTTTGTGTTTTTAGGAGAATGTGTGGAGTTTGTGTGGGTAAGAGAATGTGGGAAGTTTGTGTGGTTAGGAGAATGTGGGAAGTTTGTGTTGTTAGGAGAATGTGTGGAGTTTGTGTGGGTAGGAGAATGTGGGGAGTTTGTGTGGGTAGGAGAATGCGGGGAGTTTGTTTGTAGTAAAATGTGGAGAGTTTGTGTGGGTAGGAGATTGTGGGGAGTTTGTGTGTAGGATAATGTGGGGAGTTTGTGTGTAGGAGAATGTGGGGAGTTTGTGTGTAGGAGAATGTGGGACGTTTGTGTGTAGGAGAATGTGGGGAGTTTGTGTGTAGGAGAATGTGGGGAGTTTGTGTGTAGAAGAATGCGGGGAGTTTGTGTGTAGGAGAATGTGGGGAGTTTGTGTTTTTAGGAGAATGTGTCGAGTTTGTGTGGGTAGGAGAATTTGGGAAGTTTGTGTGGGTAGGAGAATGTGGGTAGTTTTTGTGTAGGAGAATGTGGGGAGTTTGTGTGGGTAGGAGAATGCTGGGAGTTTGTGTGTAGGAGAATGTGGGGAGTTTTTGTGTAGGAGAATGTGGGGAGTTTGTGTGTAGAAGAATGTCAGGAGTTTGTGTGTAGGAGAATGCGGGGATTTTGTGTGTAGGAGAATGTGGGGAGTTTGTGTGGGTAGGAGAATGCGCGGAGTTTGTGTGTAGGAGAATGTGGGGAGTTTGTGTGGGTAGGAGAATGCGGGGAGTTTGTGTGTAGAAGAATGTGTGGAGTTTGTGTGGGTAGGAGAATGGGCGGGGAGTTTGTGTTGTTAGGCGAATGTGTAGTTTGTGTGGGTAGGAGAATGTGGGGAGTTTGTGTGGGTAGGAGAATATGGGAAGTGTGTATGGGTAGGAGAATGTGGGGAGTTTGTGTGGGTAGGAGTAGGAAAATTTGGGGAATTTTTGTGTGGGTAGGAGAATGTGGGGAGTTTGTGTGTAGGAGAATGTGGGGAGTTTGTGTGTAGGAGAATGTGGGGAGTTTGTGTGGGTAGGAGAATGCGGGGAGTTTTTGTTTTTAGGAGAATGTGTAGAGTTTGTGTGGGTAGGGGAATGTGGGAAGTTTGTGTTGTTAGGAGAATGTGTGGAGAATGTGTGGGTAGGAGAATGTGGGGAGTTTGTGTGGGTAGGAGAATCCGGGGAGTTTGTGTGTAGGAGAATGTGGGGAGTTTGTGTGGGTAGGAGAATGCGGGGAGTTTGAGTGTAGGAGAATGTAGGGAGTTTGTGTGTAGGAGAATGCGGGGAGTTTGTGTGTAGGAGAATGTGGGGAGTTTGTGTGGGTAGGAGAATGCGGGGAGTTTGTGTGTAGGAGAATGCGGCGAGTTTGTGTGTAGGAGAATGTGTGAAGTTTGTGTGTAGGAAAATGTGGAGAGTTTGTATGTAGGAGAATGTGGGGAGTTTGTGTGTAGGAGAATGTGGGGAGTTTGTGTTGTTAGGAGAATGTGGGGAGCTTGTGTGTAGGAGAATGCGGGGAGTTTGTGTGTAGGAGAATGTGGGGAGTTTGTGTGGGTAGGAGAAAGCGGGGAGTTTGTGTTTTTAGAAGAATGTGTGGAGTTTGTAGGGGTAGGAGAATGTGAGAAGTTTGTGTTGTTAGGAGAATGTGTGGAGTTTGTGTTGTTAGGAGAATGTGTGAAGTTTGTGTTGTTAGGAGAATGTGTGGAGTTTGTGTGGGTAGGAGAATGTGGGGAGTTTTTTTAGGTAGGAGAATGTTGGTAGTTTGTGTGTAGAAGAATGCGGGGAGTTTGTGTGTAGGAGAATGTTGGGAGTTTGTGTGGGTAGGAGAATGCGGGGAGTTTGTGTTTTTAGGAGAATGTGTGGAGTTTGTGTGGGTAAGAGAATGTGGGAAGTTTGTGTGGTTAGGAGAATGTGGGAAGTTTGTGTTGTTAGGAGAATGTGTGGAGTTTGTGTGGGTAGGAGAATGTGGGGAGTTTGTGTGGGTAGGAGAATGCGGGGAGTTTGTTTGTAGTAAAATGTGGAGAGTTTGTGTGGGTAGGAGATTGTGGGGAGTTTGTGTGTAGGATAATGTGGGGAGTTTGTGTGTAGGAGAATGTGGGGAGTTTGTGTGTAGGAGAATGTGGGACGTTTGTGTGTAGGAGAATGTGGGGAGTTTGTGTGTAGGAGAATGTGGGGAGTTTGTGTGTAGAAGAATGCGGGGAGTTTGTGTGTAGGAGAATGTGGGGAGTTTGTGTTTTTAGGAGAATGTGTCGAGTTTGTGTGGGTAGGAGAATTTGGGAAGTTTGTGTGGGTAGGAGAATGTGGGGAGTTTTTGTGTAGGAGAATGTGGGGAGTTTGTGTGGGTAGGAGAATGCTGGGAGTTTGTGTGTAGGAGAATGTGGGGAGTTTTTGTGTAGGAGAATGTGGGGAGTTTGTGTGTAGAAGAATGTCAGGAGTTTGTGTGTAGGAGAATGCGGGGAGTTTGTGTGTAGGAGAATGTGGGGAGTTTGTGTGGGTAGGAGAATGCGCGGAGTTTGAGTGTAGGAGAATGCGGGGAGTTTGTGTGGGTAGGAGAATGCGGGCAGTTTGTGTTGTTAGGAGAATGTGTGGAGTTTGTGTGGGTAGGAAAATGTGGGGACTTTGTGTGGGTAGAAGAATGTGGGGAGTGTGTATGGGTAGGAGAATGTGGGGAGTTTGTGTGGGTAGGAGAATGCGGGAAGTTTGTGTGTAGGAGAATGTGGGGAGTTTGTGTGGGTAGGAGAATGTGGGGAGTTTGTGTGTAGGAGAATGTTGGGAGTTTGTGTGTAGGAGAATGTGGGTAGTTTGTGTGTAGGAGAATGTGGGGGTTTGTGTGTAGGAGAATGTGGGTAGTTTGTGTGTAGGAGAATGTGGGGAGTTTGTCTGTAGGAGAATGCGGGGAGTTTGTGTGTAGGAGAATGTGGGGAGTGTGTGTGGGTAGGAGAATGCGGGGAGTTTGTGTTTTTAGGAGAATGTGTCGAGTTTGTGTGGGTAGGAGAATTTGGGAAGTTTGTGTGGGTAGGAGAATGTGGGGAGTTTTTGTGTAGGAGAAGGTGGGGAGTTTGTGTGGGTAGGAGAATGCTAGGAGTTTGTGTGTAGGAGAATGTGGGGAGTTTGTGTGTAGGAGAATGTGGGGAGTTTGTGTAGGTAGGAGAATGCGGGGAGTTTGTGTGTAGAAGAATGTGTGGAGTTTGTGTGGGTAGGAGAATGCGGAGAGTTTGTGTTGTTAGGAGAATGTGTGGAGTTTTTGTGTAGGAGAATGTGGGGAGTTTGTGTGGGTAGGAGAATGCTGGCAGTTTGTGTATAGGAGAATGTGGGGAGTTTGTGTGTAGGAGAATGTGGGGAGTTTGTGTGCAGGAGAATGTGGGGAGTTTGTGTGGGTAGGAGAATGCGGGGAGTTTGTGTGTAGGAGAATGCGGCGAGTTTGTGTGGATAGGAGAATGCGGGGAGTTTGTGTGGGTAGGAGAATGCGGGGAGTTTGTGTGTAGGAGAATGTGTGGAGTTTGTGTGGGTAGGAGAATGCGGGGAGTTTGTGTGTAGGAGAATGTGGGGAGTTTGTGTGGGTAGGAGAATGCGGGGAGTTTGTGTGTAGAAGAATGTGTGGAGTTTGTGTGGGTAGGAGAATGGGCGGGGAGTTTGTGTTGTTAGGAGAATGTGTGTAGTTTGTGTGGGTAGGAGAATGTGGGGAGTTTGTGTGGGTAGGAGAATGTGGGAAGTGTGTATGGGTAGGAGAATGTGGGGAGTTTGTGTGGGTAGGAGTAGGACAATTTGGGGAGTTTGTGTGGGTAGGAGAATGTGGGGAGTTTGTGTGTAGGAGAATGTGGGGAGTTTGTGTGTAGGAGAATGTGGGGAGTTTGTGTGGGTAGGAGAATGCGGGGAGTTTGTGTTTTTAGGAGAATGTGTGGAGTTTGTGTGGGTAGGAGAATGTGGGAAGTTTGTGTGGGTAGGAGAATGTGGGAAGTTTGTGCTGTTAGGATAATGTGTAGAGTTTGTGTGGGTAAAAGAATGTGGGAAGTTTGTGTTGTTAGGAGAATGTGTGGAGTATTTGTGGGTAGGAGAATGTGGGGAGTTTGTGTGTAGGAGAATGTGGGGAGTTTGTGTGGGTAGGAGAATGCGGGGAGTTTGAGTGTAGGAGAATGTAGGGAGTTTGTGTGTAGGAGAATGCGGGGAGTTTGTGTGTAGGAGAATGTGGGAAGTTTGTGTGGGTAGGAGAATGCGGGGAGTTTGTGTGTAGGAGAATGCGGCGAGTTTGTGTGTAGGAGAATGTGTGGAGTTTGTGTGTAGGAAAATGTGGAGAGTTTGTATGTAGGAGAATGTGGGGAGTTTGTGTGTAGGAGAATGTGGGGAGTTTGTGTGTAGGAGAATGTGGGGAGTTTGTGTTGTTAGGAGAATGTGGGAAGCTTGTGTGTAGGAGAATGCGGGGAGTTTGTGTGTAGGAGAATGTGGGGAGTTTGTGTGGGTAGGAGAAAGCAGGGAGTTTGTGTTTTTAGAAGAATGTGTGGAGTTTGTTGGGGTAGGAGAATGTGAGAAGTTTGTGTTGTTAGGAGAATGTGTGGAGTTTGTGTTGTTAGGAGAATGTGTGAAGTTTGTGTTGTTAGGAGAATGTGTGGAGTTTGTGTGGGTAGGAGAATGTGGGGAGTTTTTTTGGGTAGGAGAATGTTGGTAGTTTGTGTGTAGAAGAATGCGGGGAGTTTGTGTGTAGGAGAATGTTGGGAGTTTGTGTGGGTAGGAGAATGCGGGGAGTTTGTGTTTTTAGGAGAATGTGGGGAGTTTTTGTGTAGGAGAATGTGGGGAGTTTATGTGGGTAGGAGAATGCTGGGAGTTTGTGTGTAGGAGAATGTGGGGAGTTTGTGTGTAGGAGAATGTGGGGAGTTTGTGTGTAGAAGAATGTCAGGAGTTTGTGTGTAGGAGAATGCGGGGAGTTTGTGTGTAGGAGAATGTGGGGAGTTTGTGTGTAGGAGAATGTGGGGAGTTTGTGTGTAGGATAATGTGGGGGGTTTGTGTGTAGGAGAATGTGGGGAGTTTGTGTATAGGAGAATGTTGGGAGTTTATGTGTAGGAGAATTCGGGGAGTTTGTATAAAGGAGAATATGGCGAGTTTGTGTGGGTAGGAGAATGTGGGAAGTTTGTGTGGGTAGGAGAATGTAGGGAGTTTTTGTGTAGGAGAATGTGGGGAGTTTGTGTGGGTAGGAGAATGCTGGCAGTTTGTGTGTAGGAGAATGTGGGGAGTTTGTGTGTAGGAGAATGTGGGGAGTTTGTGTGAAAAAGAATGTCAGGAGTTTGTGTGTAGGAGAATACGGGGAGTTTGTGTGTAGGAGAATGCGGGGAGTTTGTGTGGGTAGGAGAATGCGGGGAGTTTGTGTGTAGGAGAATGTGGGGAGTTTTTGTGGGTAGGAGAATGCAGGGAGTTTGTGTGTAGAAGAATGTGTGGAGTTTGTGTGGGTAGGAGAATGGGCGGGGAGTTTGTGTTGTTAGGCGAATGTGGGTAGTTTGTGTGGGTAGGAGAATGTGGGGAGTTTGTGTGGGTAGGAGAATGTGGGAAGTGTGTATGGGTAGGAGAATGTGGGGAGTTTGTGTGGGTAGGAGTAGGAGAATTGGGGGAGTTTGTGTGGGTAGGAGAATGTGGGGAGTTTGTGTGTAGGAGAATGTGGGGAGTTTGTGTGTAGGAGAATGTGGGGCGTTTGTGTGGGTAGGAGAATGCGGGGAGTTTGTGTTTTTAGGAGAATGTGTGGAGTTTGTGTGGGTAGGAGAAAGTGGGAAGTTTGTGTGGGTAGGAGAATGTGGGAAGTTTGTGTTGTTAGGATAATGTGTAGAGTTTGTGTGGGTAGGAGAATGTGGGAAGTTTGTGTTGTTAGGAGAATGTGTGGAGTATGTGTGGGTAGGAGAATGTGGGGAGTTTGTGTGGGTAGGAGAATCCGGGGAGTTTGTGTGTAGGAGAATGTGGGGAGTTTGTGTTGTTAGGAGAATGTGGGAAGCTTGTGTGTAGGAGAATGCGGGGAGTTTGAGTGTAGGAGAATGTAGGGAGTTTGTGTGTAGGAGAATGCGGGGAGTTTGTGTGTAGGAGAATGTGGGGAGTTTGTGTGGGTAGGAGAATGCGGGGAGTTTGTGTGTAGGAGAATGCGGCGAGTTTGTGTGTAGGAGAATGTGTGGAGTTTGTGTGTAGAAAATTTGTGGAGAGTTTGTATGTAGGAGAATGTGGGGAGTTTGTGTGTAGGAGAATGTGGGGAGTTTGTGTGTAGGAGAATGTGGGGAGTTTGTGTTGTTAGGAGAATGTGGGGAACTTGTGTGTAGGAGAATGCAGGGAGTTTGTGTGTAGGAGAATATGGGGAGTTTGTGTGGGTAGGAGAAAGCGAAGAGTTTGTGTTTTTAGAAGAATGTGTGGAGTTTGTATGGGTAGGAGAATGTGAGAAGTTTGTGTTGTTAGGAGAATGTGTGGAGTTTGTGTTGTTAGGAGAATGTGTGAAGTTTGTGTTGTTAGGAGAATGTGTGGAGTTTGTGTGGGTAGGAGAATGTGGGGAGTTTTTTTGGGTAGGAGAATGTTGGTAGTTTGTGTGTAGAAGAATGCGGGGAGTTTGTGTGTAGGAGAATGTTGGGAGTTTGTGTGGGTAGGAGAATGCGGGGAGTTTGTGTTTTTAGGAGAATGTGTGGAGTTTGTGTGGGTAAGAGAATGTGGGAAGTTTGTGTGGGTAGGAGAATGTGGGAAGTTTGTGTTGTTAGGAGAATGTGTGGAGTTTGTGTGGGTAGGAGAATGTGGGGAGTTTGTGTGGGTAGGAGAATGCGGGGAGTTTGTTTGTAGTAAAATGTGGGGAGTTTGTGTGGGTAGGAGAATGTGGGGAGTTTGTGTGTAGGATAATGTGGGGAGTTTGTGTGTAGGAGAATGTGGGGAGTTTGTGTGTAGGAGAATGTGGGACGTTTGTGTGTAGGAGAATGTGGGGAGTTTGTGTGTAGGAGAATGTGGGGAGTTTGTGTGTAGAAGAATGCGGGGAGTTTGTGTGTAGGAGAATGTGGGGAGTTTGTGTTTTTAGGAGAATGTGTCGAGTTTGTGTGGGTAGGAGAATTTGGGAAGTTTGTGTGGGTAGGAGAATGTGGGGAGTTTTTGTGTAGGAGAATGTGGGGAGTTTGTGTGGGTAGGAGAATGCTGGGAGTTTGTGTGTAGGAGAATGTGGGGAGTTTGTGTGTAGGAGAATGTGGGGAGTTTGTGTGTAGAAGAATGTCAGGAGTTTGTGTGTAGGAGAATGCGGGGAGTTTGTGTGTAGGAGAATGTGGGGAGTTTATGTGGGTAGGAGAATGCGCGGAGTTTGTGTGTAGGAGAATGCGGGGAGTTTGTGTTGGTAGGAGAATGCGGGCAGTTTGTGTTGTTAGGAGAATGTGTGGAGTTTGTGTGGGTAGGAAAATGTGGGGAGTTTGTGTGGGTAGAAGAATGTGGGGAGTGTGTATGGGTAGGAGAATGTGGGGAGTTTGTGTGGGTAGGAGAATGCGGGAAGTTTGTGTGTAGGAGAATGTGGGGAGTTTGTGTGGGTAGGAGAATGTGGGGAGTTTGTGTGTAGGAGAATGTGGGGAGTTTGTGTGTAGGAGAATGTTGGGAGTTTTTGTGTAGGAGAATGTGGGTAGTTTGTGTGTAGGAGAATGTGGGGGTTTGTGTGTAGGAGAATGTGGGTAGTTTGTGTGTAGGAGAATGTGGGGAGTTTGTGTGTAGGAGAATGCGGGGAGTTTGTGTGTAGGAGAATGTGGTGAGTGTGTGTGGGTAGGAGAATGCGGGGAGTTTGTGTTTTTAGGAGAATGTGTCGAGTTTGTGTGGGTAGGAGAATTTGGGAAGTTTGTGTGGGTAGGAGAATGTGGGGAGTTTTTGTGTAGGAGAAGGTGGGGAGTTTGTGTGGGTAGGAGAATGCTAGGAGTTTGTGTGTAGGAGAATGTGGGGAGTTTGTGTGTAGGAGAATGTGGGGAGTTTGTGTGGGTAGGAGAATGCGGGGAGTTTGTGTGTAGAAGAATGTGTGGAGTTTGTGTGGGTAGGAGAATGCGGGGAGTTTGTGTGTAGGAGAATGTGGGGAGTTTGTGTGGGTAGGAGAATGCGGGGAGTTTGTGTGTAGAAGAATGTGGGGAGTTTGTGTATAGGAGAATGTTGGGAGTTTATGTGTAGGAGAATTCGGGAAGTTTGTATAAAGGAGAATGTGGCGAGTTTGTGTGGGTAGGAGAATGTGGGAAGTTTGTGTGGGTAGGAGAATGTAGGGAGTTTTTGTGTAGGAGAATGTGGGGAGTTTGTGTGGGTAGGAGAACGCTGGCAGTTTGTGTTTAGGAGAATGTGGGGAGTTTGTGTGTAGGAGAATGTGGGGAGTTTGTGTGAAGAAGAATGTCAGGAGTTTGTGTGTAGGAGAATACGGGGAGTTTGTGTGTAGGAGAATGCGGGGAGTTTGTGTGGGTAGGAGAATGCGGGGAGTTTGTGTGTAGGAGAATGTGGGGAGTTTGTGTGGGTAGGAGAATGCGAGGAGTTTGTGTGTAGAAGAATGTGTGGAGTTTGTGTGGGTAGGAGAATGGGCGGGGAGTTTGTGTTGTTAGGCGAATGTGTAGTTTGTGTGGGTAGGAGAATGTGGGGAGTTTGTGTGGGTAGGAGAATGTGGGAAGTGTGTATGGGTAGGAGAATGTGGGGAGTTTGTGTGGGTAGGAGTAGGAAAATTTGGGGAATTTGTGTGTGGGTAGGAGAATGTGGGGAGTTTGTGTGTAGGAGAATGTGGGGAGTTTGTGTGTAGGAGAATGTGGGGAGTTTGTGTGGGTAGGAGAAAGCGGGGAGTTTGTGTTTTTAGGAGAATGTGTGGAGTTTGTGTGGGTAGGGGAATGTGGGAAGTTTGTGTTGTTAGGAGAATGTGTGGAGTATGTGTGGGTAGGAGAATGTGGGGAGTTTGTGTGGGTAGGAGAATCCGGGGAGTTTGTGTGTAGGAGAATGTGGGGAGTTTGTGTGGGTAGGAGAATGCGGGGAGTTTGAGTGTAGGAGAATGTAGGGAGTTTGTGTGTAGGAGAATGCGGGGAGTTTGTGTGTAGGAGAATGTGGGGAGTTTAAGTGGGTAGGAGAATGCGGGGAGTCTGTGTGTAGGAGAATGCGGCGAGTTTGTGTGTAGGAGAATGTGTGGAGTTTGTGTGTAGGAAAATGTGGAGAGTTTGTATGTAGGAGAATGTGGGGAGTTTGTGTGTAGGAGAAAATGGGGAGTTTGTGTTGTTAGGAGAATGTGGGGAGCTTGTGTGTAGGAGAATGCGGGGAGTTTGTGTGTAGGATAATGTGGGGAGTTTGTGTGGGTAGGAGAAAGCGGGGAGTTTGTGTTTTTAGAAGAATGTGTGGAGTTTGTAGGGGTAGGAGAATGTGAGAAGTTTGTGTTGTTAGGAGAATGTGTGGAGTTTGTGTTGTTAGGAGAATGTGTGAAGTTTGTGTTGTTAGGAGAATGTGTGGAGTTTGTGTGGGTAGGAGAATGTGGGGAGTTTTTTTGGGTAGGAGAATGTTGGTAGTTTGTGTGTAGAAGAATGCGGGGAGTTTGTGTGTAGGAGAATGTTGGGAGTTTGTGTGGGTAGGAAAATGCGGGGAGTTTGTGTTTTTAGGAGAATGTGTGGAGTTTGTGTGGGTAAGAGAATGTGGGAAGTTTGTGTGGCTAGGAGAATGTGGGAAGTTTGTGTTGTTAGGAGAATGTGTGGAGTTTGTGTGGGTAGGAGAATGTGGGGAGTTTGTGTGGGTAGGAGAATGCGGGGAGTTTGTTTGTAGTAAAATGTGGGGAGTTTGTGTGGGTAGGAGATTGTGGGGAGTTTGTGTGTAGGATAATGTGGGGAGTTTGTGTGTAGGAGATTGTGGGGAGTTTGTGTGTAGGAGAATGTGGGACGTTTGTGTGTAGGAGAATGTGGGGAGTTTGTGTGTAGGAGAATGTGGGGAGTTTGTGTGTAGAAGAATGCGGGGAGTTTGTGTGTAGGAGAATGTGGGGAGTTTGTGTTTTTAGGAGAATGTGTCGAGTTTGTGTGGGTAGGAGAATTTGGGAAGTTTGTGTGGGTAGGAGAATGTGGGGAGTTTTTGTGTAGGAGAATGTGGGGAGTTTGTGTGGGTAGGAGAATGCTGGGAGTTTGTGTGTAGGAGAATGTGGGGAGTTTGTGTGTAGGAGAATGTGGGGAGTTTGTGTGTAGAAGAATGTCAGGAGTTTGTGTGTAGGAGAATGCGGGGAGTTTGTGTGTAGGAGAATGTGGGGAGTTTGTGTGGGTAGGAGAATGCGCGGAGTTTGTGTGTAGGAGAATGCGGGGAGTTTGTGTGGGTAGGAGAATGCGGGCAGTTTGTGTTGTTAGGAGAATGTAGGGAGTTTGTGTGGGTAGGAAAATGTGGGGAGTTTGTGTGGGTAGAAGAATGTGGGGAGTGTGTATGGGTAGGAGAATGTGGGGAGTTTGTGTGGGTAGGAGAATGCGGGAAGTTTGTGTGTAGGAGAATATGGGGAGTTTGTGTGGGTAGGAGAATGTGGGGAGTTTGTGTAGGAGAATGTGGGGAGTTTGTGTGTAGGAGAATGTTGGGAGTTTGTGTGTAGGAGAATGTGGGTAGTTTGTGTGTAGGAGAATGTGGGGGTTTGTGTGTAGGAGAATGTGGGTAGTTTGTGTGTAGGAGAATGTGGGGAGTTTGTATGTAGGAGAATGCGGGGAGTTTGTGTGTAGGAGAATGTGGGGAGTGTGTGTGGGTAGGAGAATGCGGGGAGTTTGTGTTTTTAGGAGAATGTGTCGAGTTTGTGTGGGTAGGAGAATTTGGGAAGTTTGTGTGGGTAGGAGAATGTGGGGAGTTTTTGTGTAGGAGAAGGTGGGGAGTTTGTGTGGGTAGGAGAATGCTAGGAGTTTGTGTTTAGGAGAATGTGGGGAGTTTGTGTGTAGGAGAATGTGGGGAGTTTGTGTGGGTAGGAGAATGCGGGGAGTTTGTGTGTAGAAGAATGTGTGGAGTTTGTGTGGGTAGGAGAATGCGGAGAGTTTGTGTTGTTAGGAGAATGTGTGGAGTTTTTGTGTAGGAGAATGTGGGGAGTTTGTGTGGGTAGGAGAATGCTGGCAGTTTGTGTATAGGAGAATGTGGGGAGTTTGTGTGTAGGAGAATGTGGGGAGTTTGTGTGCAGGAGAATGTGGGGAGTTTGTGTGGGTAGGAGAATGCGGGGAGTTTGTGTGTAGGAGAATGCGGCGAGTTTGTGTGGATAGGAGAATGCGGGGAGTTTGTGTGGGTAGGAGAATGCGGGGAGTTTGTGTGTAGGAGAATGTGTGGAGTTTGTGTGGGTAGGAGAATGCGGGGAGTTTGTGTGTAGGAGAATGTGGGGAGTTTGTGTGGGTAGGAGAATGCGGGGAGTTTGTGTGTAGAAGAATGTGTGGAGTTTGTGTGGGTAGGAGAATGGGCGGGGAGTTTGTGTTGTTAGGAGAATGTGTGTAGTTTGTGTGGGTAGGAGAATGTGGGGAGTTTGTGTGGGTAGGAGAATGTGGGAAGTGTGTATGGGTAGGAGAATGTGGGGAGTTTGTGTGGGTAGGAGTAGGACAATTTGGGGAGTTTGTGTGGGTAGGAGAATGTGGGGAGTTTGTGTGTAGGAGAATGTGGGGAGTTTGTGTGTAGGAGAATGTGGGGAGTTTGTGTGGGTAGGAGAATGCGGGGAGTTTGTGTTTTTAGGAGAATGTGTGGAGTTTGTGTGGGTAGGAGAATGTGGGAAGTTTGTGTGGGTAGGAGAATGTGGGAAGTTTGTGCTGTTAGGATAATGTGTAGAGTTTGTGTGGGTAAAAGAATGTGGGAAGTTTGTGTTGTTAGGAGAATGTGTGGAGTATTTGTGGGTAGGAGAATGTGGGGAGTTTGTGTGGGTAGGAGAATCCGGGGAGTTTGTGTGTAGGAGAATGTGGGGAGTTTGTGTGGGTAGGAGAATGCGGGCAGTTTGAGTGTAGGAGAATGTAGGGAGTTTGTGTGTAGGAGAATGCGGGGAGTTTGTGTGTAGGAGAATGTGGGAAGTTTGTGTGGGTAGGAGAATGCGGGGAGTTTGTGTGTAGGAGAATGCGGCGAGTTTGTGTGTAGGAGAATGTGTGGAGTTTGTGTGTAGGAAAATGTGGAGAGTTTGTATGTAGGAGAATGTGGGGAGTTTGTGTGTAGGAGAATGTGGGGAGTTTGTGTGTAGGAGAATGTGGGGAGTTTGTGTTGTTAGGAGAATGTGGGAAGCTTGTGTGTAGGAGAATGCGGGGAGTTTGTGTGTAGGAGAATGTGGGGAGTTTGTGTGGGTAGGAGAAAGCGGGGAGTTTGTGTTTTTAGAAGAATGTGTGGAGTTTGTAGGGGTAGGAGAATGTGAGAAGTTTGTGTTGTTAGGAGAATGTGTGGAGTTTGTGTTGTTAGGAGAATGTGTGAAGTTTGTGTTGTTAGAAGAATGTGTGGAGTTTGTGTGGGTAGGAGAATGTGGGGAGTTTTTTTGGGTAGGAGAATGTTGGTAGTTTGTGTGTAGAAGAATGCGGGGAGTTTGTGTGTAGGAGAATGTTGGGAGTTTGTGTGGGTAGGAGAATGCGGGGAGTTTGTGTTTTTAGGAGAATGTGGGGAGTTTTTGTGTAGGAGAATGTGGGGAGTTTGTGTGGGTAGGAGAATGCTGGGAGTTTGTGTGTAGGAGAATGTGGGGAGTTTGTGTGTAGGAGAATGTGGGGAGTTTGTGTGTAGAAGAATGTCAGGAGTTTGTGTGTAGGAGAATGCGGGGAGTTTGTGTGTAGGAGAATGTGGGGAGTTTGTGTGTAGGAGAATGTGGGGAGTTTGTGTGTAGGATAATGTGGGGGGTTTGTGTGTAGGAGAATGTGGGGAGTTTGTGTCTAGGAGAATGTTGGAAGTTTATGTGTAGGAGAATTCGGGGAGTTTGTATAAAGGAGAATGTGGCGAGTTTGTGTGGGTAGGAGAATGTGGGAAGTTTGTGTGGGTAGGAGAATGTAGGGAGTTTTTGTGTAGGAGAATGTGGGGAGTTTGTGTGGGTAGGAGAATGCTGGCAGTTTGTGTGTAGGAGAATGTGGGGAGTTTGTGTGTAGGAGAATGTGGGGAGTTTGTGTGAAGAAGAATGTCAGGAGTTTGTGTGTAGGAGAATACGGGGAGTTTGTGTGTAGGAGAATGCGGGGAGTTTGTGTGGGTAGGAGAATGTGGGGAGTTTGTGTGTAGGAGAATGTGGGGAGTTTGTGTGGGTAGGAGAATGCGGGGAGTTTGTGTGTAGAAGAATGTGTGGAGTTTGTGTGGGTAGGAGAATGCGGGGAGTTTGTGTGTAGGAGAATGTGGGGAGTTTGTGTGGGTAGGAGAATGCGGGGAGTTTGTGTGTAGAAGAATGTGTGGAGTTTGTGTGGGTAGGAGAATGGGCGGGGAGTTTGTGTTGTTAGGAGAATGTGTGTAGTTTGTGTGGGTAGGAGAATGTGGGGAGTTTGTGTGGGTAGGAGAATGTGGGAAGTGTGTATGGGTAGGAGAATGTGGGGAGTTTGTGTGGGTAGGAGTAGGACAATTTGGGGAGTTTGTGTGGGTAGGAGAATGGGCGGGGAGTTTGTGTTGTTAGGAGAATGTGCGTAGTTTGTGTGGGTAGGAGAATGTGGGGAGTTTGTGTGGGTAGGAGAATGTGGGAAGTGTGTATGGGTAGGAGAATGTGGGGAGTTTGTGTGGGTAGGAGTAGGACAATTTGGGGAGTTTGTGTGGGTAGGAGAATGTGGGGAGTTTGTGTGTAGGAGAATGTGGGGAGTTTGTGTGTAGGAGAATGTGGGGAGTTTGTGTGGGTAGGAGAATGCGGGGAGTTTGTCTTTTTAGGAGAATGTGTGGAGTTTGTGTGGGTAGGAGAATGTGGGAAGTTTGTGTGGGTAAGAGAATGTGGGAAGTTTGTGCTGTTAGGATAATGTGTAGAGTTTGTGTGGGTAACAGAATGTGGGAAGTTTGTGTTGTTAGGAGAATGTGTGGAGTATTTGTGGGTAGGAGAATGTGGGGAGTTTGTGTGGGTAGGAGAATCCGGGGAGTTTGTGTGTAGGAGAATGTGGGGAGTTTGTGTGGGTAGGAGAATGCGGGGAGTTTGAGTGTAGGAGAATGTAGGGAGTTTGTGTGTAGGAGAATGCGGGGAGTTTGTGTGTAGGAGAATGTGGGAAGTTTGTGTGGGTAGGAGAATGCGGGGAGTTTGTGTGTAGGAGAATGCGGCGAGTTTGTGTGTAGGAGAATGTGTGGAGTTTGTGTGTAGGAAAATGTGGAGAGTTTGTATGTAGGAGAATGTGGGGAGTTTGTGTGTAGGAGAATGTGGGGAGTTTGTGTTGTTAGGAGAATGTGGGAAGCTTGTGTGTAGGAGAATGCGGGGAGTTTGTGTGTAGGAGAATGTGGGGAGTTTGTGTGGGTAGGAGAAAGCGGGGAGTTTGTGTTTTTAGAAGAATGTGTGGAGTTTGTAGGGGTAGGAGAATGTGAGAAGTTTGTGTTGTTAGGAGAATGTGTGGAGTTTGTGTTGTTAGGAGAATGTGTGAAGTTTGTGTTGTTAGAAGAATGTGTGGAGTTTGTGTGGGTAGGAGAATGTGGGGAGTTTTTTTGGGTAGGAGAATGTTGGTAGTTTGTGTGTAGAAGAATGCGGGGAGTTTGTGTGTAGGAGAATGTTGGGAGTTTGTGTGGGTAGGAGAATGCGGGGAGTTTGTGTTTTTAGGAGAATGTGGGGAGTTTTTGTGTAGGAGAATGTGGGGAGTTTGTGTGGGTAGGAGAATGCTGGGAGTTTGTGTGTAGGAGAATGTGGGGAGTTTGTGTGTAGGAGAATGTGGGGAGTTTGTGTGTAGAAGAATGTCAGGAGTTTGTGTGTAGGAGAATGCGGGGAGTTTGTGTGTAGGAGAATGTGGGGAGTTTGTGTGTAGGAGAATGTGGGGAGTTTGTGTGTAGGATAATGTGGGGGGTTTGTGTGTAGGAGAATGTGGGGAGTTTGTGTCTAGGAGAATGTTGGAAGTTTATGTGTAGGAGAATTCGGGGAGTTTGTATAAAGGAGAATGTGGCGAGTTTGTGTGGGTAGGAGAATGTGGGAAGTTTGTGTGGGTAGGAGAATGTAGGGAGTTTTTGTGTAGGAGAATTTGGGGAGTTTGTGTGGGTAGGAGAATGCTGGCAGTTTGTGTGTAGGAGAATGTGGGGAGTTTGTGTGTAGGAGAATGTGGGGAGTTTGTGTGAAGAAGAATGTCAGGAGTTTGTGTGTAGGAGAATACGGGGAGTTTGTGTGTAGGAGAATGCGGGGAGTTTGTGTGGGTAAGAGAATGTGGGAAGTTTGTGTGGCTAGGAGAATGTGGGAAGTTTGTGTTGTTAGGAGAATGTGTGGAGTTTGTGTGGGTAGGAGAATGTGGGGAGTTTGTGTGGGTAGGAGAATGCGGGGAGTTTGTTTGTAGTAAAATGTGGGGAGTTTGTGTGGGTAGGAGATTGTGGGGAGTTTGTGTGTAGGATAATGTGGGGAGTTTGTGTGTAGGAGATTGTGGGGAGTTTGTGTGTAGGAGAATGTGGGACGTTTGTGTGTAGGAGAATGTGGGGAGTTTGTGTGTAGGAGAATGTGGGGAGTTTGTGTGTAGAAGAATGCGGGGAGTTTGTGTGTAGGAGAATGTGGGGAGTTTGTGTTTTTAGGAGAATGTGTCGAGTTTGTGTGGGTAGGAGAATTTGGGAAGTTTGTGTGGGTAGGAGAATGTGGGGAGTTTTTGTGTAGGAGAATGTGGGGAGTTTGTGTGGGTAGGAGAATGCTGGGAGTTTGTGTGTAGGAGAATGTGGGGAGTTTGTGTGTAGGAGAATGTGGGGAGTTTGTGTGTAGAAGAATGTCAGGAGTTTGTGTGTAGGAGAATGCGGGGAGTTTGTGTGTAGGAGAATGTGGGGAGTTTGTGTGGGTAGGAGAATGCGCGGAGTTTGTGTGTAGGAGAATGCGGGGAGTTTGTGTGGGTAGGAGAATGCGGGCAGTTTGTGTTGTTAGGAGAATGTAGGGAGTTTGTGTGGGTAGGAAAATGTGGGGAGTTTGTGTGGGTAGAAGAATGTGGGGAGTGTGTATGGGTAGGAGAATGTGGGGAGTTTGTGTGGGTAGGAGAATGCGGGAAGTTTGTGTGTAGGAGAATATGGGGAGTTTGTGTGGGTAGGAGAATGTGGGGAGTTTGTGTAGGAGAATGTGGGGAGTTTGTGTGTAGGAGAATGTTGGGAGTTTGTGTGTAGGAGAATGTGGGTAGTTTGTGTGTAGGAGAATGTGGGGGTTTGTGTGTAGGAGAATGTGGGTAGTTTGTGTGTAGGAGAATGTGGGGAGTTTGTATGTAGGAGAATGCGGGGAGTTTGTGTGTAGGAGAATGTGGGGAGTGTGTGTGGGTAGGAGAATGCGGGGAGTTTGTGTTTTTAGGAGAATGTGTCGAGTTTGTGTGGGTAGGAGAATTTGGGAAGTTTGTGTGGGTAGGAGAATGTGGGGAGTTTTTGTGTAGGAGAAGGTGGGGAGTTTGTGTGGGTAGGAGAATGCTAGGAGTTTGTGTGTAGGAGAATGTGGGGAGTTTGTGTGTAGGAGAATGTGGGGAGTTTGTGTGGGTAGGAGAATGCGGGGAGTTTGTGTGTAGAAGAATGTGTGGAGTTTGTGTGGGTAGGAGAATGCGGAGAGTTTGTGTTGTTAGGAGAATGTGTGGAGTTTTTGTGTAGGAGAATGTGGGGAGTTTGTGTGGGTAGGAGAATGCTGGCAGTTTGTGTATAGGAGAATGTGGGGAGTTTGTGTGTAGGAGAATGTGGGGAGTTTGTGTGCAGGAGAATGTGGGGAGTTTGTGTGGGTAGGAGAATGCGGGGAGTTTGTGTGTAGGAGAATGCGGCGAGTTTGTGTGGATAGGAGAATGCGGGGAGTTTGTGTGGGTAGGAGAATGCGGGGAGTTTGTGTGTAGGAGAATGTGTGGAGTTTGTGTGGGTAGGAGAATGCGGGGAGTTTGTGTGTAGGAGAATGTGGGGAGTTTGTGTGGGTAGGAGAATGCGGGGAGTTTGTGTGTAGAAGAATGTGTGGAGTTTGTGTGGGTAGGAGAATGGGCGGGGAGTTTGTGTTGTTAGGAGAATGTGTGTAGTTTGTGTGGGTAGGAGAATGTGGGGAGTTTGTGTGGGTAGGAGAATGTGGGAAGTGTGTATGGGTAGGAGAATGTGGGGAGTTTGTGTGGGTAGGAGTAGGACAATTTGGGGAGTTTGTGTGGGTAGGAGAATGTGGGGAGTTTGTGTGTAGGAGAATGTGGGGAGTTTGTGTGTAGGAGAATGTGGGGAGTTTGTGTGGGTAGGAGAATGCGGGGAGTTTGTGTTTTTAGGAGAATGTGTGGAGTTTGTGTGGGTAGGAGAATGTGGGAAGTTTGTGTGGGTAGGAGAATGTGGGAAGTTTGTGCTGTTAGGATAATGTGTAGAGTTTGTGTGGGTAAAAGAATGTGGGAAGTTTGTGTTGTTAGGAGAATGTGTGGAGTATTTGTGGGTAGGAGAATGTGGGGAGTTTGTGTGGGTAGGAGAATCCGGGGAGTTTGTGTGTAGGAGAATGTGGGGAGTTTGTGTGGGTAGGAGAATGCGGGGAGTTTGAGTGTAGGAGAATGTAGGGAGTTTGTGTGTAGGAGAATGCGGGGAGTTTGTGTGTAGGAGAATGTGGGAAGTTTGTGTGGGTAGGAGAATGCGGGGAGTTTGTGTGTAGGAGAATGCGGCGAGTTTGTGTGTAGGAGAATGTGTGGAGTTTGTGTGTAGGAAAATGTGGAGAGTTTGTATGTAGGAGAATGTGGGGAGTTTGTGTGTAGGAGAATGTGGGGAGTTTGTGTGTAGGAGAATGTGGGGAGTTTGTGTTGTTAGGAGAATGTGGGAAGCTTGTGTGTAGGAGAATGCGGGGAGTTTGTGTGTAGGAGAATGTGGGGAGTTTGTGTGGGTAGGAGAAAGCGGGGAGTTTGTGTTTTTAGAAGAATGTGTGGAGTTTGTAGGGGTAGGAGAATGTGAGAAGTTTGTGTTGTTAGGAGAATGTGTGGAGTTTGTGTTGTTAGGAGAATGTGTGAAGTTTGTGTTGTTAGAAGAATGTGTGGAGTTTGTGTGGGTAGGAGAATGTGGGGAGTTTTTTTGGGTAGGAGAATGTTGGTAGTTTGTGTGTAGAAGAATGCGGGGAGTTTGTGTGTAGGAGAATGTTGGGAGTTTGTGTGGGTAGGAGAATGCGGGGAGTTTGTGTTTTTAGGAGAATGTGGGGAGTTTTTGTGTAGGAGAATGTGGGGAGTTTGTGTGGGTAGGAGAATGCTGGGAGTTTGTGTGTAGGAGAATGTGGGGAGTTTGTGTGTAGGAGAATGTGGGGAGTTTGTGTGTAGAAGAATGTCAGGAGTTTGTGTGTAGGAGAATGCGGGGAGTTTGTGTGTAGGAGAATGTGGGGAGTTTGTGTGTAGGAGAATGTGGGGAGTTTGTGTGTAGGATAATGTGGGGGGTTTGTGTGTAGGAGAATGTGGGGAGTTTGTGTCTAGGAGAATGTTGGAAGTTTATGTGTAGGAGAATTCGGGGAGTTTGTATAAAGGAGAATGTGGCGAGTTTGTGTGGGTAGGAGAATGTGGGAAGTTTGTGTGGGTAGGAGAATGTAGGGAGTTTTTGTGTAGGAGAATGTGGGGAGTTTGTGTGGGTAGGAGAATGCTGGCAGTTTGTGTGTAGGAGAATGTGGGGAGTTTGTGTGTAGGAGAATGTGGGGAGTTTGTGTGAAGAAGAATGTCAGGAGTTTGTGTGTAGGAGAATACGGGGAGTTTGTGTGTAGGAGAATGCGGGGAGTTTGTGTGGGTAGGAGAATGTGGGGAGTTTGTGTGTAGGAGAATGTGGGGAGTTTGTGTGGGTAGGAGAATGCGGGGAGTTTGTGTGTAGAAGAATGTGTGGAGTTTGTGTGGGTAGGAGAATGCGGGGAGTTTGTGTGTAGGAGAATGTGGGGAGTTTGTGTGGGTAGGAGAATGCGGGGAGTTTGTGTGTAGAAGAATGTGTGGAGTTTGTGTGGGTAGGAGAATGGGCGGGGAGTTTGTGTTGTTAGGAGAATGTGTGTAGTTTGTGTGGGTAGGAGAATGTGGGGAGTTTGTGTGGGTAGGAGAATGTGGGAAGTGTGTATGGGTAGGAGAATGTGGGGAGTTTGTGTGGGTAGGAGTAGGACAATTTGGGGAGTTTGTGTGGGTAGGAGAATGGGCGGGGAGTTTGTGTTGTTAGGAGAATGTGTGTAGTTTGTGTGGGTAGGAGAATGTGGGGAGTTTGTGTGGGTAGGAGAATGTGGGAAGTGTGTATGGGTAGGAGAATGTGGGGAGTTTGTGTGGGTAGGAGTAGGACAATTTGGGGAGTTTGTGTGGGTAGGAGAATGTGGGGAGTTTGTGTGTAGGAGAATGTGGGGAGTTTGTGTGTAGGAGAATGTGGGGAGTTTGTGTGGGTAGGAGAATGCGGGGAGTTTGTCTTTTTAGGAGAATGTGTGGAGTTTGTGTGGGTAGGAGAATGTGGGAAGTTTGTGTGGGTAAGAGAATGTGGGAAGTTTGTGCTGTTAGGATAATGTGTAGAGTTTGTGTGGGTAAAAGAATGTGGGAAGTTTGTGTTGTTAGGAGAATGTGTGGAGTATTTGTGGGTAGGAGAATGTGGGGAGTTTGTGTGGGTAGGAGAATCCGGGGAGTTTGTGTGTAGGAGAATGTGGGGAGTTTGTGTGGGTAGGAGAATGCGGGGAGTTTGAGTGTAGGAGAATGTAGGGAGTTTGTGTGTAGGAGAATGCGGGGAGTTTGTGTGTAGGAGAATGTGGGAAGTTTGTGTGGGTAGGAGAATGCGGGGAGTTTGTGTGTAGGAGAATGCGGCGAGTTTGTGTGTAGGAGAATGTGTGGAGTTTGTGTGTAGGAAAATGTGGAGAGTTTGTATGTAGGAGAATGTGGGGAGTTTGTGTGTAGGAGAATGTGGGGAGTTTGTGTTGTTAGGAGAATGTGGGAAGCTTGTGTGTAGGAGAATGCGGGGAGTTTGTGTGTAGGAGAATGTGGGGAGTTTGTGTGGGTAGGAGAAAGCGGGGAGTTTGTGTTTTTAGAAGAATGTGTGGAGTTTGTAGGGGTAGGAGAATGTGAGAAGTTTGTGTTGTTAGGAGAATGTGTGGAGTTTGTGTTGTTAGGAGAATGTGTGAAGTTTGTGTTGTTAGAAGAATGTGTGGAGTTTGTGTGGGTAGGAGAATGTGGGGAGTTTTTTTGGGTAGGAGAATGTTGGTAGTTTGTGTGTAGAAGAATGCGGGGAGTTTGTGTGTAGGAGAATGTTGGGAGTTTGTGTGGGTAGGAGAATGCGGGGAGTTTGTGTTTTTAGGAGAATGTGGGGAGTTTTTGTGTAGGAGAATGTGGGGAGTTTGTGTGGGTAGGAGAATGCTGGGAGTTTGTGTGTAGGAGAATGTGGGGAGTTTGTGTGTAGGAGAATGTGGGGAGTTTGTGTGTAGAAGAATGTCAGGAGTTTGTGTGTAGGAGAATGCGGGGAGTTTGTGTGTAGGAGAATGTGGGGAGTTTGTGTGTAGGAGAATGTGGGGAGTTTGTGTGTAGGATAATGTGGGGGGTTTGTGTGTAGGAGAATGTGGGGAGTTTGTGTCTAGGAGAATGTTGGAAGTTTATGTGTAGGAGAATTCGGGGAGTTTGTATAAAGGAGAATGTGGCGAGTTTGTGTGGGTAGGAGAATGTGGGAAGTTTGTGTGGGTAGGAGAATGTAGGGAGTTTTTGTGTAGGAGAATTTGGGGAGTTTGTGTGGGTAGGAGAATGCTGGCAGTTTGTGTGTAGGAGAATGTGGGGAGTTTGTGTGTAGGAGAATGTGGGGAGTTTGTGTGAAGAAGAATGTCAGGAGTTTGTGTGTAGGAGAATACGGGGAGTTTGTGTGTAGGAGAATGCGGGGAGTTTGTGTGGGTAGGAGAATGTGGGGAGTTTGTGTGTAGGAGAATGTGGGGAGTTTGTGTGGGTAGGAGAATGCGGGGAGTTTGTGTGTAGAAGAATGTGTGGAGTTTGTGTGGGTAGGAGAATGGGCGGGGAGTTTGTGTTGTTAGGCGAATGTGTAGTTTGTGTGGGTAGGAGAATGTGGGGAGTTTGTGTGGGTAGGAAAATGTGGGAAGTGTGTATGGGTAGGAGAATGTGGGGAGTTTGTGTGGGTAGGAGTAGGAAAATTTGGGGAATTTTTGTGTGGGTAGGAGAATGTGGGGAGTTTGTGTGTAGGAGAATGTGGGGAGTTTGTGTGTAGGAGAATGTGGGGAGTTTGTGTGGGTAGGAGAATGCGGGGAGTTTGTGTTTTTAGGAGAATGTGTGGAGTTTGTGTGGGTAGGGGAATGTGGGAAGTTTGTGTTGTTAGGAGAATGTGTGGAGAATGTGTAGGTAGGAGAATGTGGGGAGTTTGTGTGGGTAGGAGAATCCGGGGAGTTTGTGTGTAGGAGAATGTGGGGAGTTTGTGTGGGTAGGAGAATGCGGGGAGTTTGAGTGTAGGAGAATGTAGGGAGTTTGTGTGTAGGAGAATGCGGGGAGTTTGTGTGTAGGAGAATGTGGGGAGTTTGTGTGGGTAGGAGAATGCGGGGAGTTTGTGTGTAGGAGAATGCGGCGAGTTTGTATGTAGGAGAATGTGGGGAGTTTGTGTGTAGGAGAATGTGGGGAGTTTGTGTTGTTAGGAGAATGTGGGGAGCTTGTGTGTAGGAGAATGCGGGGAGTTTGTGTGTAGGAGAATGTGGGGAGTTTGTGTGGGTAGGAGAAAGCGGGGAGTTTGTGTTTTTAGAAGAATGTGTGGAGTTTGTAGGGGTAGGAGAATGTGAGAAGTTTGTGTTGTTAGGAGAATGTGTGGAGTTTGTGTTGTTAGGAGAATGTGTGAAGTTTGTGTTGTTAGGAGAATGTGTGGAGTTTGTGTGGGTAGGAGAATGTGGGGAGTTTTTTTGGGTAGGAGAATGTTGGTAGTTTGTGTGTAGAAGAATGCGAGGAGTTTGTGTGTAGGAGAATGTTGGGAGTTTGTGTGGGTAGGAGAATGCGGGGAGTTTGTGTTTTTAGGAGAATGTGTGGAGTTTGTGTGGGTAAGAGAATGTGGGAAGTTTGTGTGGTTAGGAGAATGTGGGAAGTTTGTGTTGTTAGGAGAATGTGTGGAGTTTGTGTGGGTAGGAGAATGTGGGGAGTTTGTGTGGGTAGGAGAATGCGGGGAGTTTGTTTGTAGTAAAATGTGGGGAGTTTGTGTGGGTAGGAGATTGTGGGGAGTTTGTGTGTAGGATAATGTGGGGAGTTTGTGTGTAGGAGAATGTGGGGAGTTTGTGTGTAGGAGAATGTGGGACGTTTGTGTGTAGGAGAATGTGGGGAGTTTGTGTGTAGGAGAATGTGGGGAGTTTGTGTGTAGAAGAATGCGGGGAGTTTGTGTGTAGGAGAATGTGGGGAGTTTGTGTTTTTAGGAGAATGTGTCGAGTTTGTGTGGGTAGGAGAATTTGGGAAGTTTGTGTGGGTAGGAGAATGTGGGGAGTTTTTGTGTAGGAGAATGTGGGGAGTTTGTGTGGGTAGGAGAATGCTGGGAGTTTGTGTGTAGGAGAATGTGGGGAGTTTGTGTGTAGGAGAATGTGGGTAGTTTGTGTGTAGGAGAATGTGGGGGTTTGTGTGTAGGAGAATGTGGGTAGTTTGTGTGTAGGAGAATGTGGGGAGTTTGTGTGTAGGAGAATGCGGGGAGTTTGTGTGGGTAGAAGAATGTGGGGAGTGTGTATGGGTAGGAGAATGTGGGGAGTTTGTGTGGGTAGGAGAATGCGAGAAGTTTGTGTGTAGGAGAATGTGGGGAGTTTGTGTGGGTAGGAGAATGTGGGGAGTTTGTGTGTAGGAGAATGTTGGGAGTTTGTGTGTAGGAGAATGTGGGTAGTTTGTGTGTAGGAGAATGTGGGGGTTTGTGTGTAGGAGAATGTGGGTAGTTTGTGTGTAGGAGAATGTGGGGAGTTTGTGTGTAGGAGAATGCGGGGAGTTTGTGTGTAGGAGAATGTGGGGAGTGTGTGTGGGTAGGAGAATGCGGGGAGTTTGTGTTTTTAGGAGAATGTGTCGAGTTTGTGTGGGTAGGAGAATTTGGGAAGTTTGTGTGGGTAGGAGAATGTGGGGAGTTTTTGTGTAGGAGAAGGTGGGGAGTTTGTGTGGGTAGGAGAATGCTAGGAGTTTGTGTGTAGGAGAATGTGGGGAGTTTGTGTGGGTAAGAGAATGCGGGGAGTTTGTGTGTAGAAGAATGTGTGGAGTTTGTGTGGGTAGGAGAATGCGGAGAGTTTGTGTTGTTAGGAGAATGTGTGGAGTTTTTGTGTAGGAGAATGTGGGGAGTTTGTGTGGGTAGGAGAATGCTGGCAGTTTGTGTATAGGAGAATGTGGGGAGTTTGTGTGTAGGAGAATGTGGGGAGTTTGTGTGCAGGAGAATGTGGGGAGTTTGTGTGGGTAGGAGAATGCGGGGAGTTTGTGTGTAGGAGAATGCGGCGAGTTTGTGTGGATAGGAGAATGCGGGGAGTTTGTGTGGGTAGGAGAATGCGGGGAGTTTGTGTGTAGGAGAATGTGTGGAGTTTGTGTGGGTAGGAGAATGCGGGGAGTTTGTGTGTAGGAGAATGTGGGGAGTTTGTGTGGGTAGGAGAATGCGGGGAGTTTGTGTGTAGAAGAATGTGTGGAGTTTGTGTGGGTAGGAGAATGGGCGGGGAGTTTGTTTTGTTAGGAGAATGTGTGTAGTTTGTGTGGGTAGGAGAATGTGGGGAGTTTGTGTGGGTAGGAGAATGTGGGAAGTGTGTATGGGTAGGAGAATGTGGGGAGTTTGTGTGGGTAGGAGTAGGACAATTTGGGGAGTTTGTGTGGGTAGGAGAATGTGGGGAGTTTGTGTGTAGGAGAATGTGGGGAGTTTGTGTGTAGGAGAATGTGGGGAGTTTGTGTGGGTAGGAGAATGCGGGGAGTTTGAGTGTAGGAGAATGTAGGGAGTTTGTGTGTAGGAGAATGCGGGGAGTTTGTGTGTAGGAGAATGTGGGAAGTTTGTGTGGGTAGGAGAATGCGGGGAGTTTGTGTGTAGGAGAATGCGGCGAGTTTGTGTGTAGGAGAATGTGTGGAGTTTGTGTGGGTAGGAGAATGTGGGAAGTTTGTGTGGGTAGGAGAATGTGGGAAGTTTGTGCTGTTAGGATAATGTGTAGAGTTTGTGTGGGTAAAAGAATGTGGGAAGTTTGTGTTGTTAGGAGAATGTGTGGAGTATTTGTGGGTAGGAGAATGTGGGGAGTTTGTGTGGGTAGGAGAATCCGGGGAGTTTGTGTGTAGGAGAATGTGGGGAGTTTGTGTGGGTAGGAGAATGCGGGGAGTTTGAGTGTAGGAGAATGTAGGGAGTTTGTGTGTAGGAGAATGCGGGGAGTTTGTGTGTAGGAGAATGTGGGAAGTTTGTGTGGGTAGGAGAATGCGGGGAGTTTGTGTGTAGGAGAATGCGGCGAGTTTGTGTGTAGGAGAATGTGTGGAGTTTGTGTGTAGGAAAATGTGGAGAGTTTGTATGTAGGAGAATGTGGGGAGTTTGTGTGTAGGAGAATGTGGGGAGTTTGTGTGTAGGAGAATGTGGGGAGTTTGTGTTGTTAGGAGAATGTGGGAAGCTTGTGTGTAGGAGAATGCGGGGAGTTTGTGTGTAGGAGAATGTGGGGAGTTTGTGTGAATAGGAGAAAGCAGGGAGTTTGTGTTTTTAGAAGAATGTGTGGAGTTTGTAGGGGTAGGAGAATGTGAGAAGTTTGTGTTGTTAGGAGAATGTGTGGAGTTTGTGTTGTTAGGAGAATGTGGGGAGTTTTTTTGGGTAGGAGAATGTTGGTAGTTTGTGTGTAGAAGAATGCGGGGAGTTTGTGTGTAGGAGAATGTTGGGAGTTTGTGTGGGTAGGAGAATGCGGGGAGTTTGTGTTTTTAGGAGAATGTGGGGAGTTTTTGTGTAGGAGAATGTGGGGAGTTTGTGTGGGTAGGAGAATGCTGGGAGTTTGTGTGTAGGAGAATGTGGGGAGTTTGTGTGTAGGAGAATGTGGGGAGTTTGTGTGTAGAAGAATGTCAGGAGTTTGTGTGTAGGAGAATGCGGGGAGTTTGTGTGTAGGAGAATGTGGGGAGTTTGTGTGTAGGAGAATGTGGGGAGTTTGTGTGTAGGATAATGTGGGGGGTTTGTGTGTAGGAGAATGTGGGGAGTTTGTGTATAGGAGAATGTTGGGAGTTTATGTGTAGGAGAATTCGGGGAGTTTGTATAAAGGAGAATGTGGCGAGTTTGTGTGGGTAGGAGAATGTGGGAAGTTTGTGTGGGTAGGAGAATGTAGGGAGTTTTTGTGTAGGAGAATGTGGGGAGTTTGTGTGGGTAGGAGAATGCTGGCAGTTTGTGTGTAGGAGAATGTGGGGAGTTTGTGTGTAGGAGAATGTGGGGAGTTTGTGTGAAGAAGAATGTCAGGAGTTTGTGTGTAGGAGAATACGGGGAGTTTGTGTGTAGGAGAATGCGGGGAGTTTGTGTGGGTAGGAGAATGCGGGGAGTTTGTGTGTAGGAGAATGTGGGGAGTTTGTGTGGGTAGGAGAATGCAGGGAGTTTGTGTGTAGAAGAATGTGTGGAGTTTGTGTGGGTAGGAGAATGGGCGGGGAGTTTGTGTTGTTAGGCGAATGTGGGTAGTTTGTGTGGGTAGGAGAATGTGGGGAGTTTGTGTGGGTAGGAGAATGTGGAAAGTGTGTATGGGTAGGAGAATGTGGGGAGTTTGTGTGGGTAGGAGTAGGAGAATTTGGGGAGTTTGTGTGGGTAGGAGAATGTGGGGAGTTTGTGTGTAGGAGAATGTGGGGAGTTTGTGTGTAGGAGAATGTGGGGAGTTTGTGTGGGTAGGAGAATGCGGGGAGTTTGTGTTTTTAGGAGAATGTGTGGAGTTTGTGTGGGTAGGAGAAAGTGGGAAGTTTGTGTGGGTAGGAGAATGTGGGAAGTTTGTGTTGTTAGGATAATGTGTAGAGTTTGTGTGGGTAGGAGAATGTGGGAAGTTTGTGTTGTTAGGAGAATGTGTGGAGTATGTGTGGGTAGGAGAATGTGGGGAGTTTGTGTGGGTAGGAGAATCCGGGGAGTTTGTGTGTAGGAGAATGTGGGGAGTTTGTGTGGGTAGGAGAATGCGGGGAGTTTAAGTGTAGGAGAATGTAGGGAGTTTGTGTGTAGGAGAATGCGGGGAGTTTGTGTGTAGGAGAATGTGGGGAGTTTGTGTGGGTAGGAGAATGCGGGGAGTTTGTGTGTAGGAGAATGCGGCGAGTTTGTGTGTAGGAGAATGTGTGGAGTTTGTGTGTAGGAAAATGTGGAGAGTTTGTATGTAGGAGAATGTGGGGAGTTTGTGTGTAGGAGAATGTGGGGAGTTTGTGTGTAGGAGAATGTGGGGAGTTTGTGTTGTTAGGAGAATGTGGGGAGCTTGTGTGTAGGAGAATGCAGGGAGTTTGTGTGTAGGAGAATGTGGGGAGTTTGTGTGGGTAGGAGAAAGCGGGGAGTTTGTGTTTTTAGAAGAATGTGTGGAGTTTGTATGGGTAGGAGAATGTGAGAAGTTTGTGTTGTTAGGAGAATGTGTGGAGTTTGTGTTGTTAGGAGAATGTGTGAAGTTTGTGTTGTTAGGAGAATGTGTGGAGTTTGTGTGGGTAGGAGAATGTGGGGAGTTTTTTTGGGTAGGAGAATGTTGGTAGTTTGTGTGTAGAAGAATGCGTGGAGTTTGTGTGTAGGAGAATGTTGGGAGTTTGTGTGGGTAGGAGAATGCGGGGAGTTTGTGTTTTTAGGAGAATGTGTGGAGTTTGTGTGGGTAAGAGAATGTGGGAAGTTTGTGTGGGTAGGAGAATGTGGGAAGTTTGTGTTGTTAGGAGAATGTGTGGAGTTTGTGTGGGTAGGAGAATGTGGGGAGTTTGTGTGGGTAGGAGAATGCGGGGAGTTTGTTTGTAGTAAAATGTGGGGAGTTTGTGTGGGTAGGAGAATGTGGGGAGTTTGTGTGTAGGATAATGTGGGGAGTTTGTGTGTAGGAGAATGTGGGGAGTTTGTGTGTAGGAGAATGTGGGACGTTTGTGTGTAGGAGAATGTGGGGAGTTTGTGTGTAGGAGAATGTGGGGAGTTTGTGTGTAGAAGAATGCGGGGAGTTTGTGTGTAGGAGAATGTGGGGAGTTTGTGTTTTTAGGAGAAT
Organism: Anisus vortex; assembly: GCA_949126835.1. NCBI lineage: Eukaryota > Metazoa > Mollusca > Gastropoda > Planorbidae > Anisus > Anisus vortex. Next base: position 979,084 of record CASBPS010000186.1, read on the forward strand.
GTGTCGAGTTTGTGTGGGTAGGAGAATTTGGGAAGTTTGTGTGGGTAGGAGAATGTGGAAAGTTTTTGTGTAGGAGAATGTGGGGAGTTTGTGTGGGTAGGAGAATGCTGGGAGTTTGTGTGTAGGAGAATGTGGGGAGTTTGTGTGTAGGAGAATGTGGGGAGTTTGTGTGTAGAAGAATGTCAGGATATTGTGTGTAGGAGAATGCGGGGAGTTTGTGTGTAGGAGAATGTGGGGAGTTTGTGTGGGTAGGAGAATGCGCGGAGTTTGTGTGTAGGAGAATGCGGGGAGTTTGTGTTGGTAGGAGAATGCGGGCAGTTTGTGTTGTTAGGAGAATGTGTGGAGTTTGTGTGGGTAGGAAAATGTGGGGAGTTTGTGTGGGTAGAAGAATGTGGGGAGTGTGTATGGGTAGGAGAATGTGGGGAGTTTGTGTGGGTAGGAGAATGCGGGAAGTTTGTGTGTAGGAGAATGTGGGGAGTTTGTGTGGGTAGGAGAATGTGGGGAGTTTGTGTGTAGGAGAATGTGGGGAGTTTGTGTGTAGGAGAATGTTGGGAGTTTGTGTGTAGGAGAATGTGGGTAGTTTTTGTGTAGGAGAATGTGGGGGTTTGTGTGTAGGAGAATGTGGGTAGTTTGTGTGTAGGAGAATGTGGGGAGTTTGTGTGTAGGAGAATGCGGGGAGTTTGTGTGTAGGAGAATGTGGTGAGTGTGTGTGGGTAGGAGAATGCGGGGAGTTTGTGTTTTTAGGAGAATGTGTCGAGTTTGTGTGGGTAGGAGAATTTGGGAAGTTTGTGTGGGTAGGAGAATGTGGGGAGTTTTTGTGTAGGAGAAGGTGGGGAGTTTGTGTGGGTAGGAGAATGCTAGGAGTTTGTGTGTAGGAGAATGTGGGGAGTTTGTGTGTAGGAGAATGTGGGGAGTTTGTGTGGGTAGGAGAATGCGGGGAGTTTGTGTGTAGAAGAATGTGTGGAGTTTGTGTGGGTAGGAGAATGCGGGGAGTTTGTGTGGGTAGGAGAAAGCGGGGAGTTTGTGTTTTTAGAAGAATGTGTGGAGTTTGTATGGGTAGGAGAATGTGAGAAGTTTGTGTTGTTAGGAGAATGTGTGGAGTTTGTGTTGTTAGGAGAATGTGTGAAGTTTGTGTTGTTAGGAGAATGTGTGGAGTTTGTGTGGGTAGGAGAATGTGGGGAGTTTTTTTGGGTAGGAGAATGTTGGTAGTTTGTGTGTAGAAGAATGCGGGGAGTTTGTGTGTAGGAGAATGTTGGGAGTTTGTGTGGGTAGGAGAATGCGGGGAGTTTGTGTTTTTAGGAGAATGTGTGGAATTTGTGTGGGTAAGAGAATGTGGGAAGTTTGTGTGGGTAGGAGAATGTGGGAAGTTTGTGTTGTTAGGAGAATGTGTGGAGTTTGTGTGGGTAGGAGAATGTGGGGAGTTTGTGTGGGTAGGAGAATGCGGGGAGTTTGTTTGTAGTAAAATGTGGGGAGTTTGTGTGGGTAGGAGAATGTGGGGAGTTTGTGTGTAGGATAATGTGGGGAGTTTGTGTGTAGGAGAATGTGGGGAGTTTGTGTGTAGGAGAATGTGGGACGTTTGTGTGTAGGAGAATGTGGGGAGTTTGTGTGTAGGAGAATGTGGGGAGTTTGTGTGTAGAAGAATGCGGGGAGTTTGTGTGTAGGAGAATGTGGGGAGTTTGTGTTTTTAGGAGAATGTGTCGAGTTTGTGTGGGTAGGAGAATTTGGGAAGTTTGTGTGGGTAGGAGAATGTGGGGAGTTTTTGTGTAGGAGAATGTGGGGAGTTTGTGTGGGTAGGAGAATGCTGGGAGTTTGTGTGTAGGAGAATGTGGGGAGTTTGTGTGTAGGAGAATGTGGGGAGTTTGTGTGTAGAAGAATGTCAGGAGTTTGTGTGTAGGAGAATGCGGGGAGTTTGTGTGTAGGAGAATGTGGGGAGTTTGTGTGGGTAGGAGAATGCGCGGAGTTTGTGTGTAGGAGAATGCGGGGAGTTTGTGTTGGTAGGAGAATGTGTGGAGTTTGTGTGGGTAGGAAAATGTGGGGAGTTTGTGTGGGTAGAAGAATGTGGGGAGTGTGTATGGGTAGGAGAATGTGGGGAGTTTGTGTGGGTAGGAGAATGCGGGAAGTTTGTGTGTAGGAGAATGTGGGGAGTTTGTGTGGGTAGGAGAATGTGGGGAGTTTGTGTGTAGGAGAATGTGGGGAGTTTGTGTGTAGGAGAATGTTGGGAGTTTGTGTGTAGGAGAATGTGGGTAGTTTTTGTGTAGGAGAATGTGGGGGTTTGTGTGTAGGAGAATGTGGGTAGTTTGTGTGTAGGAGAATGTGGGGAGTTTGTGTGTAGGAGAATGCGGGGAGTTTGTGTGTAGGAGAATGTGGTGAGTGTGTGTGGGTAGGAGAATGCGGGGAGTTTGTGTTTTTAGGAGAATGTGTCGAGTTTGTGTGGGTAGGAGAATTTGGGAAGTTTGTGTGGGTAGGAGAATGTGGGGAGTTTTTGTGTAGGAGAAGGTGTGGAGTTTGTGTGGGTAGGAGAATGCTAGGAGTTTGTGTGTAGGAGAATGTGGGGAGTTTGTGTGTAGGAGAATGTGGGGAGTTTGTGTGGGTAGGAGAATGCGGGGAGTTTGTGTGTAGAAGAATGTGTGGAGTTTGTGTGGGTAGGAGAATGCGGGGAGTTTGTGTGTAGGAGAATGTGGGGAGTTTGTGTGGGTAGGAGAATGCGGGGAGTTTGTGTGTAGAAGAATGTGTGGAGTTTGTGTGGGTAGGAGAATGCGGAGAGTTTGTGTTGTTAGGAGAATGTGTGGAGTTTTTGTGTAGGAGAATGTGGGGAGTTTGTGTAGGTAGGAGAATGCTGGCAGTTTGTGTATAGGAGAATGTGGGGAGTTTGTGTGTAGGAGAATGTGGGGAGTTTGTGTGCAGGAGAATGTGGGGAGTTTGTGTGGGTAGGAGAATGCGGGGAGTTTGTGTGTAGGAGAATGCGGCGAGTTTGTGTGGATAGGAGAATGCGGGGAGTTTGTGTGGGTAGGAAAATGCGGGGAGTTTGTGTGTAGGAGAATGTGTGGAGTTTGTGTGGGTAGGAGAATGCGGGGAGTTTGTGTGTAGGAGAATGTGGGGAGTTTGTGTGGGTAGGAGAATGCGGGGAGTTTGTGTGTAGAAGAATGTGTGGAGTTTGTGTGGGTAGGAGAATGGGCGGGGAGTTTGTGTTGTTAGGAGAATGTGTGTAGTTTGTGTGGGTAGGAGAATGTGGGGAGTTTGTGTGGGTAGGAGAATGTGGGAAGTGTGTATGGGTAGGAGAATGTGGGGAGTTTGTGTGGGTAGGAGTAGGATAATTTGGGGAGTTTGTGTGGGTAGGAGAATGTATGGAGTTTGTGTGTAGGACAATGTGGGGAGTTTGTGTGTAGGAGAATGTGGGGAGTTTGTGTGGGTAGGAGAATGCGGGGAGTTTGTGTTTTTAGGAGAATGTGTGGAGTTTGTGTGGGTAGGAGAATGTGGGAAGTTTGTGTGGGTAGGAGAATGTGGGAAGTTTGTGTTGTTAGGATAATGTGTAGAGTTTGTGTGGGTAGGAGAATGTGGGAAGTTTGTGTTGTTAGGAGAATGTGTGGAGTATTTGTGGGTAGGAGAATGTGGGGAGTTTGTGTGGGTAGGAGAATCCGGGGAGTTTGTGTGTAGGAGAATGTGGGGAGTTTGTGTGGGTAGGAGAATGCGGGGAGTTTGAGTGTAGGAGAATGTAGGGAGTTTGTGTGTAGGAGAATGCGAGGAGTTTGTGTGTAGGAGAATGTGGGGAGTTTGTGTGGGTAGGAGAATGCGGGGAGTTTGTGTGTAGGAGAATGCGGCGAGTTTGTGTGTAGGAGAATGTGTGGAGTTTGTGTGTAGAAAAATGTGGAGAGTTTGTATGTAGGAGAATGTGGGGAGTTTGTGTGTAGGAGAATGTGGGGAGTTTGTGTGTAGGAGAATGTGGGGAGTTTGTGTTGTTAGGAGAATGTGGGGAGCTTGTGTGTAGGAGAATGCAGGGAGTTTGTGTGTAGGAGAATGTGGGGAGTTTGTGTGGGTAGGAGAATGCGGGGAGTTTGAGTGTAGGAGAATGTAGGGAGTTTGTGTGTAGGAGAATGCGAGGAGTTTGTGTGTAGGAGAATGTGGGGAGTTTGTGTGGGTAGGAGAATGCGGGGAGTTTGTGTGTAGGAGAATGCGGCGAGTTTGTGTGTAGGAGAATGTGTGGAGTTTGTGTGTAGGAAAATGTGGAGAGTTTGTATGTAGGAGAATGTGGGGAGTTTGTGTGTAGTAGAATGTGGGGAGTTTGTGTGTAGGAGAATGTGGGGAGTTTGTGTTGTTAGGAGAATGTGGGGAGCTTGTGTGTAGGAGAATGCAGGGAGTTTGTGTGTAGGAGAATGTGGGGAGTTTGTGTGGGTAGGAGAAAGCGGGGAGTTTGTGTTTTTAGAAGAATGTGTGGAGTTTGTAGGGGTAGGAGAATGTGAGAAGTTTGTGTTGTTAGGAGAATGTGTGGAGTTTGTGTTGTTAGGAGAATGTGTGGAGTTTGTGTGGGTAGGAGAATGTGGGGAGTTTTTTTGGGTAGGAGAATGTTGGTAGTTTGTGTGTAGAAGAATGCGGGGAGTTTGTGTGTAGGAGAATGTTGGGAGTTTGTGTGGGTAGGAGAATGCGGGGAGTTTGTGTTTTTAGGAGAATGTGTGGAGTTTGTGTGGGTAAGAGAATGTGGGAAGTTTGTGTGGGTAGGAGAATGTGGGAAGTTTGTGTTGTTAGGAGAATGTGTGGAGTTTGTGTGGGTAGGAGAATGTGGGGAGTTTGTGTGGGTAGGAGAATGCGGGGAGTTTGTTTGTAGTAAAATGTGGGGAGTTTGTGTGGGTAGGAGAATGTGGGGAGTTTGTGTGTAGGATAATGTGGGGAGATTGTGTGTAGGAGAATGTGGGGAGTTTGTGTGTAGGAGAATGTGGGACGTTTGTGTGTAGGAGAATGTGGGGAGTTTGTGTGTAGGAGAATGTGGGGAGTTTGTGTGTAGAAGAATGCGGGGAGTTTGTGTGTAGGAGAATGTGGGGAGTTTGTGTGGGTAGGAGAATGCGCGGAGTTTGTGTGTAGGAGAATGCGGGGAGTTTGTGTTGGTAGGAGAATGCGGGCAGTTTGTGTTGTTAGGAGAATGTGTGGAGTTTGTGTGGGTAGGAAAATGTGGGGAGTTTGTGTGGGTAGAAGAATGTGGGGAGTGTGTATGGGTAGGAGAATGTGGGGAGTTTGTGTGGGTAGGAGAATGCGGGAAGTTTGTGTGTAGGAGAATGTGGGGAGTTTGTGTGGGTAGGAGAATGTGGGGAGTTTGTGTGTAGGAGAATGTGGGGAGTTTGTGTGTAGGAGAATGTTGGGAGTTTGTGTGTAGGAGAATGTTGGTAGTTTTTGTGTAGGAGAATGTGGGGGTTTGTGTGTAGGAGAATGTGGGTAGTTTGTGTGTAGGAGAATGTGGGGAGTTTGTGTGTAGGAGAATGCGGGGAGTTTGTGTGTAGGAGAATGTGGTGAGTGTGTGTGGGTAGGAGAATGCGGGGAGTTTGTGTTTTTAGGAGAATGTGTCGAGTTTGTGTGGGTAGGAGAATTTGGGAAGTTTGTGTGGGTAGGAGAATGTGGGGAGTTTTTGTGTAGGAGAAGGTAGGGAGTTGGTGTGGGTAGGAGAATGCTAGGAGTTTGTGTGTAGGAGAATGTGGGGAGTTTGTGTGTAGGAGAATGTGGGGAGTTTGTGTGGGTAGGAGAATGCGGGGAGTTTGTGTGTAGAAGAATGTGTGGAGTTTGTGTGGGTAGGAGAATGCGGGGAGTTTGTGTGTAGGAGAATGTGGGGAGTTTGTGTGGGTAGGAGAATGCGGGGAGTTTGTGTGTAGAAGAATGTGTGGAGTTTGTGTGGGTAGGAGAATGCGGAGAGTTTGTGTTGTTAGGAGAATGTGTGGAGTTTTTGTGTAGGAGAATGTGGGGAGTTTGTGTAGGTAGGAGAATGCTGGCAGTTTGTGTATAGGAGAATGTGGGGAGTTTGTGTGTAGGAGAATGTGGGGAGTTTGTGTGCAGGAGAATGTGGGGAGTTTGTGTGGGTAGGAGAATGCGGGGAGTTTGTGTGTAGGAGAATGCGGCGAGTTTGTGTGGATAGGAGAATGCGGGGAGTTTGTGTGGGTAGGAGAATGCGGGGAGTTTGTGTGTAGGAGAATGTGTGGAGTTTGTGTGGGTAGGAGAATGCGGGGAGTTTGTGTGTAGGAGAATGTGGGGAGTTTGTGTGGGTAGGAGAATGCGGGGAGTTTGTGTGTAGAAGAATGTGTGGAGTTTGTGTGGGTAGGAGAATGGGCGGGAAGTTTGTGTTGTTAGGAGAATGTGTGTAGTTTGTGTGGGTAGGAGAATGTGGGGAGTTTGTGTGGGTAGGAGAATGTGGGAAGTGTGTATGGGTAGGAGAATGTGGGGAGTTTGTGTGGGTAGGAGTAGGATAATTTGGGGAGTTTGTGTGGGTAGGAGAATGTATGGAGTTTGTGTGTAGGACAATGTGGGGAGTTTGTGTGTAGGAGAATGTGGGGAGTTTGTGTGGGTAGGAGAATGCGGGGAGTTTGTGTTTTTAGGAGAATGTGTGGAGTTTGTGTGGGTAGGAGAATGTGGGAAGTTTGTGTGGGTAGGAGAATGTGGGAAGTTTGTGTTGTTAGGATAATGTGTAGAGTTTGTGTGGGTAGGAGAATGTGGGAAGTTTGTGTTGTTAGGAGAATGTGTGGAGTATTTGTGGGTAGGAGAATGTGGGGAGTTTGTGTGGGTAGGAGAATCCGGGGAGTTTGTGTGTAGGAGAATGTGGGGAGTTTGTGTGGGTAGGAGAATGCGGGGAGTTTGAGTGTAGGAGAATGTAGGGAGTTTGTGTGTAGGAGAATGCGAGGAGTTTGTGTGTAGGAGAATGTGGGGAGTTTGTGTGGGTAGGAGAATGCGGGGAGTTTGTGTGTAGGAGAATGCGGCGAGTTTGTGTGTAGGAGAATGTGTGGAGTTTGTGTGTAGGAAAATGTGGAGAGTTTGTATGTAGGAGAATGTGGGGAGTTTGTGTGTAGGAGAATGTGGGGAGTTTGTGTGTAGGAGAATGTGGGGAGTTTGTGTTGTTAGGAGAATGTGGGGAGCTTGTGTGTAGGAGAATGCAGGGAGTTTGTGTGTAGGAGAATGTGGGGAGTTTGTGTGGGTAGGAGAATGCGGGGAGTTTGAGTGTAGGAGAATGTAGGGAGTTTGTGTGTAGGAGAATGCGAGGAGTTTGTGTGTAGGAGAATGTGGGGAGTTTGTGTGGGTAGGAGAATGCGGGGAGTTTGTGTGTAGGAGAATGCGGCGAGTTTGTGTGTAGGAGAATGTGTGGAGTTTGTGTGTAGAAAAATGTGGAGAGTTTGTATGTAGGAGAATGTGGGGAGTTTGTGTGTAGGAGAATGTGGGGAGTTTGTGTGTAGGAGAATGTGGGGAGTTTGTGTTGTTAGGAGAATGTGGGGAGCTTGTGTGTAGGAGAATGCAGGGAGTTTGTGTGTAGGAGAATGTGGGGAGTTTGTGTGGGTAGGAGAAAGCGGGGAGTTTGTGTTTTTAGAAGAATGTGTGGAGTTTGTAGGGGTAGGAGAATGTGAGAAGTTTGTGTTGTTAGGAGAATGTGGGGAGTTTGTGTTGTTAGGAGAATGTGTGAAGTTTGTGTTGTTAGGAGAATGTGTGGAGTTTGTGTGGGTAGGAGAATGTGGGGAGTTTTTTTGGGTAGGAGAATGTTGGTAGTTTGTGTGTAGAAGAATGCGGGGAGTTTGTGTGTAGGAGAATGTTGGGAGTTTGTGTGGGTAGGAGAATGCGGGGAGTTTGTGTTTTTAGGAGAATGTGTGGAGTTTGTGTGGGTAAGAGAATGTGGGAAGTTTGTGTGGGTAGGAGAATGTGGGAAGTTTGTGTTGTTAGGAGAATGTGTGGAGTTTGTGTGGGTAGGAGAATGTGGGGAGTTTGTGTGGGTAGGAGAATGCGGGGAGTTTGTTTGTAGTAAAATGTGGGGAGTTTGTGTGGGTAGGAGAATGTGGGGAGTTTGTGTGTAGGATAATGTGGGGAGTTTGTGTGTAGGAGAATGTGGGGAGTTTGTGTGTAGGAGAATGTGGGACGTTTGTGTGTAGGAGAATGTGGGGAGTTTGTGTGTAGAAGAATGCGGGGAGTTTGTGTGTAGGAGAATGTGGGGAGTTTGTGTTTTTAGGAGAATGTGTCGAGTTTGTGTGGGTAGGAGAATTTGGGAAGTTTGTGTGGGTAGGAGAATGTGGGGAGTTTTTGTGTAGGAGAATGTGGGGAGTTTGTGTGGGTAGGAGAATGCTGGGAGTTTGTGTGTAGGAGAATGTGGGGAGTTTGTGTGTAGGAGAATGTGGGGAGTTTGTGTGTAAAAGAATGTCAGGAGTTTGTGTGTAGGAGAATGCGGGGAGTTTGTGTGTAGGAGAATGTGAGGAGTTTGTGTGGGTAGGAGAATGCGCGGAGTTTGTGTGTAGGAGAATGCGGGGAGTTTGTGTTGGTAGGAGAATGCGGGCAGTTTGTGTTGTTAGGAGAATGTGTGGAGTTTGTGTGGGTAGGAAAATGTGGGGAGTTTGTGTGGGTAGATGAATGTGGGGAGTGTGTATGGGTAGGAGAATGTGGGGAGTTTGTGTGGGTAGGAGAATGCGGGAAGTTTGTGTGTAGGAGAATGTGGGGAGTTTGTGTGGGTAGGAGAATGTGGGGAGTTTGTGTGTAGGAGAATGTGTGGAGTTTGTGTGTAGGAGAATGTTGGGAGTTTGTGTGTAGAAGAATGTGGGTAGTTTGTGTGTAGGAGAATGTGGAGGGTTGTGTGTAGGAGAATGTGGGTAGTTTGTGTGTAGGAGAATGTGGGGAGTTTGTGTGTAGGAGAATGCGGGGAGTTTGTGTGTAGGAGAATGTGGTGAGTGTGTGTGGGTAGGAGAATGCGGGGAGTTTGTGTTTTTAGGAGAATGTGTCGAGTTTGTGTGGGTAGGAGAATTTGGGAAGTTTGTGTGGGTAGGAGAATGTGGGGAGTTTTTGTGTAGGAGAAGGTGGGGAGTTTGTGTGGGTAGGAGAATGCTAGGAGTTTGTGTGTAGGAGAATGTGGGGAGTTTGTGTGTAGGAGAATGTGGGGAGTTTGTGTGGGTAGGAGAATGCGGGGAGTTTGTGTGTAGAAGAATGTGTGGAGTTTGTGTGGGTAGGAGAATGCGGAGAGTGTGTGTTGTTAGGAGAATAAGTGGAGATTTTGTGTAGGAGAATGTGGGGAGTTTGTGTAGGTAGGAGAATGCTGGCAGTTTGTGTATAGGAGAATGTGGGGAGTTTGTGTGTAGGAGAATGTGGGGAGTTTGTGTGCAGGAGAATGTGGGGAGTTTGTGTGGGTAGGAGAATGCGGGGAGTTTGTGTGTAAGAGAATGCGGCGAGTTTGTGTGGATAGGAGAATGCGGGGAGTTTGTGTGGGTAGGAGAATGCGGGGAGTTTGTGTGTAGGAGAATGTGTGGAGTTTGTGTGGGTAGGAGAATGCGGGGAGTTTGTGTGTAGGAGAATGTGGGGAGTTTGTGTGGGTAGGAGAATGCGGGGAGTTTGTGTGTAGAAGAATGTGTGGAGTTTGTGTGGGTAGGAGAATGGGCGGGGAGTTTGTGTTGTTAGGAGAATGTGTGTAGTTTGTGTGGGTAGGAGAATGTGGGGAGTTTGTGTGGGTAGGAGAATGTGGGAAGTGTGTATGGGTAGGAGAATGTGGGGAGTTTGTGTGGGTAGGAGTAGGATAATTTGGGGAGTTTGTGTGGGTAGGAGAATGTGGGGAGTTTGTGTGTAGGACAATGTGGGGAGTTTGTGTGTAGGAGAATGTGGGGAGTTTGTGTGGGTAGGAGAATGCGGGGAGTTTGTGTTTTTAGGAGAATGTGTGGAGTTTGTGTGGGTAGGAGAATGTGGGAAGTTTGTGTGGGTAGGAGAATGTGGAAAGTTTGTGTTGTTAGGATAATGTGTAGAGTTTGTGTGGGTAGGAGAATGTGAAAAGTTTGTGTTGTTAGGAGAATGTGTGGAGTATTTGTGGGTGGGAGAATGTGGGGAGTTTGTGTGGGTAGGAGAATCCGGGGAGTTTGTGTGTAGGAGAATGTGGGGAGTTTGTGTGGGTAGGAGAATGCGGGGAGTTTGAGTGTAGGAGAATGTAGGGAGTTTGTGTGTAGGAGAATGCGAGGAGTTTGTGTGTAGGAGAATGTGGGGAGTTTGTGTGGGTAGGAGAATGCGGGGAGTTTGTGTGTAGGAGAATGCGGCGAGTTTGTGTGTAGGAGAATGTGGAGAGTTTGTATGTAGGAGAATGTGGGGAGTTTGTGTGTATTAGAATGTGGGGAGTTTGTGTGTAGGAGAATGTGGGGAGTTTGTGTTGTTAGGAGAATGCAGGGAGCTTGTGTGTAGGAGAATGCGCGAGTTTGTGTGTAGGAGAATGTGGGGAGTTTGTGTGGGTAGGAGAAAGCGGGGAGTTTGTGTTTTTAGAAGAATGTGTGGAGTTTGTAGGGGTAGGAGAATGTGAGAAGTTTGTGTTGTTAGGAGAATGTGTGGAGTTTGTGTTGTTAGGAGAATGTGTGAAGTTTGTGTTGTTAGGAGAATGTGTGGAGTTTGTGTGGGTAGGAGAATGTGGGGAGTTTTTTTGGGTAGGAGAATGTTGGTAGTTTGTGTGTAGAAGAATGCGGGGAGTTTGTGTGTAGGAGAATGTTGGGAGTTTGTGTGGGTAGGAGAATGCGGGGAGTTTGTGTTTTTAGGAGAATGTGTGGAGTTTGTGTGGGTAGGAGAATGTGGGAAGTTTGTGTGGGTAGGAGAATGTGGGAAGTTTGTGTTGTTAGGAGAATGTGTGGAGTTTGTGTGGGTAGGAGAATGTGGGGAGTTTGTGTGGGTAGGAGAATGTGGGAAGTGTGTATGGGTAGGAGAATGTGAGGAGTTTGTGTGGGTAGGAGTAGGATAATTTGGGGAGTTTGTGTGGGTAGGAGAATGTGGGGAGTTTGTGTGTAGGAGAATGTGGGGAGTTTTTGTGTAGGAGAAGGTGGGGAGTTTGTGTGGGTAGGAGAATGCTAGGAGTTTGTGTGTAGGAGAATGTGGGGAGTTTGTGTGTAGGAGAATGTGGGGAGTTTGTGTGGGTAGGAGAATGCGGGGAGTTTGTGTGTAGAAGAATGTGTGGAGTTTGTGTGGGTAGGAGAATGCGGAGAGTTTGTGTTGTTAGGAGAATGTGTGGAGATTTTGTGTAGGAGAATGTGGGGAGTTTGTGTAGGTAGGAGAATGCTGGCAGTTTGTGTATAGGAGAATGTGGGGAGTTTGTGTGTAGGAGAATGTGGGGAGTTTGTGTGCAGGAGAATGTGGGGAGTTTGTGTGGGTAGGAGAATGCGGGGAGTTTGTGTGTAGGAGAATGCGGCGAGTTTGTGTGGATAGGAGAATGCGGGGAGTTTGTGTGGGTACGAGAATGCGGGGAGTTTGTGTGTAGGAGAATGTGTGGAGTTTGTGTGGGTAGGAGAATGCGGGGAGTTTGTGTGTAGGAGAATGTGGGGAGTTTGTCTGGGTAGGAGAATGCGGGGAGTTTGTGTGGGTAGAAGAATGTGTGGAGTTTGTGTGGGTAGGAGAATGGGCGGGGAGTTTGTGTTGTTAGGAGAATGTGTGTAGTTTGTGTGGGTAGGAGAATGTGGGGTGTTTGTGTGGGTAGGAGAATGTGGGAAGTGTGTATGGGTAGGAGAATGTGGGGAGTTTGTGTGGGTAGGAGTAGGATAATTTGGGGAGTTTGTGTGGGTAGGAGAATGTGGGGAGTTTGTGTGTAGGACAATGTGGGGAGTTTGTGTGTAGGAGAATGTGGGGAGTTTGTGTGGGTAGGAGAATGCGGGGAGTTTGTGTTTTTAGGAGAATGTGTGGAGTTTGTGTGGGTAGGAGAATGTGGGAAGTTTGTGTGGGTAGGAGAATGTGGAAAGTTTGTGTTGTTAGGATAATGTGTAGAGTTTGTGTGGGTAGGAGAATGTGGGAAGTTTGTGTTGTTAGGAGAATGTGTTGAGTATTTGTGGGTAGGAGAATGTGGGGAGTTTGTGTGGGTAGGAGAATCCGGGGAGTTTGTGTGTAGGAGAATGTGGGGAGTTTGTGTGGGTAGGAGAATGCGGGGAGTTTGAGTGTAGGAGAATGTAGGGAGTTTGTGTGTAGGAGAATGCGAGGAGTTTGTGTGTAGGAGAATGTGGGGAGTTTGTGTGGGTAGGAGAATGCGGGGAGTTTGTGTGTAGGAGAATGCGGCGAGTTTGTGTGTAGGAGAATGTGTGGAGTTTGTGTGTAGGAAAATGTGGAGAGTTTGTATGTAGGAGAATGTGGGGAGTTTGTGTGTAGGAGAATGTGGGGAGTTTGTGTTGTTAGGAGAATGCAGGGAGCTTGTGTGTAGGAGAATGCGCGAGTTTGTGTGTAGGAGAATGTGGGGAGTTTGTGTGGGTAGGAGAAAGCGGGGAGTTTGTGTTTTTAGAAGAATGTGTGGAGTTTGTAGGGGTAGGAGAATGTGAGAAGTTTGTGTTGTTAGGAGAATGTGTGGAGTTTGTGTTGTTAGGAGAATGTGTGAAGTTTGTGTTGTTAGGAGAATGTGTGGAGTTTGTGTGGGTAGGAGAATGTGGGGAGTTTTTTTGGGTAGGAGAATGTTGGTAGTTTGTGTGTAGAAGAATGCGGGGAGTTTGTGTGTAGGAGAATGTTGGGAGTTTGTGTGGGTAGGAGAATGCGGGGAGTTTGTGTTTTTAGGAGAATGTGTGGAGTTTGTGTGGGTAGGAGAATGTGGGAAGTTTGTGTGGGTAGGAGAATGTGGGAAGTTTGTGTTGTTAGGAGAATGTGTGGAGTTTGTGTGGGTAGGAGAATGTGGGGAGTTTGTGTGGGTAGGAGAATGTGGGAAGTGTGTATGGGTAGGAGAATGTGGGGAGTTTGTGTGGGTAGGAGTAGGATAATTTGGGGAGTTTGTGTGGGTAGGAGAATGTGGGGAGTTTGTGTGTAGGAGAATGTGGGGAGTTTGTGTGTAGGAGAATGTGGGGAGTTTGTGTGGGTAGGAGAATGCGGGGAGTTTGTGTTTTTAGGAGAATGTGTGGAGTTTGTGTGGGTAGGAGAATGTGGGAAGTTTGTGTGGGTAGGAGAATGTGGGAAGTTTGTGTTGTTAGGATAATGTAAAGAGTTTGTGTGGGTAGGAAAATGTGGGAAGTTTGTGTTGTTAGGAGAATGTGTGGAGTATTTGTGGGTAGGAGAATGTGGGGAGTTTGTGTGGGTAGGAGAATCCGGGGAGTTTGTATGTAGGAGAATGTGGGGAGTTTGTGTGGGTAGGAGAATGCGGGGAGTTTGAGTGTAGGAGAATGTAGGGAGTTTGTGTGTAGGAGAATGCGGGGAGTTTGTGTGTAGGAGAATGTGGGGAGTTTGTGTGGGTAGGAGAATGCGGGGAGTTTGTGTGTAGGAGAATGCGGCGAGTTTGTGTGTAGGAGAATGTGTGGAGTTTGTGTGTAGGAAAATGTGGAGAGTTTGTATGTAGGAGAATGTGGGGAGTTTGTGTGTAGGAGAATGTGGGGAGTTTGTGTTGTTAGGAGAATGTGGGGAGCTTGTGTGTAGGAGAATGCGGGGAGTTTGTGTGTAGGAGAATGTGGGGAGTTTGTGTGGGTAGGAGATAGCGGGGAGTTTGTGTTTTTAGAAGAATGTGTGGAGTTTGTAGGGGTAGGAGAATGTGAGAAGTTTGTGTTGTTAGGAGAATGTATGGAGTTTGTGTTGTTAGGAGAATGTGTGGAGTTTGTGTGGGTAGGAGAATGTGGGGAGTTTTTTTGGGTAGGAGAATGTTGGTAGTTTGTGTGTAGAAGAATGCGGGGAGTTTGTGTGTAGGAGAATGTTGGGAGTTTGTGTGGGTAGGAGAATGCGGGGAGTTTGTGTTTTTAGGAGAATGTGTGGAGTTTGTGTGGGTAGGAGAATGTGGGAAGTTTGTGTGGTTAGGAGAAAGTGGGAAGTTTGTGTTGTTAGGAGAATGTGTGGAGTTTGTGTGGGTAGAAGAATGTGTAAAGTTTGCGTTGTTAGGAGAATGTGTGGAAATTGTGTGGGTAGGAGAATGTGGGGAGTTTGTGTGGGTAGGAGAATGCGGGGAGTTTGTGTGTAGTAAAATGTGGGGAGTTTGTGTGGGTAGGAGAATGTGGGGAGTTTGTGTGTAGGAGAATGTGGGGAGTTTGTGTGTAAAAAATGTGGGGAGTTTGTGTGTAGGAGAATGTGGGACGTTTGTGTGTAGGAGAATGTAGGGAGTTTGTGTGTAGGAGAATGTGGGGAGTTTGTGTGTAGAAGAATGCAGGGAGTTTGTGTGTAGGAGAATGTGGGGAGTTTGTGTTTTTAGGAGAATGTGTCGCGTTTGTGTGGGTAGGAGAATTTGGGAAGTTTGTGTGGGTAGGAGAATGTGGGGAGTTTTTGTATAGGAGAATGTGGGGAGTTTGTGTGGGTAGGAGAATGCTGGGAGTTTGTGTGTAGGAGAATGTGGGGAGTTTGTGTGTAGGAGAATGTGGGGAGTTTGTGTGTAGAAGAATGTCAGGAGTTTGTGTGTAGGAGAATGCGGAAAGTTTGTGTGTAGGAGAATGTGGGGAGTTTGTGTGGGTAGGAGAATGCGCGGAGTTTGTTAGTAGGAGTCGGGGAGTTTGTGTGGGTAGGAGAATGCGGGCAGTTTGTGTTGTTAGGAGAATGTGTGGAGTTTGTGTGGGTAGGAAAATGTGGGGAGTTTGTGTGGGTAGAAGAATGTGGGGAGTGTGTATGGGTAGGAGAATGTGGGGAGTTTGTGTGGGTAGGAGAATGCCGGAAGTTTGTGTGTAGGAGAATGTGGGGAGTTTGTGTGGGTAGGAGAATGTGGGGAGTTTGTGTGTAGGAGAATGTGGGGAGTTTGTGTGTAGGAGAATGTTGGGAGTTTGTGTGTAGGAGAATGTGGGTAGTTTGTGTGTAGGAGAATGTGGGGGGTTTGTGTGTAGGAGAATGTGGGTAGTTTGTGTGTAGGAGAATGTGGGGAGTTTGTGTGTAGGAGAATGCGGGGAGTTTGTGTGTAGGAGAATGTGGGGAGTGTGTGTGGGTAGGAGAATGCGGGGAGTTTGTGTTTTTAGGAGAATGTGTCGAGTTTGTGTGGGTAGGAGAATTTGGGAAGTTTGTGTGGGTAGGAGAATGTGGGGAGTTTTTGTGTAGGAGAAGGTGGGGAGTTTGTGTGGGTAGGAGAATGCTAGGAGTTTGTGTGTAGGAGAATGTGGGGAGTTTGTGTGTAGGAGAATGTGGGGAGTTTGTGAGTTTGTGTGGGTAGGAGAATGCGGGGAGTTTGTGTGTAGAAGAATGTGTGGAGTTTGTGTGGGTAGGAGAATGCGGAGAGTTTGTGTTGTTAGGAGAATGTGTGGAGTTTTTGTGGGTAGGAGAATGTGGGGAGTTTGTGTGGGTAGGAGAATGCTGGCAGTTTGTGTATAGGAGAATGTGGGGAGTTTGTGTGTAGGAGAATGTGGGGAGTTTGTGTGCAGGAGAATGTGGGGAGTTTGTGTGGGTAGGAGAATGCGGGGAGTTTGTGTGTAGGAGAATGCGGCGAGTTTGTGTGGATAGGAGAATGCAGGGAGTTTGTGTGGGTAGGAGAATGCGGGGAGTTTGTGTGTAGGAGAATGTGTGGAGTTTGTGTTTAGGAGAATGTGAGGAGTTTGTATGTAGGAGAATGTGGGGAGTTTGTGTGTAAGAGAATGTGGGGAGTTTGTGTGTAGGAGAATGTGGGGAGTTTGTGTTGTTAGGAGAATGTGGGGAGCTTGTGTGTATGAGAATGCGGGGAGTTTGTGTGTAGGAGAATGTGGGGAGTTTGTGTGGGTAGGAGAAAGCGGGGAGTTTGTGTTTTTAGAAGAATGTGTGGAGTTTGTAGGGGTAGGAGAATGTGAGAAGTTTGTGTTGTAAGGAGAATGTGTGGAGTTTGTGTTGTTAGGAGAATGTGTGAAGTTTGTGTTGTTAGGAGAATGTGTGGAGTTTGCGTGGGTAGGAGAATGTGGGGAGTTTTTGTGGGTAGGAGAATGTTGGTAGTTTTTGTGTAGGAGAATGCGGGGAGTTTGTGTGTAGGAGAATGTTGGGAGTTTGTGTGGGTAGGAGAATGCGGGGAGTTTGTGTGTAGGAGATTGCGGGGAGTTTGTGTGTAGGAGAATGTGGTTAGTTTGTGTGGGTAGGAGAAAGCGGGGAGTTTGTGTTTTTAGAAGAATGTGTGGAGTTTGTAGGGGTAGGAGAATGTGTGGAGTTTGTGTGGGTAGGAGTATGTGGGAAGTTTGTGTGGGTAGGAGAATGTGGGAAGTTTGTGTTTTTAGGAGAATGTGTGGAGTTGGTGTGGGTAGGAGAATGTGTGAAGTTTGCGTTGTTAGGAGAATGTGTGGAGTTTGTGTGGGTAGGAGAATGCGGGGAGTTTGTGTGTAGTAAAATGTGGGGCGTTTGTGTGTAGGAGAATGCGGGGAGTTTGTGTGTAGGAGAATGTGGGGAGTTTATGTGGGTAGGAGAATGCGGGGAGTTTGTGTTTTTAGGAGAATGTGTCGAGTTTGTGTGGGTAGGAGAATTGGGGAAGTTTGTGTGGGTAGGAGAATGTGGGGAGTTTTTGTGTAGGAGAATGTGGGGAGTTTGTGTGGGTAGGAGAATGCTGGGAGTTTGTGTGTAGGAGAATGTGGGTAGTTTGTGTGTAGGAGAATGTGTGGAGTTTGTGTGTAGAAGAATGTCAGGAGTTTGTGTGTAGGAGAATGCGGGGAGTTTGTGTGTAGGAGAATGTGGGGAGTTTGTGTGGGTAGGAGAATGCGGGGAGTTTGTGTGTAGGAGAATGCGGGATGTTTGTGTGGGTAGGAGAATGCGGGGAGTTTGTGCGTAGAAGAATGTGTAAAGTTTGTGTGGGTAGGAGAATGCGGGGAGTTTGTGTTGTTAGGAGAATGTGTGGAGTTTGTGTGGGTAGGAGAATGTGGGGAGTTTGTGTGGGTAGGAGAATGCGGTAAGTTTGTGTGTAGGAGAATGTGCGGAGTTTGTGTGGGTAGGAGAATGTGGGGAGTTTGTGTTTAGGAGAATGTGGGGAGTTTGTGTGTAGGAGAATGTGGGGAGTTTGTGTGTAGGAGAATGTGGGGAGTTTGTGTGTAGGAGAATGTGGGGGTTTTGTGTGTAGAAGAATGTGAGGAGCTTGTGTGTAGGAGAATGCGGGAAGTTTATGTGAAGGAGAATGTGGGGAGTTTGTGTGGGTAGGAGAATGCGGGGAGTTTGTGTTTTTAGGAGAATGTGTCGAGTTTTTGTGGGTAGGAGAATTTGGGAAGTTTGTGTGGGTAGGAGAATGTGGGGAGTTTTTGTGTAGGAGAATGTGGGGAGTATGTGTGGGTAGGAGAATGCTGGGAGTTTGTGTGTAGGAGAATGTGGGGAGTTTGTGTGTAGGAGAATGTGGGGAGTTTGTGTGTAGAAGAATTTCAGGAGTTTGTGTGTAGGAGAATGCGGGGAGTTTGTGTGTAGGAGAATGTGGGAAGTTTGTGTGGGTAGGAGAATGCGGAGAGTTTGTGTGTAGGAGAATGTGGGGAGTTTGTGTGGGTAGGAGAATGCGGGGAGTTTGTGTGTAGAAGAATGTGTGGTGTTTGTGTGGGTAGGAGAATGCGGGGAGTTTGTGTTGTTAGGAAAATGTGTGTTGTTTGTGTGGGTTGGAGAATGTGGGGAATTTGTGTGGGTAAGAGAATGTGGGGAGTGTGTATGGGTAGGAGAATTTGGGGAATTTGTGTGGGTAGGAGAATGTGGGGAGTTTATGTGTAGGAGAATGTGGGGAGTTTGTGTGTAGAAGAATGTGGGGAGTTTGTGTGTAGGAGAATGTGGGGAGTTTGTGTGTAGGAGAATGTGGGGAGTTTTTGTGTAGGAGAATGTGGGGAGTTTGTGTGGGTAGGAGAATGCTGGCAGTTTGTGTATAGGAGAATGTGGGGAGTTTGTGTGTAGGAGAATGTGGGGAGTTTGTGTGAAGAAGAATGTCAGAAGTTTGTGTGTAGGAGAATGCGGAGAGTTTGTGTGTAGGAGAATGTGGGGAGTTTGTGTGGGTAGGAGAATGCGGGGAGTTTGTGTGTAGGAGAATGTGGGGAGTTTGTGTAGGTAGGAGAATGCGGGGAGTTTGTGTGTAGGAGAATGTGTGGAGTTTGTGTGGGTAGGAGAATGGGCGGGGAGTTTGTGTTGTTAGGAGAATGGGTGTAGTTTGTGTAGGTAGGAGAATGTGGGGAGTTTGTGTGGGTAGGAGAATGTGGGGAGTGTGTATGGGTAGGAGAATGTGGGGAGTGAGTGTGGGTAGGAGAATGTGTGGAGTTTGTGTGGGTAGGAGAATGTGGGAAGTTTGTGTTGTTAGGAGAATGTGTGGAGTATGTAGGGGCAGGAGAATGTGGGGAGTTTGTGTGGGTAGGAGAATGCGGGGAGTTTGTGTGTAGGATAATGTGGGGAGTTTGTGTGGGTAGGAGAATGCGGGGAGTTTGAGTGTAGGAGAATGCGGGGAGTTTGTGTGTAGGAGAATGTGGGGAGTTTGTGTGGGTAGGAGAATGCGGGGAGTTTGTGTGTAGGAGAATGCGGCGAGTTTGTGTGGATAGGAGAATGCGGGGAGTTTGTGTGGGTAGGAGAATGCGGGGAGTTTGTGTGTATGAGAATGTGTGGAGTTTGTGTGTAGGAGAATGTGGGGAGTTTGTGTGTAGGAGAATGTGGGGACTTTAGGTGTAGAAGAACGTCAGGAGTTTGTGCGTAGGAGAATGCGGGGAGTTTGTGTGTAGGAGAATGTGGGAAGTTTGTGTGGGTAGGAGAATGCGGGGAGTTTGTATGTAGGAGAATGCGGGGAGTTTGTGTGGGTAGGAGAATGCGAAGAGATTGTGTGTAGAAGAATGTGTGGAGTTTGTGTGGGTAGGAGAATGCGGGGAGTTTGTGTTGTTAGGAGAATAAGTGGAGTTTGTTTGGGTAGGAGAATGTGGAGAGTTTGTGTGGGTAGGAGAATGTGGGGAGTGTGTATGGGTAGGAGAATGTGGGGAGTTTGTGTGTAGGAGAATGTGGGGAGTTTGTGTTGTTAGGAGAATGTGGGGAGCTTGTGTTTAGGAGAATGCGAAGAGTTTGTGTGTAGGAGAATGTGGGGAGTTTGTGTGGGTAGGAGAAAGCGGGGAGTTTGTGTTTTTAGGAGAATGTGTGGAGTTTGTAGGGGTAGGAGAATGTGAGAAGTTTGTTTTGTTAGGAGAATGTGTAGAGTTTGTGTTGTTAGGAGAATGTGTAAAGTTTGTGTTGTTAGGAGAATGTGTGGAATTTGTGTGGGTAGGAGAATAATGTGGGGAGTTTTTTTGGGTAGGAGAATGTTGGTAGTTTGTGTGTAGGAGAATGCGGGGAGTTTGTGTGTAGGAGAATGTTGGGAGTTTGTGTGGGTAGGAGAATGCGGGGAGTTTGTGTTTTTAGGAGAATGTGTGGAGTTTGTGTGGGAAGGAGAATGTGTGAAGTTTGTGTTGTTAGGAGAATGTGTAGAGTTTGTGTTGGTAGGAGAATGTGTGAAGTTTGCGTTGTTAGGAGAATGTGTGGAGTTTGTGTGGGTAGGAGAATGTGGGGAGTTTGTGTGGGTAGGAGAATGCGGGGAGTTTGTGTGTAGTAAAATGTGGGGAGTTTGTGTGGGTAGGAGAATGCGGGGAGTTTGTGTTTTTAGGAGAATATGTCGAGTTTCTGTGGGTAGGAGAATTTGGGGAGTTTATGTGTAGGAGAATGTGGTGGGTTTGTGTGTAGGAGAATGTGGGGAGTTTGTGTGTTGGAGAATGTGGGGAGTTTGTGTGTAGGAGAATGCGGGGAGTTTGTGTGTAGGAGAATGTGGGGAGTTTATGTGGGTAGGAGAATGCGGGGAGTTTGTGTTTTTAGGAGAAAATGTCGAGTTTCTGTGGGTAGGAGAATTTGGGAAGTTTGTGTGGGTAGGAGAATAAGGGGAATTTTTGTGTAGGAGAATGTGGGGAGTTTGTGTGGGTAGGAGAATGCTGAAAGTTTGTGTGTAGGAGAATGTGGGGAGTTTGTGTGTAGAAGAATGTCAGGAGTTTGTGTGTAGGAGAATGCGGGGAGTTTGTGTGTAGGAGAATGTGGGGAGTTTGTGTGGGTAGGAGAATGCGGGGAGTTTGTGTGTAGGAGAATGCGGGGAGTTTGTGTGGGTAGGAGAATGCGGGGAGTTTGTGTGTAGAAGAATGTGTGGAGTTTGTGTGGGTAGGAGAATGCGGGGAGTTTGTGTTGTTAGGAGAATGTGTGGAGTTTGTGTAGGTAGGAGAATGTGGGGAGTTTGTGTGGGTAGGAGAATGCGGGGAGTTTGTGTGTAGTAAAATGTGGGGAGTTTGTGTGGGTAGGAGAATGCGGGGAGTTTGTGTTTTTAGGAGAATATGTCGAGTTTCTGTGGGTAGGAGAATTTGGGGAGTTTATGTGTAGGAGAATGTGGTGGGTTTGTGTGTAGGAGAATGTGGGGAGTTTGTGTGTTGGAGAATGTGGGGAGTGTGTGTGTAGGAGAATGCGGGGAGTTTGTGTGTAGGAGAATGTGGGGAGTTTATGTGGGTGGGAGAATGCGGGGAGTTTGTGTTTTTAGGAGAATATGTCGAGTTTCTGTGGGTAGGAGAATTTGGGAAGTTTGTGTGGGTAGGAGAATAAGGGGAATTTTTGTGTAGGAGAATGTGGGGAGTTTGTGTGGGTAGGAGAATGCTGAAAGTTTGTGTGTAGGAGAATGCGGGGAGTTTGTGTGTAGGAGAATGTGGGGAGTTTGTGTGGGTAGGAGAATGCGGGGAGTTTGTGTGTAGGAGAATGCGGGGAGTTTGTGTGGGTAGGAGAATGCGGGGAGTTTGTGTGTAGAAGAATGTGTGGAGTTTGTGTGGGTAGGAGAATGCGGGGAGTTTGTGTTGTTAGGAGAATGTGTGGAGTTTGTGTAGGTAGGAGAATGTGGGGAGTTTGTGTGGGTAGGAGAATGTGGGGAGTGTGTATGGGTAGGAGAATGTGGGGAGTTTGTGTGGGTAGGAGAATGCGGGGAGTTTGTGTGTAGGAGAATGTGGGGAGTTTGTGTGGGTAGGAGAATGTGGGGAGTTTGTGTGTAGGAGAATGTGGGGAGTTTGTGTGGGTAGGAGAATGTGGGGAGTTTGTGTGTAGGAGAATGTGGGGAGTTTGTTTGTAAGAGAATGCGGGGAGTTTGTGTGTAGGAGAATGTGGGGAGTTTGTGTGGAAAGGAGAATGCGGGGAGTTTGTGTTTTTAGGAGAATGTGTCGACTTTGTGTGGGTAGGAGAATTTGGGAAGTTTATGTGGGTAGGAGAATGTGGGGAGTTTGTGTGGGTAGGAGAATGCGGGGAGTTTGTGTTGTTAGGAGAATAAGTGGAGTTTGTTTGGGTAGGAGAATGTGGAGAGTTTGTGTGGGTAGGAGAATGTGGGGAGTGTGTATGGGTAGGAGAATGTGGGGAGTTTGTGTGTAGGAGAATGTGGGGAGTTTGTGTTGTTAGGAGAATGTGGGGAGCTTGTGTTTAGGAGAATGCGAAGAGTTTGTGTGTAGGAGAATGTGGGGAGTTTGTGTGGGTAGGAGAAAGCGGGGAGTTTGTGTTTTTAGGAGAATGTGTGGAGTTTGTAGGGGTAGGAGAATGTGAGAAGTTTGTTTTGTTAGGAGAATGTGTGGAGTTTGTGTTGTTAGGAGAATGTGTAAAGTTTGTGTTGTTAGGAGAATGTGTGGAATTTGTGTGGGTAGGAGAATAATGTGGGGAGTTTTTTTAGGGTAGGAGAATGTTGGTAGTTTGTGTGTAGGAGAATGCGGGGAGTTTGTGTTTTTAGGAGAATGTGTGGAGTTTGTGTGGGAAGGAGAATGTGTGAAGTTTGTGTTGTTAGGAGAATGTGTAGAGTTTGTGTGGGTAGGAGAATGTGTGAAGTTTGCGTTGTTAGGAGAATGTGTGGAGTTTGTGTGGGTAGGAGAATGTGGGGAGTTTGTGTGGGTAGGAGAATGCGGGGAGTTTGTGTGTAGTAAAATGTGGGGAGTTTGTGTGGGTAGGAGAATGCGGGGAGTTTGTGTTTTTAGGAGAATATGTCGAGTTTCTGTGGGTAGGAGAATTTGGGGAGTTTATGTGTAGGAGAATGTGGTGGGTTTGTGTGTAGGAGAATGTGGGGAGTTTGTGTGTTGGAGAATGTGGGGAGTTTGTGTGTAGGAGAATGCGGGGAGTTTGTGTGTAGGAGAATGTGGGGAGTTTATGTGGGTAGGAGAATGCGGGGAGTTTGTGTTTTTAGGAGAATATGTCGAGTTTCTGTGGGTAGGAGAATTTGGGAAGTTTGTGTGGGTAGGAGAATAAGGGGAATTTTTGTGTAGGAGAATGTGGGGAGTTTGTGTGGGTAGGAGAATGCTGAAAGTTTGTGTGTAGGAGAATGTGGGGAGTTTGTGTGTAGAAGAATGTCAGGAGTTTGTGTGTAGGAGAATGCGGGGAGTTTGTGTGTAGGAGAATGTGGGGAGTTTGTGTGGGTAGGAGAATGCGGGGAGTTTGTGTGTAGGAGAATGCGGGGAGTTTGTGTGGGTAGGAGAATGCGGGGAGTTTGTGTGTAGAAGAATGTGTGGAGTTTGTGTGGGTAGGAGAATGCGGGGAGTTTGTGTTGTTAGGAGAATGTGTGGAGTTTGTGTAGGTAGGAGAATGTGGGGAGTTTGTGTGGGTAGGAGAATGCGGGGAGTTTGTGTGTAGTAAAATGTGGGGAGTTTGTGTGGGTAGGAGAATGCGGGGAGTTTGTGTTTTTAGGAGAATATGTCGAGTTTCTGTGGGTAGGAGAATTTGGGGAGTTTATGTGTAGGAGAATGTGGTGGGTTTGTGTGTAGGAGAATGTGGGGAGTTTGTGTGTTGGAGAATGTGGGGAGTTTGTGTGTAGGAGAATGCGGGGAGTTTGTGTGTAGGAGAATGTGGGGAGTTTATGTGGGTAGGAGAATGCGGGGAGTTTGTGTTTTTAGGAGAATATGTCGAGTTTCTGTGGGTAGGAGAATTTGGGAAGTTTGTGTGGGTAGGAGAATAAGGGGAATTTTTGTGTAGGAGAATGTGGGGAGTTTGTGTGGGTAGGAGAATGCTGAAAGTTTGTGTGTAGGAGAATGTGGGGAGTTTGTGTGTAGAAGAATGTCAGGAGTTTGTGTGTAGGAGAATGCGGGAAGTTTGTGTGTAGGAGAATGTGGGGAGTTTGTGTGGGTAGGAGAATGCGGGGAGTTTGTGTGTAGGAGAATGCGGGGAGTTTGTGTGGGTAGGAGAATGCGGGGAGTTTGTGTGTAGAAGAATGTGTGGAGTTTGTGTGGGTAGGAGAATGCGGGGAGTTTGTGTTGTTAGGAGAATGTGTGGAGTTTGTGTAGGTAGGAGAATGTTGGGAGTTTGTGTGGGTAGGAGAATGTGGGGAGTGTGTATGGGTAGGAGAATGTGGGGAGTTTGTGTGGGTAGGAGAATGCGGGGAGTTTGTGTGTAGGAGAATGTGGGGAGTTTGTGTGGGTAGGAGAATGTGGGGAGTTTGTGTGTAGGAGAATGTGGGGAGTTTGTGTGGGTAGGAGAATGTGGGGAGTTTGTGTGTAGGAGAATGTGGGGAGTTTGTGTGTAGGAGAATGTGGGGAGTTTGTGTGGAAAGGAGAATGCGGGGAGTTTGTGTTTTTAGGAGAATGTGTCGACTTTGTGTGGGTAGGAGAATTTGGGAAGTTTATGTGGGTAGGAGAATGTGGGGAGTTTTTGTGTAGGAGAATGTGGGGAGTTTGTGTGGGTAGGAGAATGCTGGGAGTTTGTGTGTAGGAGAATGTGGGGAGTTTGTGTGTAGGAGAATGTGGGGAGTTTGTGTGTACAAGAATGTCAGGAGTTTGTGTGTAGGAGAATTTGGGAAGTTTGTGTGGGTAGGAGAATGTGGGAAGTTTTTGTGTAGGAGAATGTGGGGAGTTTGTGTGGGTAGGAGAATGCTGGGAGTTTGTGTAGGAGAATGTGGGGAGTTTGTGTGTAGGTGAATGTAGGGAGTTTGTGTGTAGAAGAATGTCAGGAGTTTGTGTGTAGGAGAATGCGGGGAGTTTGTGTGTAGGAGAATGTGGGGAGTTTGTGTGGGTAGGAGAATGCGGGGAGTTTGTGTGTAGAAGAATGTGTGGAGTTTGTGTGGGTAGGAGAATGCGGGGAGTTTGTGTGTAGGAGAATGTGGGGAGTTTGTGTGTAGGAGAATTTGGGGAGTTTGTGTGTAGGAGAATGTGGGGAGTTTGTGTGTAGGAGAATGTGGGGAGTTTGTGTGTAGGAGTATGCGGGGAGTTTGTGTGTAGGAGAATGTGGGGAGTTTGTGTGGGTAGGAGAATGTGGGGAGTTTGTGTTTTTAGGAGAATGTGTGGAGTTTGTGTGGGTAGGAGAATGTTGGAAGTTTGTGTGGGTAGAAGAATGTGGGAAGTTCGTGTTGTTAGGAGAATGTGTGGAGTTTGTGTGGGTAGGAGAATGTGGGAAGTTTGTGTTGTTAGGAGTATGTGTGGAGTATGTGTGGGTAGGAGAATGTGGGGAGTTTGTGTGGGTAGGAGAATGCGGGGAGTTTGTGTGTAGGAGAATAAGGGAAGTTTGTGTGGGTAGGAGAATGCGGGGAGTTTGAGTGTAGAAGAATGTAGGGAGTTTGTGTGTAGGAGAATGCGGGGAGTTTGTGTGGGTAGGAGAATGCGGGGAGTTTGTGTGTAGGAGAATGCGGCGAGTTTGTGAGGATAGGAGAATGCGGGGAGTTTGTGTGGGTAGGAGAATGCGGGGCGTTTTGTGTAGGAGAATGTGTGGAGTTTGTGTGTAGGAGAATGTGGGGCGTTTTTATGTAGGAGAATGTGGGGAGTTTGTGTGTAGGAGAATGTGGGGAGTTTGTGTTGTTAGGAGAATGTGGGGAGTTTGTGTGTAGGAGAATGCGGGGAGTTTGTATGTAGGAGAATGCGGCGAGTTTGTGTGGATGAGAGAATGCGGGGAGTTTGTGTGGGTAGGAGAATGCAGGGAGTTTGTGTGTAGGAGAATGTGTGGAGTTTGTGTGGGTAGGAGAATGCGGGGAGTTTGTGTTGTTAGGAGAATGTGTGGAGTTTGTGTAGGTAGGAGAATGTGGGGAGTTTGTGTGGGTAGGAGAATGCGGGGAGTTTGTGTGTAGTAAAATGTGGGGAGTTTGTGTGGGTAGGAGAATGCGGGGAGTTTGTGTTTTTAGGAGAATATGTCGAGTTTCTGTGGGTAGGAGAATTTGGGGAGTTTATGTGTAGGAGAATGTGGTGGGTTTGTGTGTAGGAGAATGTGGGGAGTTTGTGTGTTGGAGAATGTGGGGAGTTTGTGTGTAGGAGAATGCGGGGAGTTTGTGTGTAGGAGAATGTGGGGAGTTTATGTGGGTAGGAGAATGCGGGGAGTTTGTGTTTTTAGGAGAATATGTCGAGTTTCTGTGGGTAGGAGAATTTGGGAAGTTTGTGTGGGTAGGAGAATAAGGGGAATTTTTGTGTAGGAGAATGTGGGGAGTTTGTGTGGGTAGGAGAATGCTGAAAGTTTGTGTGTAGGAGAATGTGGGGAGTTTGTGTGTAGAAGAATGTCAGGAGTTTGTGTGTAGGAGAATGCGAGGAGTTTGTGTGTAGGAGAATGTGGGGAGTTTGTGTGGGTAGGAGAATGCGGGGAGTTTGTGTGTAGGAGAATGCGGGGAGTTTGTGTGGGTAGGAGAATGCAGGGAGTTTGTGTGTAGAAGAATGTGTGGAGTTTGTGTGGGTAGGAGAATGCGGGGAGTTTGTGTTGTTAGGAGAATGTGTGGAGTTTGTGTAGGTAGGAGAATGTGGGGAGTTTGTGTGGGTAGGAGAATGTGGGGAGTGTGTATGGGTAGGAGAATGTGGGGAGTTTGTGTGGGTAGGAGAATGCGGGGAGTTTGTGTGGGTAGGAGAATGTGGGGAGTTTGTGTGTAGGAGAATGTGGGGAGTTTGTGTGGGTAGGAGAATGTGGGGAGTTTGTGTGTAGGAGAATGTGGGGAGTTTGTTTGTAAGAGAATGCGGGGAGTTTGTGTGTAGGAGAATGTGGGGAGTTTGTGTGGAAAGGGAATGCGGGGAGTTTGTGTTATTAGGAGAATGTGTCGACTTTGTGTGGGTAGGAGAATTTGGGAAGTTTATGTGGGTAGGAGAATGTGGGGAGTTTTTGTGTAGGAGAATGTGGGGAGTTTGTGTGGGTAGGAGAATGCTGGGAGTTTGTGTGTAGGAGAATGTGGGGAGTTTGTGTGTAGGAGAATGTGGGGAGTTTGTGTGTACAAGAATGTCAGGAGTTTGTGTGTAGGAGAATTTGGGAAGTTTGTGTGGGTAGGAGAATGTGGGATGTTTTTGTGTAGGAGAATGTAGGGAGTTTGTGTGGGTAGGAGAATGCTGGGAGTTTGTGTAGGAGAATGTGGGGAGTTTGTGTGTAGGTGAATGTAGGGAGTTTGTGTGTAGAAGAATGTCAGGAGTTTGTGTGTAGGAGAATGCGGGGAGTTTGTGTGTAGGAGAATGTGGGGAGTTTGTGTGTAGGAGAATGTGGGGAGTTTGTGTGTAGGAGAATTTGGAGAGTTTGTGTGTAGGATAATGTGGGGAGTTTGTGTGTAGGAGAATGTGGGGAGTTTGTGTGTAGGAGTATGCGGGGAGTTTGTGTGTAGGAGAATGTGGGGAGTTTGTGTGGGTAGGAGAATGTGGGGAGTTTGTGTTTTTAGGAGAATGTGTGGAGTTTGTGTGGGTAGGAGAATGTTGGAAGTTTGTGTGGGTAGAAGAATGTGGGAAGTTCGTGTTGTTAGGAGAATGTGTGGAGTTTGTGTGGGTAGGAGAATGTGGGAAGTTTGTGTTGTTAGGAGTATGTGTGGAGTATGTGTGGGTAGGAGAATGTGGGGAGTTTGTGTGGGTAGGAGAATGCGGGGAGTTTGTGTGTAGGAGAATGTGGGGAGTTTGTGTGGGTAGGAGAATGCGGGGAGTTTGAGTGTAGAAGAATGTAGGGAGTTTGTGTGTAGGAGAATGCGGGGAGTTTGTGTGGGTAGGAGAATGCGGGGAGTTTGTGTGTAGGAGAATGCGGCGAGTTTGTGAGGATAGGAGAATGCGGGGAGTTTGTGTGGGTAGGAGAATGCGGGGCGTTTTGTGTAGGAGAATGTGTGGAGTTTGTGTGTAGGAGAATGTGGGGCGTTTTTATGTAGGAGAATGTGGGGAGTTTGTGTGTAGGAGAATGTGGGGAGTTTGTGTTGTTAGGAGAATGTGGGGAGTTTGTGTGTAGGAGAATGCGGGGAGTTTGTATGTAGGAAAATGCGGCGAGTTTGTGTGGATGAGAGAATGCGGGGAGTTTGTGTGGGTAGGAGAATGCAGGGAGTTTGTGTGTAGGAGAATGTGTGGAGTTTGTGTGTAGGAGAATGTGGGGAGTTTGTATGTAGGAGAATGTGGGGAGTTTGTGTGTAGGAGAATGTGGGGAGTTTGTATGTAGGAGAATGTGGGGGGTTTGTGTTGTTAGGAGAATGTGGGGAGCTTGTGTGTAGGAGAATGCGGGGAGTTTGTGTGTAGGAGAATGTGGGGAGTTTGTGTGGGTAGGAGAATGCGGGGAGTTTGTGTTTTTAGGAGAATGTGTGGAGTTTGTAGGGGTAGGAGAATGTGAGAAGTTTGTGTTGTTAGGAGAATGTGTGGAGTTTGTGTTGTTAGGAGAATGTGTGAAGTTTGTGTTGTTAGGAGAATGTGTGGAGTTTGTGTGTGTAGGAGAATGCGGGGAGTTTGTGTGTAGGAGAATGTTGGGAGTTTGTGTGGGTAGGAGAATGCGGGGAGTTTGTGTGGGTAGGAGAATGCGGGGGGTTTGTGTTTAGTAAAATGTGGGGAATTTGTGTGGGTAGGAGAATGTGGGGAGTTTGTGTGTAGGAGAATGTGGGGAGTTTGTGTGTAGGAGAATGTGGTGAGTTTGTGTGTAGGAGAATGCGGGGAGTTTGTGTGTAGGAGAATGTGGGGAGTTTATGTGGGTAGGAGAATGCGGGGAGTTTGTGTTTTTAGGAGAATGTGTCGAGTTTGTGTGCGTAGGAAAATTTGGGAAGTTTGTGTGAGTAGGAGAATGTGGGGAGTTTTTGTGTAGGAGAATGTGGGGAGTTTGTGTGGGTAGGAGAATTCTGGGAGTTTGTGTGTAGGGGAATGTGGGGCGTTTGTGTGTAGGAGAATGTGGGGAGTTTGTGTGTAGAAGAATGTCAGGAGTTTGTGTGTAGGAGAATGCGGGGAGTTTGTGTGTAGGAGAATGTGGGGAGTTTGTGTGGGTAGGTGAATGCGGGAAGTTTGTGTGTAGGAGAATGCGGGGAGTTTGTGTGGGTAGGAGAATGCGGGGAGTATGTTTGTAGAAGAATGTGTGGAGTTTGTGTGGTAGGAGAATGCGGGGAGTTTGTGTTGTTAGGAGAATGTGTGGAGTTTGTGTGGGTAGGAGAATGTGGAGAGTTTGTGTGGGTAGGATAATGTGGGGAGTGTGTATGGGTAGGAGAATGTGGGGAGTTTGTGTAGGTAGGAGAATGCGGGGAGTTTGTGTGTAGGAGAATGTGTGTAGTTTGTGTGGGTAGGAGAATGCGGGGAGTTTGTGTTATTAGGAGAATGTGTGGAGTATGTGTGGGTAGGAGAATGTACGGAGTTTGTGTGGGTAGGAGAATGCGGGGAGTTGGTGTGTAGGAGAATGTGGGGAGTTTGTGTGGGTAGGAGAATGCGGGGAGTTTGAGTGTAGAAGAATGTAGAGAGTTTGTGTGTAGGAGAATGCGGGGAGTTTGTGTGTAGGAGAATGTGGGGGTTTTGTGTGTAGGAGAATGTGGGGAGCTTGTGTGTAGGAGAATGCGGGAAGTTTGTGTGTAGGAGAATGTGGGGAGTTTGTGTGGGTAGGAGAATGCGGGGAGTTTGTGTTTTTAGGAGAATGTGTCGAGTTTTTGTGGGTAGGAGAATTTGGGAAGTTTGTGTGGGTAGGAGAATGTGGGGAGTTTTTGTGTAGGAGAATGTGGGGAGTATGTGTGGGTAGGAGAATGCTGGGAGTTTGTGTGTAGGAGAATGTGGGGAGTTTGTGTGTAGGAGAATGTGGGGAGTTTGTGTGTAGAAGAATTTCAGGAGTTTGTGTGTAGGAGAATGCGGGGAGTTTGTGTGTAGGAGAATGTGGGAAGTTTGTGTGGGTAGGAGAATGCGGGGAGTTTGTGTGTAGGAGAATGTGGGGAGTTTGTGTGGGTAGGAGAATGCGGGGAGTTTGTGTGTAGAAGAATGTGTGGTGTTTGTGTGGGTAGGAGAATGCGGGGAGTTTGTGTTGTTAGGAAAATGTGTGTTGTTTGTGTGGGTTGGAGAATGTGGGGAATTTGTGTGGGTAGGAGAATGTGGGGAGTGTGTATGGGTAGGAGAATGTGGGGAATTCGTGTGGGTAGGAGAATGTGGGGAGTTTATGTGTAGGAGAATGTGGGGAGTTTGTGTGTAGAAGAATGTGGGGAGTTTGTGTGTAGGAGAATGTGGGGAGTTTGTGTGTAGGAGAATGTGGGGAGTTTTTGTGTAGGAGAATGTGGGGAGTTTGTGTGGGTAGGAGAATGCTGGCAGTTTGTGTATAGGAGAATGTGGGGAGTTTGTGTGTAGCAGAATGTGGGGAGTTTGTGTAAAGAAGAATGTCAGAAGTTTGTGTGTAGGAGAATGCGGAGAGTTTGTGTGTAGGAGAATGTGGGGAGTTTGTGTGGGTAGGAGAATGCGGGGAGTTTGTGTGTAGGAGAATGTGGGGAGTTTGTGTAGGTAGGAGAATGCGGGGAGTTTGTGTGTAGGAGAATGTGTGGAGTTTGTGTGGGTAGGAGAATGTGGGGAGTTTGTGTGGGTAGGAGAATGTGGGGAGTGTGTATGGGTAGGAGAATGTGGGGAGTGAGTGTGGGTAGGAGAATGTGTGGAGTTTGTGTGGGTAGGAGAATGTGGGAAGTTTGTGTTGTTAGGAGAATGTGTGGAGTATGTAGGGGCAGGAGAATGTGGGGAGTTTGTGTGGGTAGGAGAAAGCGGGGAGTTTGTGTGTAGGAGAATGTGGGGAGTTTGTGTGGGTAGGAGAATGCGGGGAGTTTGAGTGTAGGAGAATGCGGGGAGTTTGTGTGTAGGAGAATGTGGGGAGTTTGTGTGGGTAGGAGAATGCGGGGAGTTTGTGTGTAGGAGAATGCGGCGAGTTTGTGTGGATAGGAGAATGCGGGGAGTTTGTGTGGGTAGGAGAATGCGGGGAGTTTGTGTGTATGAGAATGTGTGGAGTTTGTGTGTAGGAGAATGTGGGGAGTTTGTGTGTAGGAGAATGTGGGGACTTTAGGTGTAGAATAACGTCAAGAGTTTGTGCGTAGGAGAATGCGGGGAGTTTGTGTGTAGGAGAATGTGGGAAGTTTGTGTGGGTAGGAGAATGCGGGGAGTTTGTATGTAGGAGAATGCGGGGAGTTTGTGTGGGTAGGAGAATGCGAAGAGATTGTGTGTAGAAGAATGTGTGGAGTTTGTGTGGGTAGGAGAATGCGGGGAGTTTGTGTTGTTAGGAGAATAAGTGGAGTTTGTTTGGGTAGGAGAATGTGGAGAGTTTGTGTGGGTAGGAGAATGTGGGGAGTGTGTATGGGTAGGAGAATGTGGGGAGTTTGTGTGTAGGAGAATGTGGGGAGTTTGTGTTGTTAGGAGAATGTGGGGAGCTTGTGTTTAGGAGAATGCGAAGAGTTTGTGTGTAGGAGAATGTGGGGAGTTTGTGTGGGTAGGAGAAAGCGGGGAGTTTGTGTTTTTAGGAGAATGTGTGGAGTTTGTAGGGGTTGGAGAATGTGAGAAGTTTGTTTTGTTAGGAGAATGTGTGGAGTTTGTGTTGTTAGGAGAATGTGTAAAGTTTGTGTTGTTAGGAGAATGTGTGGAATTTGTGTGGGTAGGAGAATAATGTGGGGAGTTTTTTTGGGTAGGAGAATGTTGGTAGTTTGTGTGTAGGAGAATGCGGGGAGTTTGTGTGTAGGAGAATGTTGGGAGTTTGTGTGGGTAGGAGAATGCGGGGAGTTTGTGTTTTTAGGAGAATGTGTTTAGTTTGTGTGGGAAGGAGAATGTGTGAAGTTTGTGTTGTTAGGAGAATGTGTAGAGTTTGTGTGGGTAGGAGAATGTGTGAAGTTTGAGTTGTTAGGAGAATGTGTGGAGTTTGTGTGGGTAGGAGAATGTGGGGAGTTTGTGTGGGTAGGAGAATGCGGGGAGTTTGTGTGTAGTAAAATGTGGGGAGTTTGTGTGGGTAGGAGAATGCGGGGAGTTTGTGTTTTTAGAAGAATATGTCGACTTTCTGTGGGTAGGAGAATTTGGGGAGTTTATGTGTAGGAGAATGTGGTGGGTTTGTGTGTAGGAGAATGTGGGGAGTTTGTGTGTTGGAGAATGTGGGGAGTTTGTGTGTAGGAGAATGCGGGGAGTTTGTGTGTAGGAGAATGTGGGGAGTTTATGTGGGTAGGACAATGCGGGGAGTTTGTGTTTTTAGGAGAATATGTCGAGTTTCTGTGGGTAGGAGAATTTGGGAAGTTTGTGTGGGTAGGAGAATAAGGGGAATTTTTGTGTAGGAGAATGTGGGGAGTTTGTGTGGGTAGGAGAATGCTGAAAGTTTGTGTGTAGGAGAATGTGGGGAGTTTGTGTGTAGAAGAATGTCAGGAGTTTGTGTGTAGGAGAATGCGGGGAGTTTGTGTGTAGGAGAATGTGGGGAGTTTGTGTGGGTAGGAGAATGCGGGGAGTTTGTGTGTAGGAGAATGCGGGGAGTTTGTGTGGGTAGGATAATGCGGGGAGTTTGTGTGTAGAAGAATGTGTGGAGTTTGTGTGGGTAGGAGAATGCGGGGAGTTTGTGTTGTTAGGAGAATGTGTGGAGTTTGTGTAGGTAGGAGAATGTGGGGAGTTTGTGTGGGTAGGAGAATGCGGGGAGTTTGTGTGTAGTAAAATGTGGGGAGTTTGTGTGGGTAGGAGAATGCGGGGAGTTTGTGTTTTTAGGAGAATATGTCGAGTTTCTGTGGGTAGGAGAATTTGGGGAGTTTATGTGTAGGAGAATGTGGTGGGTTTGTGTGTAGGAGAATGTGGGGAGTTTGTGTGTTGGAGAATGTGGGGAGTTTGTGTGTAGGAGAATGCGGGGAGTTTGTGTGTAGGAGAATGTGGGGAGTTTATGTGGGTAGGAGAATGCGGGGAGTTTGTGTTTTTAGGAGAATATGTCGAGTTTCTGTGGGTAGGAGAATTTGGGAAGTTTGTGTGGGTAGGAGAATAAGGGGAATTTTTGTGTAGGAGAATGTGGGGAGTTTGTGTGGGTAGGAGAATGCTGAAAGTTTGTGTGTAGGAGAATGTGGGGAGTTTGTGTGTAGAAGAATGTCAGGAGTTTGTGTGTAGGAGAATGCGGGAAGTTTGTGTGTAGGAGAATGTGGGGAGTTTGTGTGGGTAGGAGAATGCGGGGAGTTTGTGTGTAGGAGAATGCGGGGAGTTTGTGTGGGTAGGAGAATGCGGGGAGTTTGTGTGTAGAAGAATGTGTGGAGTTTGTGTGGGTAGGAGAATGCGGGGAGTTTGTGTTGTTAGGAGAATGTGTGGAGTTTGTGTAGGTAGGAGAATGTGGGGAGTTTGTGTGGGTAGGAGAATGTGGGGAGTGTGTATGGGTAGGAGAATGTGGCGAGTTTGAGTGGGTAGGAGAATGCGGGGAGTTTGTGTGTAGGAGAATGTGGGGAGTTTGTGTGGGTAGGAGAATGTGGGGAGTTTGTGTGTAGGAGAATGTGGGGAGTTTGTGTGGGTAGGAGAATGTGGGGAGTTTGTGTGTAGGAGAATGTGGGGATTTTGTTTGTAAGAGAATGCGGGGAGTTTGTGTGTAGGAGAATGTGGGGAGTTTGTGTGGAAAGGAGAATGCGGGGAGTTTGTGTTTTTAGGAGAATGTGTCGACTTTGTGTGGGTAGGAGAATTTGGGAAGTTTATGTGGGTAGGAGAATGTGGGGAGTTTTTGTGTAGGAGAATGTGGGGAGTTTGTGTGGGTAGGAGAATGCTGGGAGTTTGTGTGTAGGAGAATGTGGGGAGTTTGTGTGTAGGAGAATGTGGGGAGTTTGTGTGTACAAGAATGTCAGGAGTTTGTGTGTAGGAGAATTTGGGAAGTTTGTGTGGGTAGGAGAATGTGGGAAGTTTTTGTGTAGGAGAATGTGGGGAGTTTGTGTGGGTAGGAGAATGCTGGGAGTTTGTGTAGGAGAATGTGGGGAGTTTGCGTGTAGGAGAATGTAGGGAGTTTGTGTGTAGAAGAATGTCAGGAGTTTGTGTGCAGGAGAATGCGGGGAGTTTGTGTGTAGGAGAATGTGGGGAGTTTGTGTGGGTAGGAGAATGCGGGGAGTTTGTGTGTAGAAGAATGTGTGGAGTTTGTGTGGGTAGGAGAATGCGGGGAGTTTGTGTGTAGGAGAATGTGGGGAGTTTGTGTGTAGGAGAATTTGGGGAGTTTGTGTGTAGGAGAATGTGGGGAGTTTGTGTGTAGGAGAATGTGGGGAGTTTGTGTGTAGGAGTATGCAAGGAGTTTGTGTGTAGGAGAATGTGAGGAGTTTGTGTGGGTAGGAGAATGTGGGGAGTTTGTGTTTTTAGGAGAATGTGTGGAGTTTGTGTGGGTAGGAGAATGTTGGAAGTTTGTGTGAGTAGAAGAATGTGGGAAGTTCGTGTTGTTAGGAGAATGTGTGGAGTTTGTGTGGGTAGGAGAATGTGGGAAGTTTGTGTTGTTAGGAGTATGTGTGGAGTATGTGTGGGTAGGAGAATGTGGGGAGTTTGTGTGGGTAGGAGAATGCGGGGAGTTTGTGTGTAGGAGAATGTGGGGAGTTTGTGTGGGTAGGAGAATGCGGGGAGTTTGAGTGTAGAAGAATGTGGGGAGTTTGTGTGTAGGAGAAACCGGGGAGTTTGTGTGGGTAGGAGAATGCGGGGAGTTTGTGTGTAGGAGAATGCGGCGAGTTTGTGAGGATAGGAGAATGCGGGGAGTTTGTGTGGGTAGGAGAATGCGGGGCGTTTTGTGTAGGAGAATGTGTGGAGTTTGTGTGTAGGAGAATGTGGGGCGTTTTTATGTAGGAGAATGTGGGGAGTTTGTGTGTAGGAGAATGTGGGGAGTTTGTGTTGTTAGGAGAATGTGGGGAGTTTGTGTGTAGGAGAATGCGGGGAGTTTGTATGTAGGAGAATGCGGCGAGTTTGTGTGGATGAGAGAATGCGGGGAGTTTGTGTGGGTAGGAGAATGCAGGGAGTTTGTGTGTAGGAGAATGTGTGGAGTTTGTGTGTAGGAGAATGTGGGGAGTTTGTATGTAGGAGAATGTGGGGAGTTTGTGTGTAGGAGAATGTGGGGAGTTTGTATGTAGGAGAATGTGGGGGGTTTGTGTTGTTAGGAGAATGTGGGGAGCTTGTGTGTAGGAGAATGCGGGGAGTTTGTGTGTAGGAGAATGTGGGGAGTTTGTGTGGGTAGGAGAATGCGGGGAGTTTGTATTTTTAAAAGAATGTGTGGAGTTTGTAGGGGTAGGAGAATGTGAGAAGTTTGTGTTGTTAGGAGAATGTGTGGAGTTTGTGTTGTTAGGAGAATGTGTGAAGTTTGTGTTGTTAGGAGAATGTGTGGAGTTTGTGTGTGTAGGAGAATGCGGGGAGTTTGTGTGTAGGAGAATGTTGGGAGTTTGTGTGGGTAGGAGAATGCGGGGAGTTTGTGTGGGTAGGAGAATGCGGGGGGTTTGTGTTTAGTAAAATGTGGCGAATTTGTGTGGGTAGGAGAATGTGGGGAGTTTGTGTGTAGGAGAATGTGGGGAGTTTGTGTGTAGGAGAATGTGGGGAGTTTGTGTGTAGGAGAATGCGGGGAGTTTGTGTGTAGGAGAATGTGGGGAGTTTATGTGGGTAGGAGAATGCGGGGAGTTTGTGTTTTTAGGAGAATGTGTCGAGTTTGTGTGCGTAGGAAAATTTGGGAAGTTTGTGTGAGTAGGAGAATGTGGGGAGTTTTTGTGTAGGAGAATGTGGGGAGTTTGTGTGGGTAGGAGAATTCTGGGAGTTTGTGTGTAGGGGAATGTGGGGCGTTTGTGTGTAGGAGAATGTGGGGAGTTTGTGTGTAGAAGAATGTCAGGAGTTTGTGTGTAGGAGAATGCGGGGAGTTTGTGTGTAGGAGAATGTGGGGAGTTTGTGTGGGTAGGTGAATGCGGGAAGTTTGTGTGTAGGAGAATGCGGGGAGTTTGTGTGGGTAGGAGAATGCGGGGAGATTGTTTGTAGAAGAATGTGTGGAGTTTGTGTGGTAGGAGAATGCGGGGAGTTTGTGTTGTTAGGAGAATGTGTGGAGTTTGTGTGGGTAGGAGAATGTGGAGAGTTTGTGTGGGTAGGATAATGTGGGGAGTGTGTATGGGTAGGAGAATGTGGGGAGTTTGTGTAGGTAGGAGAATGCGGGGAGTTTGTGTGTAGGAGAATGTGTGTAGTTTGTGTGGGTAGGAGAATGCGGGGAGTTTGTGTTATTAGGAGAATGTGTGGAGTATGTGTGGGTAGGAGAATGTGGGGAGTTTGTGTGGGTAGGAGAATGCGGGGAGTTGGTGTGTAGGAGAATGTGGGGAGTTTGTGTGGGTAGGAGAATGCGGGGAGTTTGAGTGTAGAAGAATGTAGAGAGTTTGTGTGTAGGAGAATGCGGGGAGTTTGTGTGTAGGAGAATGTGGGGAGCTTGTGTGGGTAGGAGAAGGCGGGGAGTTTGTGTGTAGGAGAATGCGGCGAGTTTGTGAGGATAGGAGAATGCGGGGAGTTTGTGTGGGTAGGAGAATGCAGGGAGTTTGTGTGTAGGAGAATGTGGGGAGTTTGTATGTAGGAGAATGTGGGCAGTTTGTGTGTAGGAGAATGTGGGGAGTTTGTGTGGGTAGGAGAATGCTGGGAGTTTGTGTGTAGGAGAATGTGGGGAGTTTGTGTGTAGGAGAATGTGGGGAGTTTGTGTGTAAAAGAAATTGGGGAGTTTGTGCGGGTAGGAGAAATCGGGGAGTTTGTGTGTAGGAGAATGTGGGGAGTTTGTGTGTAGGAGAATTTGGGAAGTTTGAGTGGGTAGGAGAATGTGGGGAGTTTTTGTGTAGGAGAATGTGGGGAGTTTGTGTGTAGGAGAATTTGGGAAGTTTGAGTGGGTAGGAGAATGTGGGGAGTTTTTGTGTAGGAGAATATGGGGAGTTTGTGTGGGTAGGAGAATGCTGGGAGTTTGTGTGTAGGAGAATGTGGGGAGTTTGTGTGTAGGAGAATGTGGGGAGTTTGTGTGTAGAAGAATGTCAGGAGTTTGTGTGTAGGAGAATGCGGGGAGTTTGTGTGTAGGAGAATGTGGGGAGTTTGTGTGGGTAGGAGAATGCGGGGAGTTTGTGTGTAGAAGAATGTGTGGAGTTTGTGTGGGTAGGAGAATGCGGGGAGTTTGTGTGTAGGAGAATGTGGGGAGTTTGTGTGTAGGAGAATTTGGGGAGTTTGTGTGTAGGAGAATGTGTGGAGTTTGTGTGGGTAGGAGAATGTTGGAAGTTTGTGTGGGTAGAAGAATGTGGGAAGTTCGTGTTGTTAGGAGAATGTGTGGAGTTTGTGTGGGTAGGAGAATGTGGGAAGTTTGTGTTGTTAGGAGTATGTGTGGAGTATGTGTGGGTAGGAGAATGTGGGGAGTTTGTGTGGGTAGGAGAATGCGGGGAGTTTGTGTGTAGGAAAATGTTGGGAGTTTGTGTGGGTAGGAGAATGCGGGGAGTTTGAGTGTAGAAGAATGTAGGGAGTTTGTGTGTAGGAGAATGCGGGGAGTTTGTGTAGGTAGGAGAATGCGGGGAGTTTGTGTGTAGGAGAATGCGGCGAGTTTGTGAGGATAGGAGAATGCGAGGAGTTTGTGTGGGTAGGAGAATGCGGGGCGTTTTGTGTAGGAGAATGTGTGGAGTTTGTGTGTAGGAGAATGTGGGGCGTTTTTATGTAGGAGAATGTGGGGAGTTTGTGTGTAGGAGAATGTGGGGAGTTTGTGTTGTTAGGAGAATGTGGGGAGTTTGTGTGTAGGAGAATGCGGGGAGTTTGTATGTAGGAGAATGCGGCGAGTTTGTGTGGATGAGAGAATGCGGGGAGTTTGTGTGGGTAGGAGAATGCAGGGAGTTTGTGTGTAGGAGAATGTGTGGAGTTTGTGTGTAGGAGAATGTGGGGAGTTTGTATGTAGGAGAATGTGGGGATTTTATGTGTAGGAGAATGTGGGGAGTTTGTATGTAGGAGAATGTGGGGGGTTTGTGTTGTTAGGAGAATGTGGGGAGCTTGTGTGTAGGAGAATGCGGGGAGTTTGTGTGTAGAAGAATGTGGGGAGTTTGTGTGTAGGAGAATGTGGGGAGTTTGTGTGGGTAGGAGAATGTGAGAAGTTTGTGTTGTTAGGAGAATGTGTGGCGTTTGTGTTGTTAGGAGAATGTGTGAAGTTTGTGTTGTTAGGAGAATGTGTGGAGTTTGTGTGTGTAGGAGAATGTGGGGAGTTGTTGTGGGTAGGAGAATGTTGGTAGTTTGTGTGTAGGAGAATGCGGGGAGTTTGTGTAGGAGAATGTTGGGAGTTTGTGTGGGTAGGAGAATGCGGGGAGTTTGTGTGGGTAGGAGAATGCGGGGGGTTTGTGTTTAGTAAAATGTGGGGAATTTGTGTGGGTAGGAGAATGTGGGGAGTTTGTGTGTAGGAGAATGTGGGGAGTGTGTGTGTAGGAGAATGTAGGGGGTTTGTGTGTAGGAGAATGTGGGGAGTTTGTGTGTAGGAGAATGTGGGGAGTTTGTGTGTAGGAGAATGCGGGGAGTTTGTGTGTAGGAGAATGTGGGGAGTTTATGTGGGTAGGAGAATGCGGGGAGTTTGTGTTTTTAGGAGAATGTGTCGAGTTTGTGTGCGTAGGAAAATTTGGGAAGTTTGTGTGAGTAGGAGAATGTGGGGAGTTTTTGTGTAGGAGAATGTGGGGAGTTTGTGTGGGTAGGAGAATTCTGGGAGTTTGTGTGTAGGAGAATGTGGGGCGTTTGTGTGTAGGAGAATGTGGGGAGTTTGTGTGTAGAAGAATGTCAGGAGTTTGTGTGTAGGAGAATGCGGGGAGTTTGTGTGTAGGAGAATGTGGGGAGTTTGTGTGGGTAGGTGAATGCGGGAGTTTGTGTGTAGGAGAATGCGGGGAGTTTGTGTGGGTAGGAGAATGCGGGGAGATTGTGTGTAGAAGAATGTGTGGAGTTTGTGTGGTAGGAGAATGCGGGGAGTTTGTGTTGTTAGGAGAATGTGTGGAGTTTGTGTGGGTAGGAGAATGTGGAGAGTTTGTGTGGGTAGGATAATGTGAAGAGTGTGTATGGGTAGGAGAATGTGGGGAGTTTGTGTAGATAGGAGAATGCGGGGAGTTTGTGTGTAGGAGAATGTGTGGAGTTTGTGTGGGTAGGAGAATGCGGGGAGTTTGTGTTATTAGGAGAATGTGTGGAGTATGTGTGGGTAGGAGAATGTGGGGAGTTTGTGTGGGTAGGAGAATGCGGGGAGTTTGAGTGTAGAAGAATGTAGAGAGTTTGTGTGTAGGAGAATGCGGGGAGCTTGTGTGTAGGAGAATGTGGGGAGTTTGTGTGGGTAGGAGAATGCGGGGAGTTTGTGTGTAGGAGAATGCGGCGAGTTTGTGATGATAGGAGAATGCGGGGAGTTGGTGTGTAGGAGAATGTGGGGAGTTTGTGTGGGTAGGAGAATGCGGGGAGTTTGAGTGTAGAAGAATGTAGAGAGTTTGTGTGTAGGAGAATGTGGGGCGTTTTTATGTAGGAGAATGTGGGGAGTTTGTGTGTAGGAGAATGTGGGGAGTTTGTGTTGTTAGGAGAATGTGGGGAGTTTGTGTGTAGGAGAATGCGGGGAGTTTGTATGTAGGAGAATGCGGCGAGTTTGTGTGGATGAGAGAATGCGGGGAGTTTGTGTGGGTAGGAGAATGCAGGGAGTTTGTGTGTAGGAGAATGTGTGGAGTTTGTGTGTAGGAGAATGTGGGGAGTTTGTATGTAGGAGAATGTGGGGAGTTTGTGTGTAGGAGAATGTGGGGAGTTTGTATGTAGGAGAATGTGGGGGGTTTGTGTTGTTAGGAGAATGTGGGGAGCTTGTGTGTAGGAGAATGCGGGGAGTTTGTGTGTAGGAGAATGTGGGGAGTTTGTGTGTAGGAGAATGTGGGGAGTTTGTGTGGGTAGGAGAATGTGAGAAGTTTGTGTTGTTAGGAGAATGTGTGGAGTTTGTGTTGTTAGGAGAATGTGTGAAGTTTGTGTTGTTAGGAGAATGTGTGGAGTTTGTGTGGGTAGGAGAATGTGGGGAGTTGTTGTGGGTAGGAGAATGTTGGTAGTTTGTGTGTAGGAGAATGCGGGGAGTTTGTGTGTAGGAGAATGTTGGGAGTTTGTGTGGGTAGGAGAATGCGGGGGGTTTGTGTTTAGTAAAATGTGGGGAATTTGTGTGGGTAGGAGAATGTCGGGAGTTTGTGTGTAGGAGAATGTGGGGAGTTTGTGTGTAGGAGAATGTGGGGAGTATGTGTGTAGGAGAATGTAGGGGGTTTGTGTGTAGGAGAATGTGGGGAGTTTGTGTGTAGGAGAATGTGGGGAGTTTGTGTGTAGGAGAATGCGGGGAGTTTGTGTGTAGGAGAATGTGGGGAGTTTATGTGGGTAGGAGAATGCGGGGAGTTTGTGTTTTTAGGAGAATGTGTCGAGTTTGTGTGCGTAGGAAAATTTGGGAAGTTTGTGTGAGTAGGAGAATGTGGGGAGTTT
This sequence comes from Anisus vortex, assembly GCA_949126835.1. Taxonomy (NCBI): domain Eukaryota; kingdom Metazoa; phylum Mollusca; class Gastropoda; family Planorbidae; genus Anisus; species Anisus vortex. The sequence continues at coordinate 1,018,644 of CASBPS010000186.1, forward strand.
TTGTGTAGGAGAATGTGGGGAGTTTGTGTGGGTAGGAGAATTCTAGGAGTTTGTGTGTAGGAGAATGTGGGGCGTTTGTGTGTAGGAGAATGTGGGGAGTTTGTGTGTAGAAGAATGTCAGGAGTTTGTGTGTAGGAGAATGCGGGGAGTTTGTGTGTAGGAGAATGTGGGGAGTTTGTGTGGGTAGGTGAATGCGGGGAGTTTGTGTGGGTAGGAGAATGTGGAGAGTTTGTGTGGGTAGGATAATGTGGGGAGTGTGTATGGGTAGGAGAATGTGGGGAGTTTGTGTAGGTAGGAGAATGTGGGGAGTTTGTGTGTAGGAGAATGTGTGGAGTTTGTGTGGGTAGGAGAATGCGGGGAGTTTGTGTTATTAGGAGAATGTGTGGAGTATGTGTGGGTAGGAGAATGTGGGGAGTTTGTGTGGGTAGGAGAATGCGGGGAGTTGGTGTGTAGGAGAATGTGGGGAGTTTGTGTGGGTAGGAGAATGCGGGGAGTTTGAGTGTAGAAGAATGTAGAGAGTTTGTGTGTAGGAGAATGCGGGGAGCTTGTGTGTAGGAGAATGTGGGGAGTTTGTGTGGGTAGGAGAATGCGGGGAGTTTGTGTGTAGGAGAATGCGGCGAGTTTGTGAGGATAGGAGAATGCGGGGAGTTTGTGTGGGTAGGAGAATGCAGGGAGTTTGTGTGTAGGAGAATGTGGGGAGTTTGTATGTAGGAGAATGTGGGGAGTTTGTGTGTAGGAGAATGTGGGGAGTTTGTGTGTAGGGGAATGTGGGGAGTTTGTGTTGTTAGGAGAATGTGGGGAGCTTGTGTGTAGGAGAATGCGGGGAGTTTGTGTGTAGGAGAATGTGGGAGTTTGTGTGGGTAGGAGAATGCGGGGAGTTTGTGTTTTTAGGAGAATGTGTGGAGTTTGTGTGGGTAGGAGAATGTGGGAAGTTTTTGTGGGTAGGAGAATGTGAGAAGTTTGTGTTGTTAGGAGAATGTGTGGAGCTTGTGTTGTTAGGAGAATGTGTGAAGTTTGTGTTGTTTGGAGAATGTGTGGAGTTTGTGTGGGTAGGAGATTGTGGGGAGTTTTTGTGTGTAGGAGAATGCGGGGAGTTTGTGTATAGGAGAATGTGGGGAGTTTGTGTGGGTAGGAGAATGCTGGGAGTTTGTGTGTAAGAGAATGTGGGGAGTTTGTGTGTAGGAGAATGTGGGGAGTTTGTGTGTAGAAGAAATTGGGGAGTTTGAGTGGGTAGGAGAATGTGGGGAGTTTTTGTGTAGGAGAATGTGGGGAGTTTGTGTGGGTAGGAGAATGCTGGGAGTTTGTGTGTAGGAGAATGTGGGGAGTTTGTGTGTAGGAGAATGTGGGGAGTTTGTGTGTAAAAGAATGTCAGGAGTTTGTGTGTAGGAGAATGCGGGGAGTTTGTGTGTAGGAGAATGTGGGGAGTTTGTGTGGGTAGGAGAATGCGGGGAGTTTGTGTGTAGAAGAATGTGTGGAGTTTGTGTGGGTAGGAGAATGCGGGGAGTTTGTGTGTAGGAGAATGTGGGAAGTTTGTATGTAGGAGAATGTGGGGAGTTTGTGTGTAGGAGAATGTGGGGAGTTTGTATGTAGGAGAATGTGGGGGGTTTGTGTTGTTAGGAGAATGTGGGGAGCTTGTGTGTAGGAGAATGCGGGGAGTTTGTGTGTAGAAGAATGTGGGGAGTTTGTGTGTAGGAGAATGTGGGGAGTTTGTGTGGGTAGGAGAATGTGAGAAGTTTGTGCTGTTAGGAGAATGTGTGGAGTTTGTGTTGTTAGGAGAATGTGTGAAGTTTGTGTTGTTAGGAGAATGTGTGGAGTTTGTGTGGGTAGGAGAATGTGGGGAGTTGTTGTGGGTAGGAGAATGTTGGTAGTTTGTGTGTAGGAGAATGCGGGGAGTTTGTGTGTAGGAGAATGTTGGGAGTTTGTGTGGGTAGGAGAATGCGGGGAGTTTGTGTGGGTAGGAGAATGCGGGGGGTTTGTGTTTAGTAAAATGTGGGGAATTTGTGTGGGTAGGAGAATGTGGGGAGTTTGTGTGTAGGAGAATGTGGGGAGTTTGTGTGTAGGAGAATGTGGGGAGTGTGTGTGTAGGAGAATGTAGGGGGTTTGTGTGTAGGAGAATGTGGGGAATTTGTGTGTAGGAGAATGTGGGGAGTTTGTGTGTAGGAGAATGCGGGGAGTTTGTGTGTAGGAGAATGTGGGGAGTTTATGTGGGTAGGAGAATGCGGGGAGTTTGTGTTTTTAGTAGAATGTGTCGAGTTTGTGTGCGTAGGAAAATTTGGGAAGTTTGTGTGAGTAGGAGAATGTGGGGAGTTTTTGTGTAGGAGAATGTGGGGAGTTTGTGTGGGTAGGAGAATTCTGGGAGTTTGTGTGTAGGAGAATGTGGGGCGTTTGTGTGTAGGAGAATGTGGGGAGTTTGTGTTGTTAGGAGAATGTGTGAAGTTTGTGTTGTTAGGAGAATGTGTGGAGTTTGTGTGGGTAGGAGAATGTGGGGAGTTGTTGTGGGTAGGAGAATGTTGGTAGTTTGTGTGTAGGAGAATGCGGGGAGTTTGTGTGTAGGAGAATGTTGGGAGTTTGTGTGGGTAGGAGAATGCGGGGAGTTTGTGTGGGTAGGAGAATGCGGGGGGTTTGTGTTTAGTAAAATGTGGGGAATTTGTGTGGGTAGAAGAATGTGGGGAGTTTGTGTGTAGGAGAATGTGGGGAGTTTGTGTGTAGGAGAATGTGGGGAGTGTGTGTGTAGGAGAATGTAGGGGGTTTGTGTGTAGGAGAATGTGGGGAGTTTGTGTGTAGGAGAATGCGGGGAGTTTGTGTGTAGGAGAATGTGGGGAGTTTATGTGGGTAGGAGAATGCGGGGAGTTTGTGTTTTTAGGAGAATGTGTCGAGTTTGTGTGCGTAGGAAAATTTGGGAAGTTTGTGTGAGTAGGAGAATGTGGGGAGTTTTTGTGTAGGAGAATGTGGGGAGTTTGTGTGGGTAGGAGAATTCTGGGAGTTTGTGTGTAGGAGAATGTGGGGCGTTTGTGTGTAGGAGAATGTGGGGAGTTTGTGTGTAGAAGAATGTCAGGAGTTTGTGTGTAGGAGAATGCGGGGAGTTTGTGTGTAGGAGAATGTGGGGAGTTTGTGTGGGTAGGTGAATGCGGGGAGTTTGTGTGTAGGAGAATGCGGGGAGTTTGTGTGGGTAGGAGAATGCGGGGAGATTGTGTGTAGAAGAATGTGTGGAGTTTGTGTGGTAGGAGAATGCGGGGAGTTTGTGTTGTTAGGAGAATGTGTGGAGTTTGTGTGGGTAGGAGAATGTGGAGAGTTTGTGTGGGTAGGATAATGTGGGGAGTGTGTATGGGTAGGAGAATGTGGGGAGTTTGTGTAGGTAGGAGAATGCGGGGAGTTTGTGTGTAGGAGAATGTGTGGAGTTTGTGTGGGTAGGAGAATGCGGGGAGTTTGTGTTATTAGGAGAATGTGTGGAGTATGTGTGGGTAGGAGAATGTGGGGAGTTTGTGTGGGTAGGAGAATGCGGGGAGTTAGTGTGTAGGAGAATGTGGGGAGTTTGTGTGGGTAGGAGAATGCGGGGAGTTTGAGTGTAGAAGAATGTAGAGAGTTTGTGTGTAGGAGAATGCGGGGAGCTTGTGTGTAGGAGAATGTGGGGAGTTTGTGTGGGTAGGAGAATGCGGGGAGTTTGTGTGTAGGAGAATGCGGCGAGTTTGTGAGGATAGGAGAATGCGGGGAGTTTGTGTGGGTAGGAGAATGCAGGGAGTTTGTGTGTAGGAGAATGTGGGGAGTTTGTATGTAGGAGAATGTGGGGAGTTTGTGTGTAGGAGAATGTGGGGAGTTTGTGTGTAGGGGAATGTGGGGAGTTTGTGTTGTTAGGAGAATGTGGGGAGCTTGTGTGTAGGAGAATGCGGGGAGTTTGTGTGTAGGAGAATGTGGGAGTTTGTGTGGGTAGGAGAATGCGGGGAGTTTGTGTTTTTAGGAGAATGTGTGGAGTTTGTGTGGGTAGGATAATGTGGGAAGTTTGTGTGGGTAGGAGAATGTGAGAAGTTTGTGTTGTTAGGAGAATGTGTGGAGCTTGTGTTGTTAGGAGAATGTGTGAAGTTTGTGTTGTTTGGAGAATGTGTGGAGTTTGTGTGGGTAGGAGATTGTGGGGAGTTTTTGTGTGTAGGAGAATGCGGGGAGTTTGTGTATAGGAGAATGTGGGGAGTTTGTGTGGGTAGGAGAATGCTGGGAGTTTGTGTGTAGGAGAATGTGGGGAGTTTGTGTGTAGGAGAATGTGGGGAGTTTGTGTGTAGAAGAAATTGGGGAGTTTGAGTGGGTAGGAGAATGTGGGGAGTTTTTGTGTAGGAGAATGTGGGGAGTTTGTGTGGGTAGGAGAATGCTGGGAGTTTGTGTGTAGGAGAATGTGGGGAGTTTGTGTGTAGGAGAATGTGGGGAGTTTGTGTGTAGAAGAATGTCAGGAGTTTGTGTGTAGGAGAATGCGGGGAGTTTGTGTGTAGGAGAATGTGGGGAGTTTGTGTGGGTAGGAGAATGCGGGGAATTTGTGTGTAGAAGAATGTGTGGAGTTTGTGTGGGTAGGAGAATGCGGGGAGTTTGTGTGTAGGAGAATGTGGGGAGTTTGTATGTAGGAGAATGTGGGGAGTTTGTGTGTAGGAGAATGTGGGGAGTTTGTATGTAGGAGAATGTGGGGGGTTTGTGTTGTTAGGAGAATGTGGGGAGCTTGTGTGTAGGAGAATGCGGGGAGTTTGTGTGTAGGAGAATGTGGGGAGTTTGTGTGTAGGAGAATGTGGGGAGTTTGTGTGGGTAGGAGAATGTGAGAAGTTTGTGTTGTTAGGAGAATGTGTGGAGTTTGTGTTGTTAGGAGAATGTGTGAAGTTTGTGTTGTTAAGAGAATGTGTGGAGTTTGTGTGGGTAGGAGAATGTGGGGAGTTGTTGTGGGTAGGAGAATGTTGGTAGTTTGTGTGTAGGAGAATGCGGGGAGTTTGTGTGTAGGAGAATGTTTGGAGTTTGTGTGGGTAGGAGAATGCGGGGAGTTTGTGTGGGTTGGAGAATGCGGGGGGTTTGTGTTTAGTAAAATGTGGGGAATTTGTGTGGGTAGGAGAATGTGGGGAGTTTGTGTGTAGGAGAATGTGGGGAGTTTGTGTGTAGGAGAATGTGGGGAGTGTGTGTGTAGGAGAATGTAGGGGGTTTGTGTGTAGGAGAATGTGGGGAGTTTGTGTGTAGGAGAATGTGGGGAGTTTGTGTGTAGGAGAATGCGGGGAGTTTGTGTGTAGGAGAATTTGAGGAGTTTATGTGGGTAGGAGAATGCGGGGAGTTTGTGTTTTTAGTAGAATGTGTCGAGTTTGTGTGCGTAGGAAAATTTGGGAAGTTTGTGTGAGTAGGAGAATGTGGGGAGTTTTTGTGTAGGAGAATGTGGGGAGTTTGTGTGGGTAGGAGAATTCTGGGAGTTTGTGTGTAGGAGAATGTGGGGCGTTTGTGTGTAGGAGAATGTGGGGAGTTTGTGTGTAGAAGAATGTCAGGAGTTTGTGTGTAGGAGAAAGCGGGGAGTTTGTGTGTAGGAGAATGTGGGGAGTTTGTGTGGGTAGGTGAATGCGGGGAGTTTGTGTGTAGGAGAATGCGGGGAGTTTGTGTGGGTAGGAGAATGCGGGGAGATTGTGTGTAGAAGAATGTGTGGAGTTTGTGTGGTAGGAGAATGCGGGGAGTTTGTGTTGTTAGGAGAATGTTTGGAGTTTGTGTGGGTAGGAGAATGTGGAGAGTTTGTGTGGGTAGGATAATGTGGGGGGTGTGTATGGGTAGGAGAATGTGGGGAGTTTGTGTAGGTAGGAGAATGCGGGGAGTTTGTGTTATTAGGAGAATGTGTGGAGTATGTGTGGGTAGGAGAATGTGGGGAGTTTGTGTGGGTAGGAGAATGCGGGGAGTTGGTGTGTAGGAGAATGTGGGGAGTTTGTGTGGGTAGGAGAATGCGGGGAGTTTGTGTTATTAGGAGAATGTGTGGAGTATGTGTGGGTAGGAGAATGTGGGGAGTTTGTGTGGGTAGGAGAATGCGGGGAGTTGGTGTGTAGGAGAATGTGGGGATTTTGTGTGGGTAGGAGAATGCGGGGAGTTTGAGTGTAGAAGAATGTAGAGAGTTTGTTTGTAGGAGAATGCGGGGAGCTTGTGTGTAGGAGAATGTGGGGAGTTTGTGTGGGTAGGAGAATGCGGGGAGTTTGTGTGTAGGAGAATGCGGCGAGTTTGTGAGGATAGGAGAATGCGGGGAGTTTGTGTGGGTAGGAGAATGCAGGGAGTTTGTGTGTAGGAGAATGCGGCGAGTTTGTATGTAGGAGAATGTGGGGAGTTTGTGTGTAGGAGAATGTGGGGAGTTTGTGTGTAGGGGAATGTGGGGAGTTTGTGTTGTTAGGAGAATGTGGGGAGCTTGTGTGTAGGAGAATGCGGGGAGTTTGTGTGTAGGAGAATGTGGGAGTTTGTGTGGGTAGGAGAATGCGGGGAGTTTGTGTTTTTAGGAGAATGTGTGGAGTTTGTGTGGGTAGGAGAATGTGGGAAGTTTGTGTGGGTAGGAGAATGTGAGAAGTTTGTGTTGTTAGGAGAATGTGTGGAGCTTGTGTTGTTAGGAGAATGTGTGAAGTTTGTGTTGTTTGGAGAATGTAAGGAGTTTGTGTGGGTAGGAGATTGTGGGGAGTTTTTGTGTGTAGGAGAATGCGGGGAGTTTGTGTATAGGAGAATGTGGGGAGTTTGTGTGGGTAGGAGAATGCTGAAAGTTTGTGTGTAGGAGAATGTGGGGAGTTTGTGTGTAGGAGAATGTGGGGAGTTTGTGTGTAGAAGAAATTGGGGAGTTTGTGCGGGTAGGAGAATGCGGGGAGTTTGTGTGTAGGAGAATGTGGGGAGTTTGTGTGTAGAAGAATGTCAGGAGTTTGTGTGTAGGAGAATTTGGGAAGTTTGAGTGGGTAGGAGAATGTGGGGAGTTTTTGTGTAGGAGAATGTGGGGAGTTTGTGTGGGTAGGAGAATGCTGGGAGTTTGTGTGTAGGAGAATGTGGGGAGTTTGTTAGTAGGAGAATGTGGGGAGTTTGTGTGTAGAAGAATGTCAGGAGTTTGTGTGTAGGAGAATGCGGGGAGTTTGTGTGTAGGTGAATGTGGTGAGTTTGTGTGGGTAGGAGAATGCGGGGAGTTTGTGTGTAGAAGAATGTGTGGAGTTTGTGTGGGTAGGAGAATGCGGGGAGTTTGTGTGTAGGAGAATGTGGGGAGTTTGTGTGTAGGAGAATTTGGGGAGTTTGTGTAGGAGAATGTGGGGAGTTTGTGTGTAGGAGAATGTGGGGAGTTTGTGTGTAGGAGTATGCGGGGAGTTTGTGTGTAGGAGAATGTGGGGAGTTTGTGTGGGTAGGAGAATGTGGGGAGTTTGTGTTTTTAGGAGAATGTGTGGAGTTTGTGTGGGTAGGAGAATGTGGGAAGTTTGTGTGGGTAGAAGAATGTGGGAAGTTCGTGTTGTTAGGAGAATGTGTGGAGTTTGTGTGGGTAGGAGAATGTGGGAAGTTTGTGTTGTTAGGAGTATGTGTGGAGTATGTGTGGGTAGGAGAATGTGGGGAGTTTGTGTGGGTAGGAGAATGCGGGGAGTTTGTGTGTAGGAGAATGCGGCGAGTTTGTGAGGATAGGAGAATGCGGGGAGTTTGTGTGGGTAGGAGAAAGCGGGGAGTTTGTGTTTTTAGAAGAATGTGTGGAGTTTGTAGGGGTAGGAGAATGTGAGAAGTTTGTGTTGTTAGGAGAATGTGTGGAGTTTGTGTTGTTAGGAGAATGTGTGAAGTTTGTGTTGTTAGGAGAATGTGTGGAGTTTGTGTGGGTAGGAGAATGTGGGGAGTTTTTGTGGGTAGGAGAATGTTGGTAGTTTTTGTGTAGGAGAATGCGGGGGGTTTGTGTGTAGGAGAATGTTGGGAGTTTGTTTGGGTAGGAGAATGCGGGGAGTTTGTGTGTAGGAGAATGCGGGGAGTTTGTGTGTAGGAGAATGTGGGGAGTTTGTGTGGGTAGGAGAAAGCGGGGAGTTTGTGTTTTTAGAAGAATGTGTGGAGTTTGTAGGGGTAGGAGAATGTGTGGAGTTTGTGTGGGTAGGAGAATGTGGGAAGTTTGTGTGGGTAGGAGAATGTGGGAAGTTTGTGTTTTAGGAGAATGTGTGGAGTTTGTGTGGGTAGGAGAATGTGTGAAGTTTGCGTTGTTAGGAGAATGTGTGGAGTTTGTGTGGGTAGGAGAATGTGGGGAGTTTGTGTGGATAGGAGAATGCGGGGAGTTTGTGTGCAGTAAAATGTGGGGCGTTTGTGTGTAGGAGAATGCGGGGAGTTTGTGTGTAGGAGAATGTGGGGAGTTTATGTGGGTAGGAGCATGCGGGGAGTTTGTGTTTTTAGGAGAATGTGTCAAGTTTGTGTTGGTAGGAGAATTTGGGAAGTTTGTGTGGGTAGGAGAATGTGGGGAGTTTTTGTGTAGGAGAATGTGGGGAGTTTGTGTGGGTAGGAGAATGCCTGGAGTTTGTGTGTAGGAGAATGTGGGGAGTTTGTGTGTAGGAGAATGTGTGGAGTTTGTGTGTAGAAGAATGTCAGGAGTTTGTGTGTAGGAGAATGTGGGAAGTTTGTGTGGGTAGAAGAATGTGGGAAGTTCGTGTTGTTAGGAGAATGTGTGGAGTTTGTGTGGGTAGGAGAATGTGGGAAGTTTGTGTTGTTAGGAGTATGTTTGGAGTATGTGTGGGTAGGAGAATGTGGGGAGTTTGTGTGGGTAGGTGAATGCGGGGAGTTTGTGTGTAGGAGAATGCGGCGAGTTTGTGAGGATAGGAGAATGCGGGGAGTTTGTGTGGGTAGGAGAAAGCGGGGAGTTTGTGTTTTTAGAAGAATGTGTGGAGTTTGTAGGGGTAGGAGAATGTGAGAAGTTTGTGTTGTTAGGAGAATGTGTGGAGTTTGTGTTGTTAGGAGAATGTGTGAAGTTTGTGTTGTTAGGAGAATGTGTGGAGTTTGTGTGGGTAGGAGAATGTGGGGAGTTTTTGTGGGTAGGAGAATGTTGGTAGTTTTTGTGTAGGAGAATGCGGGGGGTTTGTGTGTAGGAGAATGTTGGGAGTTTGTTTGGGTAGGAGAATGCGGGGAGTTTGTGTGTAGGAGAATGCGGGGAGTTTGTGTGTAGGAGAATGTGGGGAGTTTGTGTGGGTAGGAGAAAGCGGGGAGTTTGTGTTTTTAGAAGAATGTGTGGAGTTTGTAGGGGTAGGAGAATGTGTGGAGTTTGTGTGGGTAGGAGAATGTGGGAAGTTTGTGTGGGTAGGAGAATGTGGGAAGTTTGTGTTTTAGGAGAATGTGTGGAGTTTGTGTGGGTAGGAGAATGTGTGAAGTTTGCGTTGTTAGGAGAATGTGTGGAGTTTGTGTGGGTAGGAGAATGTGGGGAGTTTGTGTGGATAGGAGAATGCGGGGAGATTGTGTGCAGTAAAATGTGGGGCGTTTGTGTGTAGGAGAATGCGGGGAGTTTGTGTGTAGGAGAATGTGGGGAGTTTATGTGGGTAGGAGCATGCGGGGAGTTTGTGTTTTTAGGAGAATGTGTCAAGTTTGTGTGGGTAGAAGAATTTGGGAAGTTTGTGTGGGTAGGAGAATGTGGGGAGTTTTTGTGTAGGAGAATGTGGGGAGTTTGTGTGGGTAGGAGAATGCTGGGAGTTTGTGTGTAGGAGAATGTGGGGAGTTTGTGTGTAGGAGAATGTGTGGAGTTTGTGTGTAGAAGAATGTCAGGAGTTTGTGTGTAGGAGAATGCGGGGAGTTTGTGTGTAGGAGAATGTGGGGAGTTTGTGTGGGTAGGAGAATGCGGGGAGTTTGTGTGTAGGAGAATGCGGGATGTTTGTGTGGGTAGGAGAATGCGGGGAGTTTGTGTGTAGAAGAATGTGTAAAGTTTGTGTGGGTAGGAGAATGCGGGGAGTTTGTGTTGTTAGGAGAATGTGTGGAGTTTGTATGGGTAGGAGAATGTGGGGAGTTTGTTTGGGTAAGAGAATGTGGGGAGTTTGTGTATGGGTAGGGGAATGTGGGGAGTTTGTGTGGGTAGGAGAATGCGGGAAGTTTGTGTGTAGGAGAATGTGGGGAGTTTGTGTGGGTAGGAGAATGTGGGGAGTTTGTGTTTAGGAGAATGTGGGGAGTTTGTGTGTAGGAGAATGTGGGGAGTTTGTGTGTAGGAGAATGTGGGGAGTTTGTGTGTAGGAGAATGTGGGGGTTTTGTGTGTAGGAGAATGTGGGGAGCTTGTGTGTAGGAGAATGCGGGAAGTTTGTGTGTAGGAGAATGTGGGGAGTTTGTGTGGGTAGGAAAATGCGGGGAGTTTGTGTTTTTAGGAGAATGTGTCGAGTTTGTGTGGGTAGGAGAATTTGGGAAGTTTGTGTGGGTAGGAGAATGTGGGGAGTTTTTGTGTAGGAGAATGTGGGGAGTATGTGTGGGTAGGATAATGCTGGGAGTTTGTGTGTAGGAGAATGTGGGGAGTTTGTGTGTAGGAGAATGTGGGGAGTTTGTGTGTAGAAGAATTTCAGGAGTTTGTGTGTAGGAGAATGCGGGGAGTTTGTGTGTAGGAGAATGTGGGAAGTTTGTGTGGGTAGGAGAATGCGGGGAGTTTGTGTGTAGGAGAATGTGGGGAGTTTGTGTGGGTAGGAGAATGCGGGGAGTTTGTGTGTAGAAGAATGTGTGGTGTTTGTGTGGGTAGGAGAATGCGGGGAGTTTGTGTTGTTAGGAAAATGTGTGTTGTTTGTGTGGGTTGGAGAATGTGGGGAATTTGTGTGCGTAGGAGAACGTGGGGAGTGTGTATGGGTAGTAGAATGTGGGGAATTTGTGTGGGTAGGAGAATGTGGGGAGTTTATGTGTAGGAGAATGTGGGGAGTTTGTGTGTAGAAGAATGTGGGGAGTTTGTGTGTAGGAGAATGTGGGGAGTTTGTGTGTAGAAGAATGTGGGGAGTTTTTGTGTAGGAGAATGTGGGGAGTTTGTGTGGGTAGGAGAATGCTGGCAGTTTGTGTATAGGAGAATGAGGGGAGTTTGTGTGTAGGAGAATGTGGGGAGTTTGTGTGAAGAAGAATGTCAGAAGTTTGTGTGTAGGAGAATGCGGAGAGTTTGTGTGTAGGAGAATGTGGGGAGTTTGTGTGGGTAGGAGAATGCGGGGAGTTTGTGTGTAGGAGAATGTGGGGAGTTTGTGTAGGTAGGAGAATGCGGGGAGTTTGTGTGTAGGAGAATGTGTGGAGTTTGTGTGGGTAGGAGAATGGGCGGGGAGTTTGTGTTGTTAGGAGAATGGGTGTAGTTTGTGTGGGTACGAGAATGTGGGGAGTTTGTGTGGGTAGGAGAATGTGGGGAGTGTGTATGGGTAGGAGAATGTGGGGAGTGAGTGTGGGTAGGAGAATGTGTGGAGTTTGTGTGGGTAGGAGAATGTGGGAAGTTTGTGTTGTTAGGAGAATGTGTGGAGTATGTAGGGGCAGGAGAATGTGGGGAGTTTGTGTGGGTAGGACAATGCGGGGAGTTTGTGTGTAGGAGAATGTGGGGAGTTTGTGTGGGTAGGAGAATGCGGGGAGTTAGAGTGTAGGAGAATGCGGGGAGTTTGTGTGTAGGAGAATGTGGGGAGTTTGTGTGGGTAGGAGAATGCGGGGAGTTTGTGTGTAGGAGAATGCGGCGAGTTTGTGTGGATAGGAGAATGCGGGGAGTTTGTGTGGGTAGGAGAATGCGGGGAGTTTGTGTGTATGAGAATGTGTGGAGTTTGTGTGTAGGAGAATGTGGGGAGTTTGTGTGTATGAGAATGTAGGGACTTTGTGTGTAGAAGAACGTCAGGAGTTTGTGCGTAGGAGAATGCGGGGAGTTTGTGTGTAGGAGAATGTGGGAAGTTTGTGTGGGTAGGAGAATGCGGGGAGTTTGTATGTAGGAGAATGCGGGGAGTTTGTGTGGGTAGGAGAATGCGAAGAGATTGTGTGTAGAAGAATGTGTGGAGTTTGTGTGGGTAGGAGAATGCAGGGAGTTTGTGTTGTTAGGAGAATGTGTGGAGTTTGTTTGGGTAGGAGAATGTGGAGAGTTTGTGTGGGTAGGAGAATGTGCGGAGTGTGTATGGGTAGGAGAATGTGGGGAGTTTGTGTGTAGGAGAATGTGGGGAGTTTGTGTTGTTAGGAGAATGTGGGGAGCTTGTGTTTAGGAGAATGCGAAGAGTTTGTGTGTAGGAGAATGTGGGGAGTTTGTGTGGGCAGGAGAAAGCGGGGAGTTTGTGTTTTTAGGAGAATGTGTGGAGTTTGTAGGGGTAGGAGAATGTGAGAAGTTTGTTTTGTTAGGAGAATGTGTGAAGTTTGTGTTGTTAGGAGAATGTGTAAAGTTTGTGTTGTTAGGAGAATGTGTGGAATTTGTGTGGGTAGGAGAATGTGGGGAGTTTTTTTGGGTAGGAGAATGTTGGTAGTTTGTGTGTAGGAGAATGCGGGGAGTTTGTGTGTAGGAGAATGTTGGGAGTTTGTGTGGGTAGGAGAATGCGGGGAGTTTGTGTTTTTAGGAGAATGTGTGGAGTTTGTGTGGGAAGGAGAATGTGTGAAGTTTGTGTTGTTAGGAGAATGTGTAGAGTTTGTGTGGGTAGGAGAATGTGTGAAGTTTGCGTTGTTAGGAGAATGTGTGGAGTTTGTGTGGGTAGGAGAATGTGGGGAGTTTGTGTGGGTAGGAGAATGCGGGGAGTTTGTGTGTAGTAAAATGTGGGGAGTTTGTGTGGGTAGGAGAATGCGGGGAGTTTGTGTTTTTAGGAGAATATGTCGAGTTTCTGTGGGTAGGAGAATTTGGGGAGTTTATGTGTAGGAGAATGTGGTGGGTTTGTGTGTAGGAGAATGTGGGGAGTTTGTGTGTTGGAGAATGTGGGGAGTTTGTGTGTAGGAGAATGCGGGGAGTTTGTGTGTAGGAGAATGTGGGGAGTTTATGTGGGTAGGAGAATGCGGGGAGTTTGTGTTTTTAGGAGAATATGTCGAGTTTCTGTGGGTAGGAGAATTTGGGAAATTTGTGTGGGTAGGAGAATAAGGGGAATTTTTGTGTAGGAGAATGTGGGGAGTTTGTGTGGGTAGGAGAATGCTGAAAGTTTGTGTGTAGGAGAAAGTGGGGAGTTTGTGTGTAGAAGAATGTCAGGAGTTTGTGTGTAGGAGAATGCGGGGAGTTTGTGTGTAGGAGAATGTGGGGAGTTTGTGTGGGTAGGAGAATGCGGGGAGTTTGTGTGTAGGAGAATGCGGGGAGTTTGTGTGGGTAGGAGAATGCGGGGAGTTTGTGTGTAGAAGAATGTGTGGAGTTTGTGTGGGTAGGAGAATGCGGGGAGTTTGTGTTGTTAGGAGAATGTGTGGAGTTTGTGTAGGTAGGAGAATGTGGGGAGTTTGTGTGGGTAGGAGAATGTGGGGAGTGTGTATGGGTAGGAGAATGTGGGGAGTTTGTGTGGGTAGGAGAATGCGGGGAGTTTGTGTGTAGGAGAATGTGGGGAGTTTGTGTGGGTAGGAGAATGTGGGGAGTTTGTGTGTAGGAGAATGTGGGGAGTTTGTGTGGGTAGGAGAATGTGGGGAGTTTGTGTGTAGGAGAATGTGGGGAGTTTGTGTGGAAAGGAGAATGCGGGGAGTTTGTGTTTTTAGGAGAATGTGTCGACTTTGTGTGGGTAGGAGAATTTGGGAAGTTTATGTGGGTAGGAGAATGTGGGGAGTTTTTGTGTAGGAGAATGTGGGGAGTTTGTGTGGGTAGGAGAATGCTGGGAGTTTGTGTGTAGGAGAATGTGGGGAGTTTGTGTGTAGGAGAATGTGGGGAGTTTGTGTGTACAAGAATGTCAGGAGTTTGTGTGTAGGAGAATTTGGGAAGTTTGTGTGGGTAGGAGAATGTGGGAAAATTTTGTGTAGGAGAATGTAGGGAGTTTGTTTGGGTAGGAGAATGCTGGGAGTTTGTGTAGGAGAATGTGGGGAGTTTGTGTGTAGGAGAATGTAGGGAGTTTGTGTGTAGAAGAATGTCAGGAGTTTGTGTGTAGGAGAATGCGAGGAGTTTGTGTGTAGGAGAATGTGGGGAGTTTGTGTGGGTAGGAGAATGCGGGGAGTTTGTGTGTAGAAGAATGTGTGGAGTTTGTGTGGGTAGGAGAATGCGGGGAGTTTGTGTGTAGGAGAATGTGGGGAGTTTGTGTGTAGGAGAATTTGGGGAGTTTGTCTGTAGGAGAATGTGGGGAGTTTGTGTGTAGGAGAATGTGGGGAGTTTGTGTGTAGGAGTATGCGGGGAGTTTGTGTGTAGGAGAATGTGGGGAGTTTGTGTGGGTAGGAGAATGTGGGGAGTTTGTGTTTTTAGGAGAATGTGTGGAGTTTGTGTGGGTAGGAGAATGTTGGAAGTTTGTGTGGGTAGAAGAATGTGGGAAGTTCGTGTTGTTAGGAGAATGTGTGGAGTTTGTGTGGGTAGGAGAATGTGGGAAGTTTGTGTTGTTAGGAGTATGTGTGGAGTATGTGTGGGTAGGAGAATGTGGAGAGTTTGTGTGGGTAGGAGAATGCGGGGAGTTTGTGTGTAGGAGAATGTGGGGAGTTTGTGTGGGTAGGAGAATGCGGGGAGTTTGAGTGTAGAAGTATGTAGGGAGTTTGTGTGTAGGAGAATGCGGGGAGTTTGTGTGGGTAGGAGAATGCGGGGAGTTTGTGTGTAGGAGAATGCGGCGAGTTTGTGAGGATAGGAGAATGCGGGGAGTTTGTGTGGGTAGGAGAATGCGGGGCGTTTTGTGTAGGAGAATGTGTGGAGTTTGTGTGTAGGAGAATGTGGGGCGTTTTTATGTAGGAGAATGTGGGGAGTTTGTGTGTAGGAGAATGTGGGGAGTTTGTGTTGTTAGGAGAATGTGGAGAGTTTGTGTGTAGGAGAATGCGGGGAGTTTGTATGTAGGAGAATGCGGCGAGTTTGTGTGGATGAGAGAATGCGGGGAGTTTGTGTGGGTAGGAGAATGCAGGGAGTTTGTGTGTAGGAGAATGTGTGGAGTTTGTGTGTAGGAGAATGTGGGGAGTTTGTATGTAGGAGAATGTGGGGAGTTTGTGTGTAGGAGAATGTGGGGAGTTTGTATGTAGGAGAATGTGGGGGGTTTGTGTTGTTAGGAGAATGTGGGGAGCTTGTGTGTAGGAGAATGCGGGGAGTTTGTGTGTAGGAGAATGTGGGGAGTTTGTGTTTTTAGGAGAATGTGTGGAGTTTGTAGGGGTAGGAGAATGTGAGAAGTTTGTGTTGTTAGGAGAATGTGTGGAGTTTGTGTTGTTAGGAGAATGTGTGAAGTTTGTGTTGTTAGGAGAATGTGTGGAGTTTGTGTGTGTAGGAGAATGCGGGGAGTTTGTGTGTAGGAGAATGTTGGGAGTTTGTGTGGGTAGGAGAATGCGGGGAGTTTGTGTGGGTAGGAGAATGCGGGGGGTTTGTGTTTAGTAAAATGTGGGGAATTTGTGTGGGTAGGAGAATGTGGGGAGTTTGTGTGTAGGAGAATGTGGGGAGTTTGTGTGTAGGAGAATGTGGGGAGTTTGTGTGTAGGAGAATGCGGGGAGTTTGTGTGTAGGAGAATGTGGGGAGTTTATGTGGGTAGGAGAATGCGGGGAGTTTGTGTTTTTAGGAGAATGTGTCGAGTTTGTGTGCGTAGGAAAATGTGGGAAGTTTGTGTGAGTAGGAGAATGTGGGGAGTTTTTGTGTAGGAGAATGTGGGGTGTTTGTGTGGGTAGGAGAATTCTGGGAGTTTGTGTGTAGGGGAATGTGGGGCGTTTGTGTGTAGGAGAATGTGGGGAGTTTGTGTGTAGAAGAATGTCAGGAGTTTGTGTGTAGGAGAATGCGGGGAGTTTGTGTGTAGGAGACTGTGGGGAGTTTGTGTGGGTAGGTGAATGCGGGGAGTTTGTGTGTAGGAGAATGCGGGGAGTTTTTGTGGGTAGGAGAATGCGGGGAGATTGTGTGTAGAAGAATGTGTGGAGTTTGTGTGGTAGGAGAATGCGGGGAGTTTGTGTTGTTAGGAGAATGTGTGGAGTTTGTGTGGGTAGGAGAATGTGGAGAGTTTGTGTGGGTAGGATAATGTGGGGAGTGTGTATGGGTAGGAGAATGTGGGGAGTTTGTGTAGGTAGGAGAATGCGGGGAGTTTGTGTGTAGGAGAATGTGTGTAGTTTGTGTGGGTAGGAGAATGCGGGGAGTTTGTGTTATTAGGAGAATGTGTGGAGTATGTGTGGGTAGGAGAATGTGGGGAGTTTGTGTGGGTAGGAGAATGCGGGGAGTTGGTGTGTAGGAGAATATGGGGAGTTTGTTTGGGTAGGAGAATGCGGGGAGTTTGAGTGTAGAAGAATGTAGAGAGTTTGTGTGTAGGAGAATGCGGGGAGTTTGTGTGTAGGAGAATGTGGGGAGCTTTTGTGGGTAGGAGAATGCGGGGAGTTTGTGTGTAGGAGAATGCGGCGAGTTTGTGAGGATAGGAGAATGCGGGGAGTTTGTGTGGGTAGGAGAATGCAGGGAGTTTGTGTGTAGGAGAATGTGGGGAGTTTGTGTGTAGGAGAATGTGGGGAGTTTGTATGTAGGAGAATGTGGGGGGTTTGTGTTGTTAGGAGAATGTGGGGAGCTTGTGTGTAGGAGAATGCGGGGAGTTTGTGTGTAGGAGAATGTGGGGAGTTTGTGTGTAGGAGAATGTGGGGAGTTTGTGTGGGTAGGAGAATGTGAGAAGTTTGTGTTGTTAAGAGAATGTGTGGAGTTTGTGTTGTTAGGAGAATGTGTGAAGTTTGTGTTGTTAGGAGAATGTGTGGAGTTTGTGTGGGTAGGAGAATGTGGGGAGTTGTTGTGGGTAGGAGAATGTTGGTAGTTTGTGTGTAGGAGAATGCGGGGAGTTTGTGTGTAGGAGAATGTTGGGAGTTTGTGTGGGTAGGAGAATGCGGGGAGTTTGTGTGGGTAGGAGAATGCGGGGGGTTTGTGTTTAGTAAAATGTGGGGAATTTGTGTGGGTAGGAGAATGTGGGGAGTTTGTGTGTAGGAGAATGTGGGGAGTTTGTGTGTAGGAGAATGTGGGGAGTGTGTGTGTAGGAGAATGAAGGGGGTTTGTGTGTAGGAGAATGTGGGGAGTTTGTGTGTAGGAGAATGTGGGGAGTTTGTGTGTAGGAGAATGCGGGGAGTTTGTGTGTAGGAGAATGTGGGGAGTTTATGTGGGTAGGAGAATGCGGGGAGTTTGTGTGTAGGAGAATGTGGGGCGTTTTTGTGTAGGAGAATGCGGGGAGTTTGTGTGTAGGAGAATGTGGGGAGTTTGTGTGGGTAGGTGAATGCGGGGAGTTTGTGTGTAGGAAAATGCGGGGAGTTTGTGTGGGTAGGAGAATGCGGGGAGTTTTTGTGTAGGAGAATTTGGGGAGTTTGTGTGGGTAGGAGAAGGCTGGGAGTTTGTGTGTAGGAGAATGTGGAGCGTTTGTGTGTAGGAGAATGTGGGGAGTTTGTGTGTAGAAGAATGTCAGGAGTTTGTGTGTAGGAGAATGCGGGGAGTTTGTGTGTAGGAGAATGTGGGGAGTTTGTGTGGGTAGGTGAATGCGGGGAGTTTGTGTGTAGGAAAATGCGGGGAGTTTGTGTGGGTAGGAGAATGCGGGGAGATTGTGTGTAGAAGAATGTGTGGAGTTTGTGTGGTAGGAGAATGCGGGGAGTTTGTGTTGTTAGGAGAATGTGTGGAGTTTGTGTGGGTAGGAGAATGTAGAGAGTTTGTGTGGGTAGGATAATGTGGGGAATGTGTATGGGTAGGAGAATGTGGGGAGTTTGTGTAGGTAGGAGAATGCGGGGAGTTTGTGTGTAGGAGAATGTGTGGAGTTTGTGTGGGTAGGAGAATGCAAGGAGTTTGTGTTATTAGGAGAATGTGTGGAGTATGTGTGGGTAGGAGAATGTGGGGAGTTTGTGTGGGTAGGAGAATGCGGGGAGTTGGTGTGTAGGAGAATGTGGGGAGTTTGTGTGGGTAGGAGAATGCGGGGAGTTTGAGTGTAGAAGAATGTAGAGAGTTTGTGTGTAGGAGAATGCGGGGAGCTTGTGTGTAGGAGAATGTGGGGAGTTTGTGTGGGTAGGAGAATGCGGGGAGTTTGTGTGTAGGAGAATGCGGCGAGTTTGTGAGGATAGGAGAATGCGGGGAGTTTGTGTGGGTAGGAGAATGCAGGGAGTTTGTGTGTAGGAGAATGTGGGGAGTTTGTATGTAGGAGAATGTGGGGAGTTTGTGTGTAGGAGAATGTGGGGAGTTTGTGTGTAGGGGAATGTGGGGAGTTTGTGTTGTTAGGAGAATGTGGGGAGCTTGTGTGTAGGAGAATGCGGGGAGTTTGTGTGTAGGAGAATGTGGGAGTTTGTGTGGGTAGGAGAATGCGGGGAGTTTGTGTTTTTAGGAGAATGTGTGGAGTTTGTGTGGGTAGGAGAATGTGGGGAGTTTGTGTGGGTAGGAGAATGCGAGGGAGTTGGTGTGTAGGAGAATGTGTGGAGTTTGTGTGGGTAGGAGAATGCGGGGAGTTTGTGTTATTAGGAGAATGTGTGGAGTATGTGTGGGTAGGAGAATGTGGGGAGTTTGTGTGGGTAGGAGAATGCGGGGAGTTGGTGTGTAGGAGAATGTGGGGAGTTTGTGTGGGTAGGAGAATGCGGGGAGTTTGAGTGTAGAAGAATGTAGAGAGTTTGTGTGTAGGAGAATGCGGAGTGCTTGTGTGTAGGAGAATGTGGGGAGTTTGTGTGGGTAGGAGAATGCGGGGAGTTTGTGTGTAGGAGAATGCGGCAAGTTTGTGACGATAGGAGAATGCGGGGAGTTTGTGTGGGTAAGAGAATGCAGGGAGTTTGTGTGTAGGAGAATGTGGGGAGTTTGTATGTAGGAGAATGTGGGGAGTTTGTGTGTAGAAGAATGTGGGGAGTTTGTGTGTAGGGGAATGTGGGGAGTTTGTGTTGTTAGGAGAATGTGGGGAGCTTGTGTGTAGGAGAATGCGGGGAGTTTGTGTGTAGGAGAATGTGGGAGTTTGTGTGGGTAGGAGAATGCGGGGAGTTTGTGTTTTTAGGAGAATGTGTGGAGTTTGTGTGGGTAGGAGAATGTGGGAAGTTTGTGTGGGTAGGAGAATGTGAGAAGTTTGTGTTGTTAGGAGAATGTGTGGAGCTTGTGTTGTTAGGAGAATGTGTGAAGTTTGTGTTGTTTGGAGAATGTGTGGAGTTTGTGTGGGTAGGAGATTGTGGGGAGTTTTTGTGTGTAGGAGAATGCGGGGAGTTTGTGTATAGGAGAATGTGAGGAGTTTGTGTGGGTAGGAGAATGCTGGGAGTTTGTGTGTAGGAGAATGTGGGGAGTTTGTGTGTAGGAGAATGTGGGGAGTTTGTGTGTAGAAGAAATTGGGGAGTTTGAGTGGGTAGGAGAATGTGGGGAGTTTTTGTGTAGGAGAATGTGGGGAGTTTGTGTGGGTAGGAGAATGCTGGGAGTTTGTGTGTAGGAGAATGTGGGGAGTTTGTGTGTAGGAGAATGTGGGGAGTTTGTGTGTAGAAGAATGTCAGGAGTTTGTGTGTAGGAGAATGCGGGGAGTTTGTGTGTAGGAGAATGTGGGGAGTTTGTGTGGGTAGGAGAATGCGGAGAGTTTGTGTGTAGAAGAATGTGTGGAGTTTGTGTGGGTAGGAGAATGCGGGGAGTTTGTGTGTAGGAGAATGTGGGGAGTTTGTATGTAGGAGAATGTGGGGAGTTTGTGTGTAGGAGAATGTGGGGAGTTTGTATGTAGGAGAATGTGGGGGGTTTGTGTTGTTAGGAGAATGTGGGGAGCTTGTGTGTAGGAGAATGCGGGGAGTTTGTGTGTAGGAGAATGTGGGGAGTTTGTGTGTAGGAGAATGTGGGGAGTTTGTGTGGGTAGGAGAATGTGTGGAGTTTGTGTTGTTAGGAGAATGTGTGAAGTTTGTGTTGTTAGGAGAATGTGTGGAGTTTGTGTGGGTAGGAGAATGTGGGGAGTTGTTGTGGGTAGGAGAATGTTGGTAGTTTGTGTGTAGGAGAATGCGGGGAGTTTGTGTGTAGGAGAATGTTGGGAGTTTGTGTGGGTAGGAGAATGCGGGGAGTTTGTGTGGGTAGGAGAATGCGGGGGGTTTGTGTTTAGTAAAATGTGGGGAATTTGTGTGGGTAGGAGAATGTGGGGAGTTTGTGTGTAGGAGAATGTGGGGAGTTTGTGTGTAGGAGAATGTGGGGAGTGTGTGTGTAGGAGAATGTAGGGGGTTTGTGTGTAGGAGAATGTGGGGAGTTTGTGTGTAGGAGAATGTGGGGAGTTTGTGTGTAGGAGAATGCGGGGAGTTTGTGTGTAGGAGAATGTGGGGAGTTTATGTGGGTAGGAGAATGCGGGGAGTTTGTGTTTTTAGTAGAATGTGTCGAGTTTGTGTGCGTAGGAAAATTTGGGAAGTTTGTGTGAGTAGGAGAATGTGGGGAGTTTTTGTGTTGGAGAATGTGGGGAGTTTGTGTGGGTAGGAGAATTCTGGGAGTTTGTGTGTAGGAGAATGTTGGGCGTTTGTGTGTAGGAGAATGTGGGGAGTTTGTGTGTAGAAGAATGTCAGGAGTTTGTGTGTAGGAGAAAGCGGGGAGTTTGTGTGTAGGAGAATGTGGGGAGTTTGTGTGGGTAGGTGAATGCGGGGAGTTTGTGTGTAGGAGAATGCGGGGAGTTTGTGTGGGTAGGAGAATGCAGGGAGATTGTGTGTAGAAGAATGTGTGGAGTTTGTGTGGTAGGAGAATGCGGGGAGTTTGTGTTGTTAGGAGAATGTGTGGAGTTTGTGTGGGTAGGAGAATGTGGAGAGTTTGTGTGGGTAGGATAATGTGGGGAGTGTGTATGGGTAGGAGAATGTGGGGAGTTTGTGTAGGTAGGAGAATGCGGGGAGTTTGTGTTATTAGGAGAATGTGTGGAGTATGTGTGGGTAGGAGAATGTGGGGAGTTTGTGTGGGTAGGAGAATGCGGGGAGTTGGTGTGTAGGAGAATGTGTGGAGTTTGTGTGGGTAGGAGAATGCGGGGAGTTTGTGTTATTAGGAGAATGTGTGGAGTATGTGTGGGTAGGAGAATGTGGGGAGTTTGTGTGGGTAGGAGAATGCGGGGAGTTGGTGTGTAGGAGAATGTGGGGAGTTTGTGTGGGTAGGAGAATGCGGGGAGTTTGAGTGTAGAAGAATGTAGAGAGTTTGTGTATAGGAGAATGCGGGGAGCTTGTGTGTAGGAGAATGTGGGGAGTTTGTGTGGGTAGGAGAATGCGGGGAGTTTGTGTGTAGGAGAATGCGGCAAGTTTGTGAGGATAGGAGAATGCGGGGAGTTTGTGTGGGTAGGAGAATGCAGGGAGTTTGTGTGTAGGAGAATGTGGGGAGTTTGTATGTAGGAGAATGTGGGGAGTTTGTGTGTAGGAGAATGTGGGGAGTTTGTGTGTAGGGGAATGTGGGGAGTTTGTGTTGTTAGGAGAATGTGGGGAGCTTGTGTGTAGGAGAATGCGGGGAGTTTGTGTGTAGGAGAATGTGGGAGTTTGTGTGGGTAGGAGAATGCGGGGAGTTTGTGTTTTTAGGAGAATGTGTGGAGTTTGTGTGGGTAGGAGAATGTGGGAAGTTTGTGTGGGTAGGAGAATGTGAGAAGTTTGTGTTGTTAGGAGAATGTGTGGAGCTTGTGTTGTTAGGAGAATGTGTGAAGTTTGTGTTGTTTGGAGAATGTGTGGAGTTTGTGTGGGTAGGAGATTGTGGGGAGTTTTTGTGTGTAGGAGAATGCGGGGAGTTTGTGTATAGGAGAATGTGGGGAGTTTGTGTGGGTAGGAGAATGCTGGGAGTTTGTGTGTAGGAGAATGTGGGGAGTTTGTGTGTAGGAGAATGTGGGGAGTTTGTGTGTAGAAGAAATTTGGGAGTTTGTGCGGGTAGGAAAATGCGGGGAGTTTGTGTGTAGGAGAATGTGGGGAGTTTGTGTGTAGAAGAATGTCAGGAGTTTGTGTGTAGGAGAATTTGGGAAGTTTGAGAGGGTAGGAGAATGTGGGGAGTTTTTGTGTAGGAGAATGTGGGGAGTTTGTGTGGGTAGGAGAATGCTGGGAGTTTGTGTGTAGGAGAATGTGGGGAGTTTGTTTGTAGGAGAATGTGGGGAGTTTGTGTGTAGAAGAATGTCAGGAGTTTGTGTGTAGGAGAATGCGGGGAGTTTGTGTGTAGGAGAATGTGGGGAGTTTGTGTGGGTAGGAGAATGCGGGGAGTTTGTGTGTAGAAGAATGTGTGGAGTTTGTGTGGGTAGGAGAATGCGGGGAGTTTGTGTGTAGGAGAATGTGGGGAGTTTGTGTGTAGGAGAATGTTGGGCGTTTGTGTGTAGGAGAATGTGGGGAGTTTGTGTGTAGAAGAATGTCAGGAGTTTGTGTGTAGGAGAAAGCGGGGAGTTTGTGTGTAGGAGAATGTGGGGAGTTTGTGTGGGTAGGTGAATGCGGGGAGTTTGTGTGTAGGAGAATGCGGGGAGTTTGTGTGGGTAGGAGAATGCGGGGAGATTGTGTGTAGAAGAATGTGTGGAGTTTGTGTGGTAGGAGAATGCGGGGAGTTTGTGTTGTTAGGAGAATGTGTGGAGTTTGTGTGGGTAGGAGAATGTGGAGAGTTTGTGTGGGTAGGATAATGTGGGGAGTGTGTATGGGTAGGAGAATGTGGGGAGTTTGTGTAGGTAGGAGAATGCGGGGAGTTTGTGTTATTAGGAGAATGTGTGGAGTATGTGTGGGTAGGAGAATGTGGGGAGTTTGTGTGGGTAGGAGAATGCGGGGAGTTGGTGTGTAGGAGAATGTGTGGAGTTTGTGTGGGTAGGAGAATGCGGGGAGTTTGTGTTATTAGGAGAATGTGTGGAGTATGTGTGGGTAGGAGAATGTGGGGAGTTTGTGTGGGTAGGAGAATGCGGGGAGTTGGTGTGTAGGAGAATGTGGGGAGTTTGTGTGGGTAGGAGAATGCGGGGAGTTTGAGTGTAGAAGAATGTAGAGAGTTTGTGTATAGGAGAATGCGGGGAGCTTGTGTGTAGGAGAATGTGGGGAGTTTGTGTGGGTAGGAGAATGCGGGGAGTTTGTGTGTAGGAGAATGCGGCAAGTTTGTGAGGATAGGAGAATGCGGGGAGTTTGTGTGGGTAGGAGAATGCAGGGAGTTTGTGTGTAGGAGAATGTGGGGAGTTTGTATGTAGGAGAATGTGGGGAGTTTGTGTGTAGGAGAATGTGGGGAGTTTGTGTGTAGGGGAATGTGGGGAGTTTGTGTTGTTAGGAGAATGTGGGGAGCTTGTGTGTAGGAGAATGCGGGGAGTTTGTGTGTAGGAGAATGTGGGAGTTTGTGTGGGTAGGAGAATGCGGGGAGTTTGTGTTTTTAGGAGAATGTGTGGAGTTTGTGTGGGTAGGAGAATGTGGGAAGTTTGTGTGGGTAGGAGAATGTGAGAAGTTTGTGTTGTTAGGAGAATGTGTGGAGCTTGTGTTGTTAGGAGAATGTGTGAAGTTTGTGTTGTTTGGAGAATGTGTGGAGTTTGTGTGGGTAGGAGATTGTGGGGAGTTTTTGTGTGTAGGAGAATGCGGGGAGTTTGTGTATAGGAGAATGTGTGGAGTTTGTGTGGGTAGGAGAATGCTGGGAGTTTGTGTGTAGGAGAATGTGGGGAGTTTGTGTGTAGGAGAATGTGGGGAGTTTGTGTGTAGAAGAAATTTGGGAGTTTGTGCGGGTAGGAAAATGCGGGGAGTTTGTGTGTAGGAGAATGTGGGGAGTTTGTGTGTAGAAGAATGTCAGGAGTTTGTGTGTAGGAGAATTTGGGAAGTTTGAGTGGGTAGGAGAATGTGGGGAGTTTTTGTGTAGGAGAATGTGGGGAGTTTGTGTGGGTAGGAGAATGCTGGGAGTTTGTGTGTAGGAGAATGTGGGGAGTTTGTTTGTAGGAGAATGTGGGGAGTTTGTGTGTAGAAGAATGTCAGTAGTTTGTGTGTAGGAGAATGCGGGGAGTTTGTGTGTAGGAGAATGTGGGGAGTTTGTGTGGGTAGGAGAATGCGGGGAGTTTGTGTGTAGAAGAATGTGTGGAGTTTGTGTGGGTAGGAGAATGCGGGGAGTTTGTGTGTAGGAGAATGTGGGGAGTTTGTGTGTAGGAGAATTTGGGGAGTTTGTGTGTAGGAGAATGTGGGGAGTTTGTGTGTAGGAGAATGTGGGGAGTTTGTGTGTAGGAGTATGCGGGGAGTTTGTGTGTAGGAGAATGTGGGGAGTTTGTGTGGGTAGGAGAATGTGGGGAGTTTGTGTTTTTAGGAGAATGTGTGGAGTTTGTGTGGGTAGGAGAATGTGGGAAGTTTGTGTGGGTAGAAGAATGTGGGAAGTTTGTGTTGTTAGGAGTATGTGATGAGTATGTGTGGGTAGGAGAATGTGGGGAGTTTGTGTGGGTAGGAGAATGCGGGGAGTTTGTGTGTAGGAGAATGCGGCGAGTTTGTGAGGATAGGAGAATGCGGGGAGTTTGTGTGGGTAGGAGAATGCGGGGAGTTTGTGTGTAGGAGAATGTGTGGAGTTTGTGTGTAGGAGAATGTGGGGCGTTTTTATGTAGGAGAATGTGGGGAGTTTGTGTGTAGGAGAATGTGGGGAGTTTGTGTGTAGGAGAATGTGGGGAGTTTGTGTTGTTAGGAGAATGTGGGGAGTTTGTGTGTAGGAGAATGCGGGGAGTTTGTGTGTAGGAGAATGCGGCGAGTTTGTGTGGATGAGAGAATGCGGGGAGTTTGTTCGGGTAGGAGAATGCAGGGAGTTTGTGTGTAGGAGAATGTGTGAAGTTTGTGTTGTTTGGAGAATGTGTGGAGTTTGTGTGGGTAGGAGATTGTGGGGAGTTTTTGTGTGTAGGAGAATGCGGGGAGTTTGTGTATAGGAGAATGTGGGGAGTTTGTGTGGGTAGGAGAATGCTGGGAGTTTGTGTGTAGGAGAATGTGGGGAGTTTGTGTGTAGGAGAATGTGGGGAGTTTGTGTGTAGAAGAAATTTGGGAGTTTGTGCGGGTAGGAAAATGCGGGGAGTTTGTGTGTAGGAGAATGTGGGGAGTTTGTGTGTAGAAGAATGCAGGGAGTTTGTGTGTAGGAGAATGTGGGGAGTTTGTATGTAGGAGAATGTGGGGAGTTTGTGTGTAGGAGAATGTTGGGAGTTTGTGTGTAGGGGAATGTGGGGAGTTTGTGTTGTTAGGAGAATGTGGGGAGCTTGTGTGTAGGAGAATGCGGGGAGTTTGTGTGTAGGAGAATGTGGGAGTTTGTGTGGGTAGGAGAATGCGGGGAGTTTGTGTTTTTAGGAGAATGTGTGGAGTTTGTGTGGGTAGGAGAATGCGGGGAGTTGGTGTGTAGGAGAATGTGGGGATTTTGTGTGGGTAGGAGAATGCGGGGAGTTTGAGTGTAGAAGAATGTAGAGAGTTTGTGTATAGGAGAATGCGGGGAGCTTGTGTGTAGGAGAATGTGGGGAGTTTGTGTGGGTAGGAGAATGCGGGGAGTTTGTGTGTAGGAGAATGCGGCAAGTTTGTGAGGATAGGAGAATGCGGGGAGTTTGTGTGGGTAGGAGAATGCAGGGAGTTTGTGTGTAGGAGAATGTGGGGAGTTTGTATGTAGGAGAATGTGGGGAGTTTGTGTGTAGGAGAATGTGGGGAGTTTGTGTGTAGGGGAATGTGGGGAGTTTGTGTTGTTAGGAGAATGTGGGGAGCTTGTGTGTAGGAGAATGCGGGGAGTTTGTGTGTAGGAGAATGTGGGAGTTTGTGTGGGTAGGAGAATGCGGGGAGTTTGTGTTTTTAGGAGAATGTGTGGAGTTTGTGTGGGTAGGAGAATGTGGGAAGTTTGTGTGGGTAGGAGAATGTGAGAAGTTTGTGTTGTTAGGAGAATGTGTGGAGCTTGTGTTGTTAGGAGAATGTGTGAAGTTTGTGTTGTTTGGAGAATGTGTGGAGTTTGTGTGGGTAGGAGATTGTGGGGAGTTTTTGTGTGTAGGAGAATGCGGGGAGTTTGTGTATAGGAGAATGTGGGGAGTTTGTGTGGGTAGGAGAATGCTGGGAGTTTGTGTGTAGGAGAATGTGGGGAGTTTGTGTGTAGGAGAATGTGGGGAGTTTGTGTGTAGAAGAAATTTGGGAGTTTGTGCGGGTAGGAAAATGCGGGGAGTTTGTGTGTAGGAGAATGTGGGGAGTTTGTGTGTAGAAGAATGTCAGGAGTTTGTGTGTAGGAGAATTTGGGAAGTTTGAGTGGGTAGGAGAATGTGGGGAGTTTTTGTGTAGGAGAATGTGGGGAGTTTGTGTGGGTAGGAGAATGCTGGGAGTTTGTGTGTAGGAGAATGTGGGGAGTTTGTTTGTAGGAGAATGTGGGGAGTTTGTGTGTAGAAGAATGTCAGGAGTTTGTGTGTAGGAGAATGCGGGGAGTTTGTGTGTAGGAGAATGTGGGGAGTTTGTGTGGGTAGGAGAATGCGGGGAGTTTGTGTGAAGAAGAATGTGTGGAGTTTGTGTGGGTAGGAGAATGCGGGGAGTTTGTGTGTAGGAGAATGTGGGGAGTTTGTGTGTAGGAGAATTTGGGGAGTTTGTGTGTAGGAGAATGTGGGGAGTTTGTGTGTAGGAGAATGTGGGGAGTTTGTGTGTAGGAGTATGCGGGGAGTTTGTGTGTAGGAGAATGTGGGGAGTTTGTGTGGGTAGGAGAATGTGGGGATTTTGTGTTTTTAGGAGAATGTGTGGAGTTTGTGTGGGTAGGAGAATGTGGGAAGTTTGTGTGGGTAGAAGAATGTGGGAAGTTTGTGTTGTTAGGAGTATGTGATGAGTATGTGTGGGTAGGAGAATGTGGGGAGTTTGTGTGGGTAGGAGAATGCGGGGAGTTTGTGTGTAGGAGAATGCGGCGAGTTTGTGAGGATAGGAGAATGCGGGGAGTTTGTGTGGGTAGGAGAATGCGGGGAGTTTGTGTGTAGGAGAATGTGGGGAGTTTGTGTGTAGAAGAATGTCAGGAGTTTGTGTGTAGGAGAATTTGGGAAGTTTGAGTGGGTAGGAGAATGTGGGGAGTTTTTGTGTAGGAGAATGTGGGGAGTTTGTGTGGGTAGGAGAATGCTGGGAGTTTGTGTGTAGGAGAATGTGGGGAGTTTGTTTGTAGGAGAATGTGGGGAGTTTGTGTGTAGAAGAATGTCAGGAGTTTGTGTGTAGGAGAATGCGGGGAGTTTGTGTGTAGGAGAATGTGGGGAGTTTGTGTGGGTAGGAGAATGCGGGGAGTTTGTGTGTAGAAGAATGTGTGGAGTTTGTGTGGGTAGGAGAATGCGGGGAGTTTGTGTGTAGGAGAATGTGGGGAGTTTGTGTGTAGGAGAATTTGGGGAGTTTGTGTGTAGGAGAATGTAGGGAGTTTGTGTGTAGGAGAATGTGGGGAGTTTGTGTGTAGGAGTATGCGGGGAGTTTGTGTGTAGGAGAATGTGGGGAGTTTGTGTGGGTAGGAGAATGTGGGGAGTTTGTGTTTTTAGGAGAATGTGTGGAGTTTGTGTGGGTAGGAGAATGTGGGAAGTTTGTGTGGGTAGAAGAATGTGGGAAGTTTGTGTTGTTAGGAGTATGTGATGAGTATGTGTGGGTAGGAGAATGTGGGGAGTTTGTGTGGGTAGGAGAATGCGGGGAGTTTGTGTGTAGGAGAATGCGGCGAGTTTGTGAGGATAGGAGAATGCGGGGAGTTTGTGTGGGTAGGAGAATGCGGGGAGTTTGTGTGTAGGAGAATGTGTGGAGTTTGTGTGTAGGAGAATGTGGGGCGTTTTTATGTAGGAGAATGTGGGGAGTTTGTGTGTAGGAGAATGTGGGGAGTTTGTGTGTAGGAGAATGTGGGGAGTTTGTGTTGTTAGGAGAATGTGGGGAGTTTGTGTGTAGGAGAATGCGGGGAGTTTGTGTGTAGGAGAATGCGGCGAGTTTGTGTGGATGAGAGAATGCGGGGAGTTTGTTCGGGTAGGAGAATGCAGGGAGTTTGTGTGTAGGAGAATGTGTGAAGTTTGTGTTGTTTGGAGAATGTGTGGAGTTTGTGTGGGTAGGAGATTGTGGGGAGTTTTTGTGTGTAGGAGAATGCGGGGAGTTTGTGTATAGGAGAATGTGGGGAGTTTGTGTGGGTAGGAGAATGCTGGGAGTTTGTGTGTAGGAGAATGTGGGGAGTTTGTGTGTAGGAGAATGTGGGGAGTTTGTGTGTAGAAGAAATTTGGGAGTTTGTGCGGGTAGGAAAATGCGGGGAGTTTGTGTGTAGGAGAATGTGGGGAGTTTGTGTGTAGAAGAATGCAGGGAGTTTGTGTGTAGGAGAATGTGGGGAGTTTGTATGTAGGAGAATGTGGGGAGTTTGTGTGTAGGAGAATGTTGGGAGTTTGTGTGTAGGGGAATGTGGGGAGTTTGTGTTGTTAGGAGAATGTGGGGAGCTTGTGTGTAGGAGAATGCGGGGAGTTTGTGTGTAGGAGAATGTGGGAGTTTGTGTGGGTAGGAGAATGCGGGGAGTTTGTGTTTTTAGGAGAATGTGGGGAGTTTGTGTGGGTAGGAGAATGCAGGGAGTTTGTGTGTAGAAGAATGTGTGGAGTTTGTGTGGGTAGGAGAATGGGCGGGGAGTTTGTGTTGTTAGGCGAATGTGGGTAGTTTGTGTGGGTAGGAGAATGTGGGGAGTTTGTGTGGGTAGGAGAATGTGGGAAGTGTGTATGGGTAGGAGAATGTGGGGAGTTTGTGTGGGTAGGAGTAGGAGAATTTGGGGAGTTTGTGTGGGTAGGAGAATGTGGGGAGTTTGTGTGTAGGAGAATGTGGGGAGTTTGTGTGTAGGAGAATGTGGAGAGTTTGTGTGGGTAGGAGAATGCGGGGAGTTTGTGTTTTTAGGAGAATGTGTGGAGTTTGTGTGGGTAGGAGAAAGTGGGAAGTTTGTGTGGGTAGGAGAATGTGGGAAGTTTGTGTTGTTAGGATAATGTGTAGAGTTTGTGTGGGTAGGAGAATGTGGGAAGTTTGTGTTGTTAGGAGAATGTGTGGAGTATGTGTGGGTAGGAGAATGTGGGGAGTTTGTGTGGGTAGGAGAATCCGGGGAGTTTGTGTGTAGGAGAATGTGGGGAGTTTGTGTGGGTAGGAGAATGCGGGGAGTTTGTGTGTAGGAGAATGTGGGGAGTTTGTGTGGGTAGGAGAATGCGGGGAGTTTGTGTGTAGGAGAATGCGGCGAGTTTGTGTGTAGGAGAATGTGTGGAGTTTGTGTGTAGGAAAATGTGGAGAGTTTGTATGTAGGAGAATGTGGGGAGTTTGTGTGTAGGAGAATGTGGGGAGTTTGTGTGTAGGAGAATGTGGGGAGTTTGTGTTGTTAGGAGAATGTGGGGAGCTTGTGTGTAGGAGAATGCAGGGAGTTTGTGTGTAGGAGAATGTGGGGAGTTTGTGTGGGTAGGAGAAAGCGGGGAGTTTGTGTTTTTAGAAGAATGTGTGGAGTTTGTATGGGTAGGAGAATGTGAGAAGTTTGTGTTGTTAGGAGAATGTGTGGAGTTTGTGTTGTTAGGAGAATGTGTGAAGTTTGTGTTGTTAGGAGAATGTGTGGAGTTTGTGTGGGTAGGAGAATGTGGGGAGTTTTTTTGGGTAGGAGAATGTTGGTAGTTTGTGTGTAGAAGAATGCGTGGAGTTTGTGTGTAGGAGAATGTTGGGAGTTTGTGTGGGTAGGAGAATGCGGGGAGTTTGTGTTTTTAGGAGAATGTGTGGAGTTTGTGTGGGTAAGAGAATGTGGGAAGTTTGTGTGGGTAGGAGAATGTGGGAAGTTTGTGTTGTTAGGAGAATGTGTGGAGTTTGTGTGGGTAGGAGAATGTGGGGAGTTTGTGTGGGTAGGAGAATGCGGGGAGTTTGTTTGTAGTAAAATGTGGGGAGTTTGTGTGGGTAGGAGAATGTGGGGAGTTTGTGTGTAGGATAATGTGGGGAGTTTGTGTGTAGGAGAATGTGGGGAGTTTGTGTGTAGGAGAATGTGGGACGTTTGTGTGTAGGAGAATGTGGGGAGTTTGTGTGTAGGAGAATGTGGGGAGTTTGTGTGTAGAAGAATGCGGGGAGTTTGTGTGTAGGAGAATGTGGGGAGTTTGTGTTTTTAGGAGAATGTGTCGAGTTTGTGTGGGTAGGAGAATTTGGGAAGTTTGTGTGGGTAGGAGAATGTGGAAAGTTTTTGTGTAGGAGAATGTGGGGAGTTTGTGTGGGTAGGAGAATGCTGGGAGTTTGTGTGTAGGAGAATGTGGGGAGTTTGTGTGTAGGAGAATGTGGGGAGTTTGTGTGTAGAAGAATGTCAGGATATTGTGTGTAGGAGAATGCGGGGAGTTTGTGTGTAGGAGAATGTGGGGAGTTTGTGTGGGTAGGAGAATGCGCGGAGTTTGTGTGTAGGAGAATGCGGGGAGTTTGTGTTGGTAGGAGAATGCGGGCAGTTTGTGTTGTTAGGAGAATGTGTGGAGTTTGTGTGGGTAGGAAAATGTGGGGAGTTTGTGTGGGTAGAAGAATGTGGGGAGTGTGTATGGGTAGGAGAATGTGGGGAGTTTGTGTGGGTAGGAGAATGCGGGAAGTTTGTGTGTAGGAGAATGTGGGGAGTTTGTGTGGGTAGGAGAATGTGGGGAGTTTGTGTGTAGGAGAATGTGGGGAGTTTGTGTGTAGGAGAATGTTGGGAGTTTGTGTGTAGGAGAATGTGGGTAGTTTTTGTGTAGGAGAATGTGGGGGTTTGTGTGTAGGAGAATGTGGGTAGTTTGTGTGTAGGAGAATGTGGGGAGTTTGTGTGTAGGAGAATGCGGGGAGTTTGTGTGTAGGAGAATGTGGTGAGTGTGTGTGGGTAGGAGAATGCGGGGAGTTTGTGTTTTTAGGAGAATGTGTCGAGTTTGTGTGGGTAGGAGAATTTGGGAAGTTTGTGTGGGTAGGAGAATGTGGGGAGTTTTTGTGTAGGAGAAGGTGGGGAGTTTGTGTGGGTAGGAGAATGCTAGGAGTTTGTGTGTAGGAGAATGTGGGGAGTTTGTGTGTAGGAGAATGTGGGGAGTTTGTGTGGGTAGGAGAATGCGGGGAGTTTGTGTGTAGAAGAATGTGTGGAGTTTGTGTGGGTAGGAGAATGCGGGGAGTTTGTGTGGGTAGGAGAAAGCGGGGAGTTTGTGTTTTTAGAAGAATGTGTGGAGTTTGTATGGGTAGGAGAATGTGAGAAGTTTGTGTTGTTAGGAGAATGTGTGGAGTTTGTGTTGTTAGGAGAATGTGTGAAGTTTGTGTTGTTAGGAGAATGTGTGGAGTTTGTGTGGGTAGGAGAATGTGGGGAGTTTTTTTGGGTAGGAGAATGTTGGTAGTTTGTGTGTAGAAGAATGCGGGGAGTTTGTGTGTAGGAGAATGTTGGGAGTTTGTGTGGGTAGGAGAATGCGGGGAGTTTGTGTTTTTAGGAGAATGTGTGGAATTTGTGTGGGTAAGAGAATGTGGGAAGTTTGTGTGGGTAGGAGAATGTGGGAAGTTTGTGTTGTTAGGAGAATGTGTGGAGTTTGTGTGGGTAGGAGAATGTGGGGAGTTTGTGTGGGTAGGAGAATGTGGGGAGTTTGTTTGTAGTAAAATGTGGGGAGTTTGTGTGGGTAGGAGAATGTGGGGAGTTTGTGTGTAGGATAATGTGGGGAGTTTGTGTGTAGGAGAATGTGGGGAGTTTGTGTGTAGGAGAATGTGGGACGTTTGTGTGTAGGAGAATGTGGGGAGTTTGTGTGTAGGAGAATGTGGGGAGTTTGTGTGTAGAAGAATGCGGGGAGTTTGTGTGTAGGAGAATGTGGGGAGTTTGTGTTTTTAGGAGAATGTGTCGAGTTTGTGTGGGTAGGAGAATTTGGGAAGTTTGTGTGGGTAGGAGAATGTGGGGAGTTTTTGTGTAGGAGAATGTGGGGAGTTTGTGTGGGTAGGAGAATGCTGGGAGTTTGTGTGTAGGAGAATGTGGGGAGTTTGTGTGTAGAAGAATGTCAGGAGTTTGTGTGTAGGAGAATGCGGGGAGTTTGTGTGTAGGAGAATGTGGGGAGTTTGTGTGGGTAGGAGAATGCGCGGAGTTTGTGTGGGTAGGAGAATGCGGGGAGTTTGTTTGTAGTAAAATGTGGGGAGTTTGTGTGGGTAGGAGAATGTGGGGAGTTTGTGTGTAGGATAATGTGGGGAGTTTGTGTGTAGGAGAATGTGGGGAGTTTGTGTGTAGGAGAATGTGGGACGTTTGTGTGTAGGAGAATGTGGGGAGTTTGTGTGTAGGAGAATGTGGGGAGTTTGTGTGTAGAAGAATGCGGGGAGTTTGTGTGTAGGAGAATGTGGGGAGTTTGTGTTTTTAGGAGAATGTGTCGAGTTTGTGTGGGTAGGAGAATTTGGGAAGTTTGTGTGGGTAGGAGAATGTGGAAAGTTTTTGTGTAGGAGAATGTGGGGAGTTTGTGTGGGTAGGAGAATGCTGGGAGTTTGTGTGTAGGAGAATGTGGGGAGTTTGTGTGTAGGAGAATGTGGGGAGTTTGTGTGTAGAAGAATGTCAGGATATTGTGTGTAGGAGAATGCGGGGAGTTTGTGTGTAGGAGAATGTGGGGAGTTTGTGTGGGTAGGAGAATGCGCGGAGTTTGTGTGTAGGAGAATGCGGGGAGTTTGTGTTGGTAGGAGAATGCGGGCAGTTTGTGTTGTTAGGAGAATGTGTGGAGTTTGTGTGGGTAGGAAAATGTGGGGAGTTTGTGTGGGTAGAAGAATGTGGGGAGTGTGTATGGGTAGGAGAATGTGGGGAGTTTGTGTGGGTAGGAGAATGCGGGAAGTTTGTGTGTAGGAGAATGTGGGGAGTTTGTGTGGGTAGGAGAATGTGGGGAGTTTGTGTGTAGGAGAATGTGGGGAGTTTGTGTGTAGGAGAATGTTGGGAGTTTGTGTGTAGGAGAATGTGGGTAGTTTTTGTGTAGGAGAATGTGGGGGTTTGTGTGTAGGAGAATGTGGGTAGTTTGTGTGTAGGAGAATGTGGGGAGTTTGTGTGTAGGAGAATGCGGGGAGTTTGTGTGTAGGAGAATGTGGTGAGTGTGTGTGGGTAGGAGAATGCGGGGAGTTTGTGTTTTTAGGAGAATGTGTCGAGTTTGTGTGGGTAGGAGAATTTGGGAAGTTTGTGTGGGTAGGAGAATGTGGGGAGTTTTTGTGTAGGAGAAGGTGGGGAGTTTGTGTGGGTAGGAGAATGCTAGGAGTTTGTGTGTAGGAGAATGTGGGGAGTTTGTGTGTAGGAGAATGTGGGGAGTTTGTGTGGGTAGGAGAATGCGGGGAGTTTGTGTGTAGAAGAATGTGTGGAGTTTGTGTGGGTAGGAGAATGCGGGGAGTTTGTGTGGGTAGGAGAAAGCGGGGAGTTTGTGTTTTTAGAAGAATGTGTGGAGTTTGTATGGGTAGGAGAATGTGAGAAGTTTGTGTTGTTAGGAGAATGTGTGGAGTTTGTGTTGTTAGGAGAATGTGTGAAGTTTGTGTTGTTAGGAGAATGTGTGGAGTTTGTGTGGGTAGGAGAATGTGGGGAGTTTTTTTGGGTAGGAGAATGTTGGTAGTTTGTGTGTAGAAGAATGCGGGGAGTTTGTGTGTAGGAGAATGTTGGGAGTTTGTGTGGGTAGGAGAATGCGGGGAGTTTGTGTTTTTAGGAGAATGTGTGGAATTTGTGTGGGTAAGAGAATGTGGGAAGTTTGTGTGGGTAGGAGAATGTGGGAAGTTTGTGTTGTTAGGAGAATGTGTGGAGTTTGTGTGGGTAGGAGAATGTGGGGAGTTTGTGTGGGTAGGAGAATGCGGGGAGTTTGTTTGTAGTAAAATGTGGGGAGTTTGTGTGGGTAGGAGAATGTGGGGAGTTTGTGTGTAGGATAATGTGGGGAGTTTGTGTGTAGGAGAATGTGGGGAGTTTGTGTGTAGGAGAATGTGGGACGTTTGTGTGTAGGAGAATGTGGGGAGTTTGTGTGTAGGAGAATGTGGGGAGTTTGTGTGTAGAAGAATGCGGGGAGTTTGTGTGTAGGAGAATGTGGGGAGTTTGTGTTTTTAGGAGAATGTGTCGAGTTTGTGTGGGTAGGAGAATTTGGGAAGTTTGTGTGGGTAGGAGAATGTGGGGAGTTTTTGTGTAGGAGAATGTGGGGAGTTTGTGTGGGTAGGAGAATGCTGGGAGTTTGTGTGTAGGAGAATGTGGGGAGTTTGTGTGTAGGAGAATGTGGGGAGTTTGTGTGTAGAAGAATGTCAGGAGTTTGTGTGTAGGAGAATGCGGGGAGTTTGTGTGTAGGAGAATGTGGGGAGTTTGTGTGGGTAGGAGAATGCGCGGAGTTTGTGTGTAGGAGAATGCGGGGAGTTTGTGTTGGTAGGAGAATGTGTGGAGTTTGTGTGGGTAGGAAAATGTGGGGAGTTTGTGTGGGTAGAAGAATGTGGGGAGTGTGTATGGGTAGGAGAATGTGGGGAGTTTGTGTGGGTAGGAGAATGCGGGAAGTTTGTGTGTAGGAGAATGTGGGGAGTTTGTGTGGGTAGGAGAATGTGGGGAGTTTGTGTGTAGGAGAATGTGGGGAGTTTGTGTGTAGGAGAATGTTGGGAGTTTGTGTGTAGGAGAATGTGGGTAGTTTTTGTGTAGGAGAATGTGGGGGTTTGTGTGTAGGAGAATGTGGGTAGTTTGTGTGTAGGAGAATGTGGGGAGTTTGTGTGTAGGAGAATGCGGGGAGTTTGTGTGTAGGAGAATGTGGTGAGTGTGTGTGGGTAGGATAATGCGGGGAGTTTGTGTTTTTAGGAGAATGTGTCGAGTTTGTGTGGGTAGGAGAATTTGGGAAGTTTGTGTGGGTAGGAGAATGTGGGGAGTTTTTGTGTAGGAGAAGGTGGGGAGTTTGTGTGGGTAGGAGAATGCTAGGAGTTTGTGTGTAGGAGAATGTGGGGAGTTTGTGTGTAGGAGAATGTGGGGAGTTTGTGTGGGTAGGAGAATGCGGGGAGTTTGTGTGGGTAGGAGAATGCGGGGAGTTTGTGTGTAGGAGAATGTGGGGAGTTTGTGTGGGTAGGAGAATGCGGGGAGTTTGTGTGTAGAAGAATGTGTGGAGTTTGTGTGGGTAGGAGAATGCGGAGAGTTTGTGTTGTTAGGAGAATGTGTGGAGTTTTTGTGTAGGAGAATGTGGGGAGTTTGTGTAGGTAGGAGAATGCTGGCAGTTTGTGTATAGGAGAATGTGGGGAGTTTGTGTGTAGGAGAATGTGGGGAGTTTGTGTGCAGGAGAATGTGGGGAGTTTGTGTGGGTAGGAGAATGCGGGGAGTTTGTGTGTAGGAGAATGCGGCGAGTTTGTGTGGATAGGAGAATGCGGGGAGTTTGTGTGGGTAGGAAAATGCGGGGAGTTTGTGTGTAGGAGAATGTGTGGAGTTTGTGTGGGTAGGAGAATGCGGGGAGTTTGTGTGTAGGAGAATGTGGGGAGTTTGTGTGGGTAGGAGAATGCGGGGAGTTTGTGTGTAGAAGAATGTGTGGAGTTTGTGTGGGTAGGAGAATGGGCGGGGAGTTTGTGTTGTTAGGAGAATGTGTGTAGTTTGTGTGGGTAGGAGAATGTGGGGAGTTTGTGTGGGTAGGAGAATGTGGGAAGTGTGTATGGGTAGGAGAATGTGGGGAGTTTGTGTGGGTAGGAGTAGGATAATTTGGGGAGTTTGTGTGGGTAGGAGAATGTATGGAGTTTGTGTGTAGGACAATGTGGGGAGTTTGTGTGTAGGAGAATGTGGGGAGTTTGTGTGGGTAGGAGAATGCGGGGAGTTTGTGTTTTTAGGAGAATGTGTGGAGTTTGTGTGGGTAGGAGAATGTGGGAAGTTTGTGTGGGTAGGAGAATGTGGGAAGTTTGTGTTGTTAGGATAATGTGTAGAGTTTGTGTGGGTAGGAGAATGTGGGAAGTTTGTGTTGTTAGGAGAATGTGTGGAGTATTTGTGGGTAGGAGAATGTGGGGAGTTTGTGTGGGTAGGAGAATCCGGGGAGTTTGTGTGTAGGAGAATGTGGGGAGTTTGTGTGGGTAGGAGAATGCGGGGAGTTTGAGTGTAGGAGAATGTAGGGAGTTTGTGTGTAGGAGAATGCGAGGAGTTTGTGTGTAGGAGAATGTGGGGAGTTTGTGTGGGTAGGAGAATGCGGGGAGTTTGTGTGTAGGAGAATGCGGCGAGTTTGTGTGTAGGAGAATGTGTGGAGTTTGTGTGTAGGAAAATGTGGAGAGTTTGTATGTAGGAGAATGTGGGGAGTTTGTGTGTAGGAGAATGTGGGGAGTTTGTGTGTAGGAGAATGTGGGGAGTTTGTGTTGTTAGGAGAATGTGGGGAGCTTGTGTGTAGGAGAATGCAGGGAGTTTGTGTGTAGGAGAATGTGGGGAGTTTGTGTGGGTAGGAGAATGCGGGGAGTTTGAGTGTAGGAGAATGTAGGGAGTTTGTGTGTAGGAGAATGCGAGGAGTTTGTGTGTAGGAGAATGTGGGGAGTTTGTGTGGGTAGGAGAATGCGGGGAGTTTGTGTGTAGGAGAATGCGGCGAGTTTGTGTGTAGGAGAATGTGTGGAGTTTGTGTGTAGGAAAATGTGGAGAGTTTGTATGTAGGAGAATGTGGGGAGTTTGTGTGTAGGAGAATGTGGGGAGTTTGTGTGTAGGAGAATGTGGGGAGTTTGTGTTGTTAGGAGAATGTGGGGAGCTTGTGTGTAGGAGAATGCAGGGAGTTTGTGTGTAGGAGAATGTGGGGAGTTTGTGTGGGTAGGAGAAAGCGGGGAGTTTGTGTTTTTAGAAGAATGTGTGGAGTTTGTAGGGGTAGGAGAATGTGAGAAGTTTGTGTTGTTAGGAGAATGTGTGGAGTTTGTGTTGTTAGGAGAATGTGTGAAGTTTGTGTTGTTAGGAGAATGTGTGGAGTTTGTGTGGGTAGGAGAATGTGGGGAGTTTTTTTGGGTAGGAGAATGTTGGTAGTTTGTGTGTAGAAGAATGCGGGGAGTTTGTGTGTAGGAGAATGTTGGGAGTTTGTGTGGGTAGGAGAATGCGGGGAGTTTGTGTTTTTAGGAGAATGTGTGGAGTTTGTGTGGGTAAGAGCATGTGGGAAGTTTGTGTGGGTAGGAGAATGTGGGAAGTTTGTGTTGTTAGGAGAATGTGTGGAGTTTGTGTGGGTAGGAGAATGTGGGGAGTTTGTGTGGGTAGGAGAATGCGGGGAGTTTGTTTGTAGTAAAATGTGGGGAGTTTGTGTGGGTAGGAGAATGTGGGGAGTTTGTGTGTAGGATAATGTGGGGAGTTTTTGTGTAGGAGAATGTGGGGAGTTTGTGTGTAGGAGAATGTGGGACGTTTGTGTGTAGGAGAATGTGGGGAGTTTGTGTGTAGGAGAATGTGGGGAGTTTGTGTGTAGAAGAATGCGGGGAGTTTGTGTGTAGGAGAATGTGGGGAGTTTGTGTGGGTAGGAGAATGCGCGGAGTTTGTGTGTAGGAGAATGCGGGGAGTTTGTGTTGGTAGGAGAATGCGGGCAGTTTGTGTTGTTAGGAGAATGTGTGGAGTTTGTGTGGGTAGGAAAATGTGGGGAGTTTGTGTGGGTAGAAGAATGTGGGGAGTGTGTATGGGTAGGAGAATGTGGGGAGTTTGTGTGGGTAGGAGAATGCGGGAAGTTTGTGTGTAGGAGAATGTGGGGAGTTTGTGTGGGTAGGAGAATGTGGGGAGTTTGTGTGTAGGAGAATGTGGGGAGTTTGTGTGTAGGAGAATGTTGGGAGTTTGTGTGTAGGAGAATGTTGGTAGTTTTTGTGTAGGAGAATGTGGGGGTTTGTGTGTAGGAGAATGTGGGTAGTTTGTGTGTAGGAGAATGTGGGGAGTTTGTGTGTAGGAGAATGCGGGGAGTTTGTGTGTAGGAGAATGTGGTGAGTGTGTGTGGGTAGGAGAATGCGGGGAGTTTGTGTTTTTAGGAGAATGTGTCGAGTTTGTGTGGGTAGGAGAATTTGGGAAGTTTGTGTGGGTAGGAGAATGTGGGGAGTTTTTGTGTAGGAGAAGGTGGGGAGTTTGTGTGGGTAGGAGAATGCTAGGAGTTTGTGTGTAGGAGAATGTGGGGAGTTTGTGTGTAGGAGAATGTGGGGAGTTTGTGTGGGTAGGAGAATGCGGGGAGTTTGTGTGTAGAAGAATGTGTGGAGTTTGTGTGGGTAGGAGAATGCGGGGAGTTTGTGTGTAGGAGAATGTGGGGAGTTTGTGTGGGTAGGAGAATGCGGGGAGTTTGTGTGTAGAAGAATGTGTGGAGTTTGTGTGGGTAGGAGAATGCGGAGAGTTTGTGTTGTTAGGAGAATGTGTGGAGTTTTTGTGTAGGAGAATGTGGGGAGTTTGTGTAGGTAGGAGAATGCTGGCAGTTTGTGTATAGGAGAATGTGGGGAGTTTGTGTGTAGGAGAATGTGGGGAGTTTGTGTGCAGGAGAATGTGGGGAGTTTGTGTGGGTAGGAGAATGCGGGGAGTTTGTGTGTAGGAGAATGCGGCGAGTTTGTGTGGATAGGAGAATGCGGGGAGTTTGTGTGGGTAGGAGAATGCGGGGAGTTTGTGTGTAGGAGAATGTGTGGAGTTTGTGTGGGTAGGAGAATGCGGGGAGTTTGTGTGTAGGAGAATGTGGGGAGTTTGTGTGGGTAGGAGAATGCGGGGAGTTTGTGTGTAGAAGAATGTGTGGAGTTTGTGTGGGTAGGAGAATGGGCGGGAAGTTTGTGTTGTTAGGAGAATGTGTGTAGTTTGTGTGGGTAGGAGAATGTGGGGAGTTTGTGTGGGTAGGAGAATGTGGGAAGTGTGTATGGGTAGGAGAATGTGGGGAGTTTGTGTGGGTAGGAGTAGGATAATTTGGGGAGTTTGTGTGGGTAGGAGAATGTATGGAGTTTGTGTGTAGGACAATGTGGGGAGTTTGTGTGTAGGAGAATGTGGGGAGTTTGTGTGGGTAGGAGAATGCGGGGAGTTTGTGTTTTTAGGAGAATGTGTGGAGTTTGTGTGGGTAGGAGAATGTGGGAAGTTTGTGTGGGTAGGAGAATGTGGGAAGTTTGTGTTGTTAGGATAATGTGTAGAGTTTGTGTGGGTAGGAGAATGTGGGAAGTTTGTGTTGTTAGGAGAATGTGTGGAGTATTTGTGGGTAGGAGAATGTGGGGAGTTTGTGTGGGTAGGAGAATCCGGGGAGTTTGTGTGTAGGAGAATGTGGGGAGTTTGTGTGGGTAGGAGAATGCGGGGAGTTTGAGTGTAGGAGAATGTAGGGAGTTTGTGTGTAGGAGAATGCGAGGAGTTTGTGTGTAGGAGAATGTGGGGAGTTTGTGTGGGTAGGAGAATGCGGGGAGTTTGTGTGTAGGAGAATGCGGCGAGTTTGTGTGTAGGAGAATGTGTGGAGTTTGTGTGTAGGAAAATGTGGAGAGTTTGTATGTAGGAGAATGTGGGGAGTTTGTGTGTAGGAGAATGTGGGGAGTTTGTGTGTAGGAGAATGTGGGGAGTTTGTGTTGTTAGGAGAATGTGGGGAGCTTGTGTGTAGGAGAATGCAGGGAGTTTGTGTGTAGGAGAATGTGGGGAGTTTGTGTGGGTAGGAGAATGCGGGGAGTTTGAGTGTAGGAGAATGTAGGGAGTTTGTGTGTAGGAGAATGCGAGGAGTTTGTGTGTAGGAGAATGTGGGGAGTTTGTGTGGGTAGGAGAATGCGGGGAGTTTGTGTGTAGGAGAATGCGGCGAGTTTGTGTGTAGGAGAATGTGTGGAGTTTGTGTGTAGGAAAATGTGGAGAGTTTGTATGTAGGAGAATGTGGGGAGTTTGTGTGTAGGAGAATGTGGGGAGTTTGTGTGTAGGAGAATGTGGGGAGTTTGTGTTGTTAGGAGAATGTGGGGAGCTTGTGTGTAGGAGAATGCAGGGAGTTTGTGTGTAGGAGAATGTGGGGAGTTTGTGTGGGTAGGAGAAAGCGGGGAGTTTGTGTTTTTAGAAGAATGTGTGGAGTTTGTAGGGGTAGGAGAATGTGAGAAGTTTGTGTTGTTAGGAGAATGTGGGGAGTTTGTGTTGTTAGGAGAATGTGTGAAGTTTGTGTTGTTAGGAGAATGTGTGGAGTTTGTGTGGGTAGGAGAATGTGGGGAGTTTTTTTGGGTAGGAGAATGTTGGTAGTTTGTGTGTAGAAGAATGCGGGGAGTTTGTGTGTAGGAGAATGTTGGGAGTTTGTGTGGGTAGGAGAATGCGGGGAGTTTGTGTTTTTAGGAGAATGTGTGGAGTTTGTGTGGGTAAGAGAATGTGGGAAGTTTGTGTGGGTAGGAGAATGTGGGAAGTTTGTGTTGTTAGGAGAATGTGTGGAGTTTGTGTGGGTAGGAGAATGTGGGGAGTTTGTGTGGGTAGGAGAATGCGGGGAGTTTGTTTGTAGTAAAATGTGGGGAGTTTGTGTGGGTAGGAGAATGTGGGGAGTTTGTGTGTAGGATAATGTGGGGAGTTTGTGTGTAGGAGAATGTGGGGAGTTTGTGTGTAGGAGAATGTGGGACGTTTGTGTGTAGGAGAATGTGGGGAGTTTGTGTGTAGGAGAATGTGGGGAGTTTGTGTGTAGAAGAATGCGGGGAGTTTGTGTGTAGGAGAATGTGGGGAGTTTGTGTTTTTAGGAGAATGTGTCGAGTTTGTGTGGGTAGGAGAATTTGGGAAGTTTGTGTGGGTAGGAGAATGTGGGGAGTTTTTGTGTAGGAGAATGTGGGGAGTTTGTGTGGGTAGGAGAATGCTGGGAGTTTGTGTGTAGGAGAATGTGGGGAGTTTGTGTGTAGGAGAATGTGGGGAGTTTGTGTGTAAAAGAATGTCAGGAGTTTGTGTGTAGGAGAATGCGGGGAGTTTGTGTGTAGGAGAATGTGAGGAGTTTGTGTGGGTAGGAGAATGCGCGGAGTTTGTGTGTAGGAGAATGCGGGGAGTTTGTGTTGGTAGGAGAATGCGGGCAGTTTGTGTTGTTAGGAGAATGTGTGGAGTTTGTGTGGGTAGGAAAATGTGGGGAGTTTGTGTGGGTAGATGAATGTGGGGAGTGTGTATGGGTAGGAGAATGTGGGGAGTTTGTGTGGGTAGGAGAATGCGGGAAGTTTGTGTGTAGGAGAATGTGGGGAGTTTGTGTGGGTAGGAGAATGTGGGGAGTTTGTGTGTAGGAGAATGTGTGGAGTTTGTGTGTAGGAGAATGTTGGGAGTTTGTGTGTAGAAGAATGTGGGTAGTTTGTGTGTAGGAGAATGTGGAGGGTTGTGTGTAGGAGAATGTGGGTAGTTTGTGTGTAGGAGAATGTGGGGAGTTTGTTTGTAGGAGAATGCGGGGAGTTTGTGTGGGTAGGAGTAGGATAATTTGGGGAGTTTGTGTGGGTAGGAGAATGTATGGAGTTTGTGTGTAGGACAATGTGGGGAGTTTGTGTGTAGGAGAATGTGGGGAGTTTGTGTGGGTAGGAGAATGCGGGGAGTTTGTGTTTTTAGGAGAATGTGTGGAGTTTGTGTGGGTAGGAGAATGTGGGAAGTTTGTGTGGGTAGGAGAATGTGGGAAGTTTGTGTTGTTAGGATAATGTGTAGAGTTTGTGTGGGTAGGAGAATGTGGGAAGTTTGTGTTGTTAGGAGAATGTGTGGAGTATTTGTGGGTAGGAGAATGTGGGGAGTTTGTGTGGGTAGGAGAATCCGGGGAGTTTGTGTGTAGGAGAATGTGGGGAGTTTGTGTGGGTAGGAGAATGCGGGGAGTTTGAGTGTAGGAGAATGTAGGGAGTTTGTGTGTAGGAGAATGCGAGGAGTTTGTGTGTAGGAGAATGTGGGGAGTTTGTGTGGGTAGGAGAATGCGGGGAGTTTGTGTGTAGGAGAATGCGGCGAGTTTGTGTGTAGGAGAATGTGTGGAGTTTGTGTGTAGGAAAATGTGGAGAGTTTGTATGTAGGAGAATGTGGGGAGTTTGTGTGTAGGAGAATGTGGGGAGTTTGTGTGTAGGAGAATGTGGGGAGTTTGTGTTGTTAGGAGAATGTGGGGAGCTTGTGTGTAGGAGAATGCAGGGAGTTTGTGTGTAGGAGAATGTGGGGAGTTTGTGTGGGTAGGAGAATGCGGGGAGTTTGAGTGTAGGAGAATGTAGGGAGTTTGTGTGTAGGAGAATGCGAGGAGTTTGTGTGTAGGAGAATGTGGGGAGTTTGTGTGGGTAGGAGAATGCGGGGAGTTTGTGTGTAGGAGAATGCGGCGAGTTTGTGTGTAGGAGAATGTGTGGAGTTTGTGTGTAGGAAAATGTGGAGAGTTTGTATGTAGGAGAATGTGGGGAGTTTGTGTGTAGGAGAATGTGGGGAGTTTGTGTGTAGGAGAATGTGGGGAGTTTGTGTTGTTAGGAGAATGTGGGGAGCTTGTGTGTAGGAGAATGCAGGGAGTTTGTGTGTAGGAGAATGTGGGGAGTTTGTGTGGGTAGGAGAAAGCGGGGAGTTTGTGTTTTTAGAAGAATGTGTGGAGTTTGTAGGGGTAGGAGAATGTGAGAAGTTTGTGTTGTTAGGAGAATGTGGGGAGTTTGTGTTGTTAGGAGAATGTGTGAAGTTTGTGTTGTTAGGAGAATGTGTGGAGTTTGTGTGGGTAGGAGAATGTGGGGAGTTTTTTTGGGTAGGAGAATGTTGGTAGTTTGTGTGTAGAAGAATGCGGGGAGTTTGTGTGTAGGAGAATGTTGGGAGTTTGTGTGGGTAGGAGAATGCGGGGAGTTTGTGTTTTTAGGAGAATGTGTGGAGTTTGTGTGGGTAAGAGAATGTGGGAAGTTTGTGTGGGTAGGAGAATGTGGGAAGTTTGTGTTGTTAGGAGAATGTGTGGAGTTTGTGTGGGTAGGAGAATGTGGGGAGTTTGTGTGGGTAGGAGAATGCGGGGAGTTTGTTTGTAGTAAAATGTGGGGAGTTTGTGTGGGTAGGAGAATGTGGGGAGTTTGTGTGTAGGATAATGTGGGGAGTTTGTGTGTAGGAGAATGTGGGGAGTTTGTGTGTAGGAGAATGTGGGACGTTTGTGTGTAGGAGAATGTGGGGAGTTTGTGTGTAGGAGAATGTGGGGAGTTTGTGTGTAGAAGAATGCGGGGAGTTTGTGTGTAGGAGAATGTGGGGAGTTTGTGTTTTTAGGAGAATGTGTCGAGTTTGTGTGGGTAGGAGAATTTGGGAAGTTTGTGTGGGTAGGAGAATGTGGGGAGTTTTTGTGTAGGAGAATGTGGGGAGTTTGTGTGGGTAGGAGAATGCTGGGAGTTTGTGTGTAGGAGAATGTGGGGAGTTTGTGTGTAGGAGAATGTGGGGAGTTTGTGTGTAAAAGAATGTCAGGAGTTTGTGTGTAGGAGAATGCGGGGAGTTTGTGTGTAGGAGAATGTGAGGAGTTTGTGTGGGTAGGAGAATGCGCGGAGTTTGTGTGTAGGAGAATGCGGGGAGTTTGTGTTGGTAGGAGAATGCGGGCAGTTTGTGTTGTTAGGAGAATGTGTGGAGTTTGTGTGGGTAGGAAAATGTGGGGAGTTTGTGTGGGTAGATGAATGTGGGGAGTGTGTATGGGTAGGAGAATGTGGGGAGTTTGTGTGGGTAGGAGAATGCGGGAAGTTTGTGTGTAGGAGAATGTGGGGAGTTTGTGTGGGTAGGAGAATGTGGGGAGTTTGTGTGTAGGAGAATGTGTGGAGTTTGTGTGTAGGAGAATGTTGGGAGTTTGTGTGTAGAAGAATGTGGGTAGTTTGTGTGTAGGAGAATGTGGAGGGTTGTGTGTAGGAGAATGTGGGTAGTTTGTGTGTAGGAGAATGTGGGGAGTTTGTTTGTAGGAGAATGCGGGGAGTTTGTGTGTAGGAGAATGTGGTGAGTGTGTGTGGGTAGGAGAATGCGGGGAGTTTGTGTTTTTAGGAGAATGTGTCGAGTTTGTGTGGGTAGGAGAATTTGGGAAGTTTGTGTGGGTAGGAGAATGTGGGGAGTTTTTGTGTAGGAGAAGGTGGGGAGTTTGTGTGGGTAGGAGAATGCTAGGAGTTTGTGTGTAGGAGAATGTGGGGAGTTTGTGTGTAGGAGAATGTGGGGAGTTTGTGTGGGTAGGAGAATGCGGGGAGTTTGTGTGTAGAAGAATGTGTGGAGTTTGTGTGGGTAGGAGAATGCGGAGAGTGTGTGTTGTTAGGAGAATAAGTGGAGATTTTGTGTAGGAGAATGTGGGGAGTTTGTGTAGGTAGGAGAATGCTGGCAGTTTGTGTATAGGAGAATGTGGGGAGTTTGTGTGTAGGAGAATGTGGGGAGTTTGTGTGCAGGAGAATGTGGGGAGTTTGTGTGGGTAGGAGAATGCGGGGAGTTTGTGTGTAGGAGAATGCGGCGAGTTTGTGTGGATAGAAGAATGCGGGGAGTTTGTGTGGGTAGGAGAATGCGGGGAGTTTGTGTGTAGGAGAATGTGTGGAGTTTGTGTGGGTAGGAGAATGCGGGGAGTTTGTGTGTAGGAGAATGTGGGGAGTTTGTGTGGGTAGGAGAATGCGGGGAGTTTGTGTGTAGAAGAATGTGTGGAGTTTGTGTGGGTAGGAGAATGCGGGGAGTTTGTGTGGGTAGGAGAAAGCGGGGAGTTTGTGTTTTTAGAAGAATGTGTGGAGTTTGTATGGGTAGGAGAATGTGAGAAGTTTGTGTTGTTAGGAGAATGTGTGGAGTTTGTGTTGTTAGGAGAATGTGTGAAGTTTGTGTTGTTAGGAGAATGTGTGGAGTTTGTGTGGGTAGGAGAATGTGGGGAGTTTTTTTGGGTAGGAGAATGTTGGTAGTTTGTGTGTAGAAGAATGCGGGGAGTTTGTGTGTAGGAGAATGTTGGGAGTTTGTGTGGGTAGGAGAATGCGGGGAGTTTGTGTTTTTAGGAGAATGT
Source organism: Anisus vortex (assembly GCA_949126835.1). Lineage (NCBI taxonomy): Eukaryota > Metazoa > Mollusca > Gastropoda > Planorbidae > Anisus > Anisus vortex. The sequence goes on from CASBPS010000186.1 coordinate 1,063,170, forward strand.
GTGGAATTTGTGTGGGTAAGAGAATGTGGGAAGTTTGTGTGGGTAGGAGAATGTGGGAAGTTTGTGTTGTTAGGAGAATGTGTGGAGTTTGTGTGGGTAGGAGAATGTGGGGAGTTTGTGTGGGTAGGAGAATGTGGGGAGTTTGTTTGTAGTAAAATGTGGGGAGTTTGTGTGGGTAGGAGAATGTGGGGAGTTTGTGTGTAGGATAATGTGGGGAGTTTGTGTGTAGGAGAATGTGGGGAGTTTGTGTGTAGGAGAATGTGGGACGTTTGTGTGTAGGAGAATGTGGGGAGTTTGTGTGTAGGAGAATGTGGGGAGTTTGTGTGTAGAAGAATGCGGGGAGTTTGTGTGTAGGAGAATGTGGGGAGTTTGTGTTTTTAGGAGAATGTGTCGAGTTTGTGTGGGTAGGAGAATTTGGGAAGTTTGTGTGGGTAGGAGAATGTGGGGAGTTTTTGTGTAGGAGAATGTGGGGAGTTTGTGTGGGTAGGAGAATGCTGGGAGTTTGTGTGTAGGAGAATGTGGGGAGTTTGTGTGTAGGAGAATGTGGGGAGTTTGTGTGTAGAAGAATGTCAGGAGTTTGTGTGTAGGAGAATGCGGGGAGTTTGTGTGTAGGAGAATGTGGGGAGTTTGTGTGGGTAGGAGAATGCGCGGAGTTTGTGTGGGTAGGAGAATGCGGGGAGTTTGTTTGTAGTAAAATGTGGGGAGTTTGTGTGGGTAGGAGAATGTGGGGAGTTTGTGTGTAGGATAATGTGGGGAGTTTGTGTGTAGGAGAATGTGGGGAGTTTGTGTGTAGGAGAATGTGGGACGTTTGTGTGTAGGAGAATGTGGGGAGTTTGTGTGTAGGAGAATGTGGGGAGTTTGTGTGTAGAAGAATGCGGGGAGTTTGTGTGTAGGAGAATGTGGGGAGTTTGTGTTTTTAGGAGAATGTGTCGAGTTTGTGTGGGTAGGAGAATTTGGGAAGTTTGTGTGGGTAGGAGAATGTGGAAAGTTTTTGTGTAGGAGAATGTGGGGAGTTTGTGTGGGTAGGAGAATGCTGGGAGTTTGTGTGTAGGAGAATGTGGGGAGTTTGTGTGTAGGAGAATGTGGGGAGTTTGTGTGTAGAAGAATGTCAGGATATTGTGTGTAGGAGAATGCGGGGAGTTTGTGTGTAGGAGAATGTGGGGAGTTTGTGTGGGTAGGAGAATGCGCGGAGTTTGTGTGTAGGAGAATGCGGGGAGTTTGTGTTGGTAGGAGAATGCGGGCAGTTTGTGTTGTTAGGAGAATGTGTGGAGTTTGTGTGGGTAGGAAAATGTGGGGAGTTTGTGTGGGTAGAAGAATGTGGGGAGTGTGTATGGGTAGGAGAATGTGGGGAGTTTGTGTGGGTAGGAGAATGCGGGAAGTTTGTGTGTAGGAGAATGTGGGGAGTTTGTGTGGGTAGGAGAATGTGGGGAGTTTGTGTGTAGGAGAATGTGGGGAGTTTGTGTGTAGGAGAATGTTGGGAGTTTGTGTGTAGGAGAATGTGGGTAGTTTTTGTGTAGGAGAATGTGGGGGTTTGTGTGTAGGAGAATGTGGGTAGTTTGTGTGTAGGAGAATGTGGGGAGTTTGTGTGTAGGAGAATGCGGGGAGTTTGTGTGTAGGAGAATGTGGTGAGTGTGTGTGGGTAGGAGAATGCGGGGAGTTTGTGTTTTTAGGAGAATGTGTCGAGTTTGTGTGGGTAGGAGAATTTGGGAAGTTTGTGTGGGTAGGAGAATGTGGGGAGTTTTTGTGTAGGAGAAGGTGGGGAGTTTGTGTGGGTAGGAGAATGCTAGGAGTTTGTGTGTAGGAGAATGTGGGGAGTTTGTGTGTAGGAGAATGTGGGGAGTTTGTGTGGGTAGGAGAATGCGGGGAGTTTGTGTGTAGAAGAATGTGTGGAGTTTGTGTGGGTAGGAGAATGCGGGGAGTTTGTGTGGGTAGGAGAAAGCGGGGAGTTTGTGTTTTTAGAAGAATGTGTGGAGTTTGTATGGGTAGGAGAATGTGAGAAGTTTGTGTTGTTAGGAGAATGTGTGGAGTTTGTGTTGTTAGGAGAAAGTGTGAAGTTTGTGTTGTTAGGAGAATGTGTGGAGTTTGTGTGGGTAGGAGAATGTGGGGAGTTTTTTTGGGTAGGAGAATGTTGGTAGTTTGTGTGTAGAAGAATGCGGGGAGTTTGTGTGTAGGAGAATGTTGGGAGTTTGTGTGGGTAGGAGAATGCGGGGAGTTTGTGTTTTTAGGAGAATGTGTGGAATTTGTGTGGGTAAGAGAATGTGGGAAGTTTGTGTGGGTAGGAGAATGTGGGAAGTTTGTGTTGTTAGGAGAATGTGTGGAGTTTGTGTGGGTAGGAGAATGTGGGGAGTTTGTGTGGGTAGGAGAATGCGGGGAGTTTGTTTGTAGTAAAATGTGGGGAGTTTGTGTGGGTAGGAGAATGTGGGGAGTTTGTGTGTAGGATAATGTGGGGAGTTTGTGTGTAGGAGAATGTGGGGAGTTTGTGTGTAGGAGAATGTGGGACGTTTGTGTGTAGGAGAATGTGGGGAGTTTGTGTGTAGGAGAATGTGGGGAGTTTGTGTGTAGAAGAATGCGGGGAGTTTGTGTGTAGGAGAATGTGGGGAGTTTGTGTTTTTAGGAGAATGTGTCGAGTTTGTGTGGGTAGGAGAATTTGGGAAGTTTGTGTGGGTAGGAGAATGTGGGGAGTTTTTGTGTAGGAGAATGTGGGGAGTTTGTGTGGGTAGGAGAATGCTGGGAGTTTGTGTGTAGGAGAATGTGGGGAGTTTGTGTGTAGGAGAATGTGGGGAGTTTGTGTGTAGAAGAATGTCAGGAGTTTGTGTGTAGGAGAATGCGGGGAGTTTGTGTGTAGGAGAATGTGGGGAGTTTGTGTGGGTAGGAGAATGCGCGGAGTTTGTGTGTAGGAGAATGCGGGGAGTTTGTGTTGGTAGGAGAATGTGTGGAGTTTGTGTGGGTAGGAAAATGTGGGGAGTTTGTGTGGGTAGAAGAATGTGGGGAGTGTGTATGGGTAGGAGAATGTGGGGAGTTTGTGTGGGTAGGAGAATGCGGGAAGTTTGTGTGTAGGAGAATGTGGGGAGTTTGTGTGGGTAGGAGAATGTGGGGAGTTTGTGTGTAGGAGAATGTGGGGAGTTTGTGTGTAGGAGAATGTTGGGAGTTTGTGTGTAGGAGAATGTGGGTAGTTTTTGTGTAGGAGAATGTGGGGGTTTGTGTGTAGGAGAATGTGGGTAGTTTGTGTGTAGGAGAATGTGGGGAGTTTGTGTGTAGGAGAATGCGGGGAGTTTGTGTGTAGGAGAATGTGGTGAGTGTGTGTGGGTAGGATAATGCGGGGAGTTTGTGTTTTTAGGAGAATGTGTCGAGTTTGTGTGGGTAGGAGAATTTGGGAAGTTTGTGTGGGTAGGAGAATGTGGGGAGTTTTTGTGTAGGAGAAGGTGGGGAGTTTGTGTGGGTAGGAGAATGCTAGGAGTTTGTGTGTAGGAGAATGTGGGGAGTTTGTGTGTAGGAGAATGTGGGGAGTTTGTGTGGGTAGGAGAATGCGGGGAGTTTGTGTGTAGAAGAATGTGTGGAGTTTGTGTGGGTAGGAGAATGCGGGGAGTTTGTGTGTAGGAGAATGTGGGGAGTTTGTGTGGGTAGGAGAATGCGGGGAGTTTGTGTGTAGAAGAATGTGTGGAGTTTGTGTGGGTAGGAGAATGCGGAGAGTTTGTGTTGTTAGGAGAATGTGTGGAGTTTTTGTGTAGGAGAATGTGGGGAGTTTGTGTAGGTAGGAGAATGCTGGCAGTTTGTGTATAGGAGAATGTGGGGAGTTTGTGTGTAGGAGAATGTGGGGAGTTTGTGTGCAGGAGAATGTGGGGAGTTTGTGTGGGTAGGAGAATGCGGGGAGTTTGTGTGTAGGAGAATGCGGCGAGTTTGTGTGGATAGGAGAATGCGGGGAGTTTGTGTGGGTAGGAAAATGCGGGGAGTTTGTGTGTAGGAGAATGTGTGGAGTTTGTGTGGGTAGGAGAATGCGGGGAGTTTGTGTGTAGGAGAATGTGGGGAGTTTGTGTGGGTAGGAGAATGCGGGGAGTTTGTGTGTAGAAGAATGTGTGGAGTTTGTGTGGGTAGGAGAATGGGCGGGGAGTTTGTGTTGTTAGGAGAATGTGTGTAGTTTGTGTGGGTAGGAGAATGTGGGGAGTTTGTGTGGGTAGGAGAATGTGGGAAGTGTGTATGGGTAGGAGAATGTGGGGAGTTTGTGTGGGTAGGAGTAGGATAATTTGGGGAGTTTGTGTGGGTAGGAGAATGTATGGAGTTTGTGTGTAGGACAATGTGGGGAGTTTGTGTGTAGGAGAATGTGGGGAGTTTGTGTGGGTAGGAGAATGCGGGGAGTTTGTGTTTTTAGGAGAATGTGTGGAGTTTGTGTGGGTAGGAGAATGTGGGAAGTTTGTGTGGGTAGGAGAATGTGGGAAGTTTGTGTTGTTAGGATAATGTGTAGAGTTTGTGTGGGTAGGAGAATGTGGGAAGTTTGTGTTGTTAGGAGAATGTGTGGAGTATTTGTGGGTAGGAGAATGTGGGGAGTTTGTGTGGGTAGGAGAATCCGGGGAGTTTGTGTGTAGGAGAATGTGGGGAGTTTGTGTGGGTAGGAGAATGCGGGGAGTTTGAGTGTAGGAGAATGTAGGGAGTTTGTGTGTAGGAGAATGCGAGGAGTTTGTGTGTAGGAGAATGTGGGGAGTTTGTGTGGGTAGGAGAATGCGGGGAGTTTGTGTGTAGGAGAATGCGGCGAGTTTGTGTGTAGGAGAATGTGTGGAGTTTGTGTGTAGGAAAATGTGGAGAGTTTGTATGTAGGAGAATGTGGGGAGTTTGTGTGTAGGAGAATGTGGGGAGTTTGTGTGTAGGAGAATGTGGGGAGTTTGTGTTGTTAGGAGAATGTGGGGAGCTTGTGTGTAGGAGAATGCAGGGAGTTTGTGTGTAGGAGAATGTGGGGAGTTTGTGTGGGTAGGAGAATGCGGGGAGTTTGAGTGTAGGAGAATGTAGGGAGTTTGTGTGTAGGAGAATGCGAGGAGTTTGTGTGTAGGAGAATGTGGGGAGTTTGTGTGGGTAGGAGAATGCGGGGAGTTTGTGTGTAGGAGAATGCGGCGAGTTTGTGTGTAGGAGAATGTGTGGAGTTTGTGTGTAGGAAAATGTGGAGAGTTTGTATGTAGGAGAATGTGGGGAGTTTGTGTGTAGGAGAATGTGGGGAGTTTGTGTGTAGGAGAATGTGGGGAGTTTGTGTTGTTAGGAGAATGTGGGGAGCTTGTGTGTAGGAGAATGCAGGGAGTTTGTGTGTAGGAGAATGTGGGGAGTTTGTGTGGGTAGGAGAAAGCGGGGAGTTTGTGTTTTTAGAAGAATGTGTGGAGTTTGTAGGGGTAGGAGAATGTGAGAAGTTTGTGTTGTTAGGAGAATGTGTGGAGTTTGTGTTGTTAGGAGAATGTGTGAAGTTTGTGTTGTTAGGAGAATGTGTGGAGTTTGTGTGGGTAGGAGAATGTGGGGAGTTTTTTTGGGTAGGAGAATGTTGGTAGTTTGTGTGTAGAAGAATGCGGGGAGTTTGTGTGTAGGAGAATGTTGGGAGTTTGTGTGGGTAGGAGAATGCGGGGAGTTTGTGTTTTTAGGAGAATGTGTGGAGTTTGTGTGGGTAAGAGCATGTGGGAAGTTTGTGTGGGTAGGAGAATGTGGGAAGTTTGTGTTGTTAGGAGAATGTGTGGAGTTTGTGTGGGTAGGAGAATGTGGGGAGTTTGTGTGGGTAGGAGAATGCGGGGAGTTTGTTTGTAGTAAAATGTGGGGAGTTTGTGTGGGTAGGAGAATGTGGGGAGTTTGTGTGTAGGATAATGTGGGGAGTTTTTGTGTAGGAGAATGTGGGGAGTTTGTGTGTAGGAGAATGTGGGACGTTTGTGTGTAGGAGAATGTGGGGAGTTTGTGTGTAGGAGAATGTGGGGAGTTTGTGTGTAGAAGAATGCGGGGAGTTTGTGTGTAGGAGAATGTGGGGAGTTTGTGTGGGTAGGAGAATGCGCGGAGTTTGTGTGTAGGAGAATGCGGGGAGTTTGTGTTGGTAGGAGAATGCGGGCAGTTTGTGTTGTTAGGAGAATGTGTGGAGTTTGTGTGGGTAGGAAAATGTGGGGAGTTTGTGTGGGTAGAAGAATGTGGGGAGTGTGTATGGGTAGGAGAAAGTGGGGAGTTTGTGTGGGTAGGAGAATGCGGGAAGTTTGTGTGTAGGAGAATGTGGGGAGTTTGTGTGGGTAGGAGAATGTGGGGAGTTTGTGTGTAGGAGAATGTGGGGAGTTTGTGTGTAGGAGAATGTTGGGAGTTTGTGTGTAGGAGAATGTTGGTAGTTTTTGTGTAGGAGAATGTGGGGGTTTGTGTGTAGGAGAATGTGGGTAGTTTGTGTGTAGGAGAATGTGGGGAGTTTGTGTGTAGGAGAATGCGGGGAGTTTGTGTGTAGGAGAATGTGGTGAGTGTGTGTGGGTAGGAGAATGCGGGGAGTTTGTGTTTTTAGGAGAATGTGTCGAGTTTGTGTGGGTAGGAGAATTTGGGAAGTTTGTGTGGGTAGGAGAATGTGGGGAGTTTTTGTGTAGGAGAAGGTGGGGAGTTTGTGTGGGTAGGAGAATGCTAGGAGTTTGTGTGTAGGAGAATGTGGGGAGTTTGTGTGTAGGAGAATGTGGGGAGTTTGTGTGGGTAGGAGAATGCGGGGAGTTTGTGTGTAGAAGAATGTGTGGAGTTTGTGTGGGTAGGAGAATGCGGGGAGTTTGTGTGTAGGAGAATGTGGGGAGTTTGTGTGGGTAGGAGAATGCGGGGAGTTTGTGTGTAGAAGAATGTGTGGAGTTTGTGTGGGTAGGAGAATGCGGAGAGTTTGTGTTGTTAGGAGAATGTGTGGAGTTTTTGTGTAGGAGAATGTGGGGAGTTTGTGTAGGTAGGAGAATGCTGGCAGTTTGTGTATAGGAGAATGTGGGGAGTTTGTGTGTAGGAGAATGTGGGGAGTTTGTGTGCAGGAGAATGTGGGGAGTTTGTGTGGGTAGGAGAATGCGGGGAGTTTGTGTGTAGGAGAATGCGGCGAGTTTGTGTGGATAGGAGAATGCGGGGAGTTTGTGTGGGTAGGAGAATGCGGGGAGTTTGTGTGTAGGAGAATGTGTGGAGTTTGTGTGGGTAGGAGAATGCGGGGAGTTTGTGTGTAGGAGAATGTGGGGAGTTTGTGTGGGTAGGAGAATGCGGGGAGTTTGTGTGTAGAAGAATGTGTGGAGTTTGTGTGGGTAGGAGAATGGGCGGGAAGTTTGTGTTGTTAGGAGAATGTGTGTAGTTTGTGTGGGTAGGAGAATGTGGGGAGTTTGTGTGGGTAGGAGAATGTGGGAAGTGTGTATGGGTAGGAGAATGTGGGGAGTTTGTGTGGGTAGGAGTAGGATAATTTGGGGAGTTTGTGTGGGTAGGAGAATGTATGGAGTTTGTGTGTAGGACAATGTGGGGAGTTTGTGTGTAGGAGAATGTGGGGAGTTTGTGTGGGTAGGAGAATGCGGGGAGTTTGTGTTTTTAGGAGAATGTGTGGAGTTTGTGTGGGTAGGAGAATGTGGGAAGTTTGTGTGGGTAGGAGAATGTGGGAAGTTTGTGTTGTTAGGATAATGTGTAGAGTTTGTGTGGGTAGGAGAATGTGGGAAGTTTGTGTTGTTAGGAGAATGTGTGGAGTATTTGTGGGTAGGAGAATGTGGGGAGTTTGTGTGGGTAGGAGAATCCGGGGAGTTTGTGTGTAGGAGAATGTGGGGAGTTTGTGTGGGTAGGAGAATGCGGGGAGTTTGAGTGTAGGAGAATGTAGGGAGTTTGTGTGTAGGAGAATGCGAGGAGTTTGTGTGTAGGAGAATGTGGGGAGTTTGTGTGGGTAGGAGAATGCGGGGAGTTTGTGTGTAGGAGAATGCGGCGAGTTTGTGTGTAGGAGAATGTGTGGAGTTTGTGTGTAGGAAAATGTGGAGAGTTTGTATGTAGGAGAATGTGGGGAGTTTGTGTGTAGGAGAATGTGGGGAGTTTGTGTGTAGGAGAATGTGGGGAGTTTGTGTTGTTAGGAGAATGTGGGGAGCTTGTGTGTAGGAGAATGCAGGGAGTTTGTGTGTAGGAGAATGTGGGGAGTTTGTGTGGGTAGGAGAATGCGGGGAGTTTGAGTGTAGGAGAATGTAGGGAGTTTGTGTGTAGGAGAATGCGAGGAGTTTGTGTGTAGGAGAATGTGGGGAGTTTGTGTGGGTAGGAGAATGCGGGGAGTTTGTGTGTAGGAGAATGCGGCGAGTTTGTGTGTAGGAGAATGTGTGGAGTTTGTGTGTAGGAAAATGTGGAGAGTTTGTATGTAGGAGAATGTGGGGAGTTTGTGTGTAGGAGAATGTGGGGAGTTTGTGTGTAGGAGAATGTGGGGAGTTTGTGTTGTTAGGAGAATGTGGGGAGCTTGTGTGTAGGAGAATGCAGGGAGTTTGTGTGTAGGAGAATGTGGGGAGTTTGTGTGGGTAGGAGAAAGCGGGGAGTTTGTGTTTTTAGAAGAATGTGTGGAGTTTGTAGGGGTAGGAGAATGTGAGAAGTTTGTGTTGTTAGGAGAATGTGGGGAGTTTGTGTTGTTAGGAGAATGTGTGAAGTTTGTGTTGTTAGGAGAATGTGTGGAGTTTGTGTGGGTAGGAGAATGTGGGGAGTTTTTTTGGGTAGGAGAATGTTGGTAGTTTGTGTGTAGAAGAATGCGGGGAGTTTGTGTGTAGGAGAATGTTGGGAGTTTGTGTGGGTAGGAGAATGCGGGGAGTTTGTGTTTTTAGGAGAATGTGTGGAGTTTGTGTGGGTAAGAGAATGTGGGAAGTTTGTGTGGGTAGGAGAATGTGGGAAGTTTGTGTTGTTAGGAGAATGTGTGGAGTTTGTGTGGGTAGGAGAATGTGGGGAGTTTGTGTGGGTAGGAGAATGCGGGGAGTTTGTTTGTAGTAAAATGTGGGGAGTTTGTGTGGGTAGGAGAATGTGGGGAGTTTGTGTGTAGGATAATGTGGGGAGTTTGTGTGTAGGAGAATGTGGGGAGTTTGTGTGTAGGAGAATGTGGGACGTTTGTGTGTAGGAGAATGTGGGGAGTTTGTGTGTAGGAGAATGTGGGGAGTTTGTGTGTAGAAGAATGCGGGGAGTTTGTGTGTAGGAGAATGTGGGGAGTTTGTGTTTTTAGGAGAATGTGTCGAGTTTGTGTGGGTAGGAGAATTTGGGAAGTTTGTGTGGGTAGGAGAATGTGGGGAGTTTTTGTGTAGGAGAATGTGGGGAGTTTGTGTGGGTAGGAGAATGCTGGGAGTTTGTGTGTAGGAGAATGTGGGGAGTTTGTGTGTAGGAGAATGTGGGGAGTTTGTGTGTAAAAGAATGTCAGGAGTTTGTGTGTAGGAGAATGCGGGGAGTTTGTGTGTAGGAGAATGTGAGGAGTTTGTGTGGGTAGGAGAATGCGCGGAGTTTGTGTGTAGGAGAATGCGGGGAGTTTGTGTTGGTAGGAGAATGCGGGCAGTTTGTGTTGTTAGGAGAATGTGTGGAGTTTGTGTGGGTAGGAAAATGTGGGGAGTTTGTGTGGGTAGATGAATGTGGGGAGTGTGTATGGGTAGGAGAATGTGGGGAGTTTGTGTGGGTAGGAGAATGCGGGAAGTTTGTGTGTAGGAGAATGTGGGGAGTTTGTGTGGGTAGGAGAATGTGGGGAGTTTGTGTGTAGGAGAATGTGTGGAGTTTGTGTGTAGGAGAATGTTGGGAGTTTGTGTGTAGAAGAATGTGGGTAGTTTGTGTGTAGGAGAATGTGGAGGGTTGTGTGTAGGAGAATGTGGGTAGTTTGTGTGTAGGAGAATGTGGGGAGTTTGTTTGTAGGAGAATGCGGGGAGTTTGTGTGGGTAGGAGTAGGATAATTTGGGGAGTTTGTGTGGGTAGGAGAATGTATGGAGTTTGTGTGTAGGACAATGTGGGGAGTTTGTGTGTAGGAGAATGTGGGGAGTTTGTGTGGGTAGGAGAATGCGGGGAGTTTGTGTTTTTAGGAGAATGTGTGGAGTTTGTGTGGGTAGGAGAATGTGGGAAGTTTGTGTGGGTAGGAGAATGTGGGAAGTTTGTGTTGTTAGGATAATGTGTAGAGTTTGTGTGGGTAGGAGAATGTGGGAAGTTTGTGTTGTTAGGAGAATGTGTGGAGTATTTGTGGGTAGGAGAATGTGGGGAGTTTGTGTGGGTAGGAGAATCCGGGGAGTTTGTGTGTAGGAGAATGTGGGGAGTTTGTGTGGGTAGGAGAATGCGGGGAGTTTGAGTGTAGGAGAATGTAGGGAGTTTGTGTGTAGGAGAATGCGAGGAGTTTGTGTGTAGGAGAATGTGGGGAGTTTGTGTGGGTAGGAGAATGCGGTGAGTTTGTGTGTAGGAGAATGCGGCGAGTTTGTGTGTAGGAGAATGTGTGGAGTTTGTGTGTAGGAAAATGTGGAGAGTTTGTATGTAGGAGAATGTGGGGAGTTTGTGTGTAGGAGAATGTGGGGAGTTTGTGTGTAGGAGAATGTGGGGAGTTTGTGTTGTTAGGAGAATGTGGGGAGCTTGTGTGTAGGAGAATGCAGGGAGTTTGTGTGTAGGAGAATGTGGGGAGTTTGTGTGGGTAGGAGAATGCGGGGAGTTTGAGTGTAGGAGAATGTAGGGAGTTTGTGTGTAGGAGAATGCGAGGAGTTTGTGTGTAGGAGAATGTGGGGAGTTTGTGTGGGTAGGAGAATGCGGGGAGTTTGTGTGTAGGAGAATGCGGCGAGTTTGTGTGTAGGAGAATGTGTGGAGTTTGTGTGTAGGAAAATGTGGAGAGTTTGTATGTAGGAGAATGTGGGGAGTTTGTGTGTAGGAGAATGTGGGGAGTTTGTGTGTAGGAGAATGTGGGGAGTTTGTGTTGTTAGGAGAATGTGGGGAGCTTGTGTGTAGGAGAATGCAGGGAGTTTGTGTGTAGGAGAATGTGGGGAGTTTGTGTGGGTAGGAGAAAGCGGGGAGTTTGTGTTTTTAGAAGAATGTGTGGAGTTTGTAGGGGTAGGAGAATGTGAGAAGTTTGTGTTGTTAGGAGAATGTGGGGAGTTTGTGTTGTTAGGAGAATGTGTGAAGTTTGTGTTGTTAGGAGAATGTGTGGAGTTTGTGTGGGTAGGAGAATGTGGGGAGTTTTTTTGGGTAGGAGAATGTTGGTAGTTTGTGTGTAGAAGAATGCGGGGAGTTTGTGTGTAGGAGAATGTTGGGAGTTTGTGTGGGTAGGAGAATGCGGGGAGTTTGTGTTTTTAGGAGAATGTGTGGAGTTTGTGTGGGTAAGAGAATGTGGGAAGTTTGTGTGGGTAGGAGAATGTGGGAAGTTTGTGTTGTTAGGAGAATGTGTGGAGTTTGTGTGGGTAGGAGAATGTGGGGAGTTTGTGTGGGTAGGAGAATGCGGGGAGTTTGTTTGTAGTAAAATGTGGGGAGTTTGTGTGGGTAGGAGAATGTGGGGAGTTTGTGTGTAGGATAATGTGGGGAGTTTGTGTGTAGGAGAATGTGGGGAGTTTGTGTGTAGGAGAATGTGGGACGTTTGTGTGTAGGAGAATGTGGGGAGTTTGTGTGTAGGAGAATGTGGGGAGTTTGTGTGTAGAAGAATGCGGGGAGTTTGTGTGTAGGAGAATGTGGGGAGTTTGTGTTTTTAGGAGAATGTGTCGAGTTTGTGTGGGTAGGAGAATTTGGGAAGTTTGTGTGGGTAGGAGAATGTGGGGAGTTTTTGTGTAGGAGAATGTGGGGAGTTTGTGTGGGTAGGAGAATGCTGGGAGTTTGTGTGTAGGAGAATGTGGGGAGTTTGTGTGTAGGAGAATGTGGGGAGTTTGTGTGTAAAAGAATGTCAGGAGTTTGTGTGTAGGAGAATGCGGGGAGTTTGTGTGTAGGAGAATGTGAGGAGTTTGTGTGGGTAGGAGAATGCGCGGAGTTTGTGTGTAGGAGAATGCGGGGAGTTTGTGTTGGTAGGAGAATGCGGGCAGTTTGTGTTGTTAGGAGAATGTGTGGAGTTTGTGTGGGTAGGAAAATGTGGGGAGTTTGTGTGGGTAGATGAATGTGGGGAGTGTGTATGGGTAGGAGAATGTGGGGAGTTTGTGTGGGTAGGAGAATGCGGGAAGTTTGTGTGTAGGAGAATGTGGGGAGTTTGTGTGGGTAGGAGAATGTGGGGAGTTTGTGTGTAGGAGAATGTGTGGAGTTTGTGTGTAGGAGAATGTTGGGAGTTTGTGTGTAGAAGAATGTGGGTAGTTTGTGTGTAGGAGAATGTGGAGGGTTGTGTGTAGGAGAATGTGGGTAGTTTGTGTGTAGGAGAATGTGGGGAGTTTGTTTGTAGGAGAATGCGGGGAGTTTGTGTGTAGGAGAATGTGGTGAGTGTGTGTGGGTAGGAGAATGCGGGGAGTTTGTGTTTTTAGGAGAATGTGTCGAGTTTGTGTGGGTAGGAGAATTTGGGAAGTTTGTGTGGGTAGGAGAATGTGGGGAGTTTTTGTGTAGGAGAAGGTGGGGAGTTTGTGTGGGTAGGAGAATGCTAGGAGTTTGTGTGTAGGAGAATGTGGGGAGTTTGTGTGTAGGAGAATGTGGGGAGTTTGTGTGGGTAGGAGAATGCGGGGAGTTTGTGTGTAGAAGAATGTGTGGAGTTTGTGTGGGTAGGAGAATGCGGAGAGTGTGTGTTGTTAGGAGAATAAGTGGAGATTTTGTGTAGGAGAATGTGGGGAGTTTGTGTAGGTAGGAGAATGCTGGCAGTTTGTGTATAGGAGAATGTGGGGAGTTTGTGTGTAGGAGAATGTGGGGAGTTTGTGTGCAGGAGAATGTGGGGAGTTTGTGTGGGTAGGAGAATGCGGGGAGTTTGTGTGTAGGAGAATGCGGCGAGTTTGTGTGGATAGGAGAATGCGGGGAGTTTGTGTGGGTAGGAGAATGCGGGGAGTTTGTGTGTAGGAGAATGTGTGGAGTTTGTGTGGGTAGGAGAATGCGGGGAGTTTGTGTGTAGGAGAATGTGGGGAGTTTGTGTGGGTAGGAGAATGCGGGGAGTTTGTGTGTAGAAGAATGTGTGGAGTTTGTGTGGGTAGGAGAATGGGCGGGGAGTTTGTGTTGTTAGGAGAATGTGTGTAGTTTGTGTGGGTAGGAGAATGTGGGGAGTTTGTGTGGGTAGGAGAATGTGGGAAGTGTGTATGGGTAGGAGAATGTGGGGAGTTTGTGTGGGTAGGAGTAGGATAATTTGGGGAGTTTGTGTGGGTAGGAGAATGTGGGGAGTTTGTGTGTAGGACAATGTGGGGAGTTTGTGTGTAGGAGAATGTGGGGAGTTTGTGTGGGTAGGAGAATGCGGGGAGTTTGTGTTTTTAGGAGAATGTGTGGAGTTTGTGTGGGTAGGAGAATGTGGGAAGTTTGTGTGGGTAGGAGAATGTGGAAAGTTTGTGTTGTTAGGATAATGTGTAGAGTTTGTGTGGGTAGGAGAATGTGAAAAGTTTGTGTTGTTAGGAGAATGTGTGGAGTATTTGTGGGTGGGAGAATGTGGGGAGTTTGTGTGGGTAGGAGAATCCGGGGAGTTTGTGTGTAGGAGAATGTGGGGAGTTTGTGTGGGTAGGAGAATGCGGGGAGTTTGAGTGTAGGAGAATGTAGGGAGTTTGTGTGTAGGAGAATGCGAGGAGTTTGTGTGTAGGAGAATGTGGGGAGTTTGTGTGGGTAGGAGAATGCGGGGAGTTTGTGTGTAGGAGAATGCGGCGAGTTTGTGTGTAGGAGAATGTGGAGAGTTTGTATGTAGGAGAATGTGGGGAGTTTGTGTGTATTAGAATGTGGGGAGTTTGTGTGTAGGAGAATGTGGGGAGTTTGTGTTGTTAGGAGAATGCAGGGAGCTTGTGTGTAGGAGAATGCGCGAGTTTGTGTGTAGGAGAATGTGGGGAGTTTGTGTGGGTAGGAGAAAGCGGGGAGTTTGTGTTTTTAGAAGAATGTGTGGAGTTTGTAGGGGTAGGAGAATGTGAGAAGTTTGTGTTGTTAGGAGAATGTGTGGAGTTTGTGTTGTTAGGAGAATGTGTGAAGTTTGTGTTGTTAGGAGAATGTGTGGAGTTTGTGTGGGTAGGAGAATGTGGGGAGTTTTTTTGGGTAGGAGAATGTTGGTAGTTTGTGTGTAGAAGAATGCGGGGAGTTTGTGTGTAGGAGAATGTTGGGAGTTTGTGTGGGTAGGAGAATGCGGGGAGTTTGTGTTTTTAGGAGAATGTGTGGAGTTTGTGTGGGTAGGAGAATGTGGGAAGTTTGTGTGGGTAGGAGAATGTGGGAAGTTTGTGTTGTTAGGAGAATGTGTGGAGTTTGTGTGGGTAGGAGAATGTGGGGAGTTTGTGTGGGTAGGAGAATGTGGGAAGTGTGTATGGGTAGGAGAATGTGAGGAGTTTGTGTGGGTAGGAGTAGGATAATTTGGGGAGTTTGTGTGGGTAGGAGAATGTGGGGAGTTTGTGTGTAGGAGAATGTGGGGAGTTTTTGTGTAGGAGAAGGTGGGGAGTTTGTGTGGGTAGGAGAATGCTAGGAGTTTGTGTGTAGGAGAATGTGGGGAGTTTGTGTGTAGGAGAATGTGGGGAGTTTGTGTGGGTAGGAGAATGCGGGGAGTTTGTGTGTAGAAGAATGTGTGGAGTTTGTGTGGGTAGGAGAATGCGGAGAGTTTGTGTTGTTAGGAGAATGTGTGGAGATTTTGTGTAGGAGAATGTGGGGAGTTTGTGTAGGTAGGAGAATGCTGGCAGTTTGTGTATAGGAGAATGTGGGGAGTTTGTGTGTAGGAGAATGTGGGGAGTTTGTGTGCAGGAGAATGTGGGGAGTTTGTGTGGGTAGGAGAATGCGGGGAGTTTGTGTGTAGGAGAATGCGGCGAGTTTGTGTGGATAGGAGAATGCGGGGAGTTTGTGTGGGTACGAGAATGCGGGGAGTTTGTGTGTAGGAGAATGTGTGGAGTTTGTGTGGGTAGGAGAATGCGGGGAGTTTGTGTGTAGGAGAATGTGGGGAGTTTGTCTGGGTAGGAGAATGCGGGGAGTTTGTGTGGGTAGAAGAATGTGTGGAGTTTGTGTGGGTAGGAGAATGGGCGGGGAGTTTGTGTTGTTAGGAGAATGTTTGTAGTTTGTGTGGGTAGGAGAATGTGGGGTGTTTGTGTCGGTAGGAGAATGTGGGAAGTGTGTATGGGTAGGAGAATGTGGGGAGTTTGTGTGGGTAGGAGTAGGATAATTTGGGGAGTTTGTGTGGGTAGGAGAATGTGGGGAGTTTGTGTGTAGGACAATGTGGGGAGTTTGTGTGTAGGAGAATGTGGGGAGTTTGTGTGGGTAGGAGAATGCGGGGAGTTTGTGTTTTTAGGAGA
The DNA here is from genome assembly GCA_949126835.1 of Anisus vortex. NCBI lineage: Eukaryota > Metazoa > Mollusca > Gastropoda > Planorbidae > Anisus > Anisus vortex. The sequence continues at coordinate 1,078,460 of CASBPS010000186.1, forward strand.
ATGTGTGGAGTTTGTGTGGGTAGGAGAATGTGGGAAGTTTGTGTGGGTAGGAGAATGTGGAAAGTTTGTGTTGTTAGGATAATGTGTAGAGTTTGTGTGGGTAGGAGAATGTGGGAAGTTTGTGTTGTTAGGAGAATGTGTTGAGTATTTGTGGGTAGGAGAATGTGGGGAGTTTGTGTGGGTAGGAGAATCCGGGGAGTTTGTGTGTAGGAGAATGTGGGGAGTTTGTGTGGGTAGGAGAATGCGGGGAGTTTGAGTGTAGGAGAATGTAGGGAGTTTGTGTGTAGGAGAATGCGAGGAGTTTGTGTGTAGGAGAATGTGGGGAGTTTGTGTGGGTAGGAGAATGCGGGGAGTTTGTGTGTAGGAGAATGCGGCGAGTTTGTGTGTAGGAGAATGTGTGGAGTTTGTGTGTAGGAAAATGTGGAGAGTTTGTATGTAGGAGAATGTGGGGAGTTTGTGTGTAGGAGAATGTGGGGAGTTTGTGTTGTTAGGAGAATGCAGGGAGCTTGTGTGTAGGAGAATGCGCGAGTTTGTGTGTAGGAGAATGTGGGGAGTTTGTGTGGGTAGGAGAAAGCGGGGAGTTTGTGTTTTTAGAAGAATGTGTGGAGTTTGTAGGGGTAGGAGAATGTGAGAAGTTTGTGTTGTTAGGAGAATGTGTGGAGTTTGTGTTGTTAGGAGAATGTGTGAAGTTTGTGTTGTTAGGAGAATGTGTGGAGTTTGTGTGGGTAGGAGAATGTGGGGAGTTTTTTTGGGTAGGAGAATGTTGGTAGTTTGTGTGTAGAAGAATGCGGGGAGTTTGTGTGTAGGAGAATGTTGGGAGTTTGTGTGGGTAGGAGAATGCGGGGAGTTTGTGTTTTTAGGAGAATGTGTGGAGTTTGTGTGGGTAGGAGAATGTGGGAAGTTTGTGTGGGTAGGAGAATGTGGGAAGTTTGTGTTGTTAGGAGAATGTGTGGAGTTTGTGTGGGTAGGAGAATGTGGGGAGTTTGTGTGGGTAGGAGAATGTGGGAAGTGTGTATGGGTAGGAGAATGTGGGGAGTTTGTGTGGGTAGGAGTAGGATAATTTGGGGAGTTTGTGTGGGTAGGAGAATGTGGGGAGTTTGTGTGTAGGAGAATGTGGGGAGTTTGTGTGTAGGAGAATGTGGGGAGTTTGTGTGGGTAGGAGAATGCGGGGAGTTTGTGTTTTTAGGAGAATGTGTGGAGTTTGTGTGGGTAGGAGAATGTGGGAAGTTTGTGTGGGTAGGAGAATGTGGGAAGTTTGTGTTGTTAGGATAATGTAAAGAGTTTGTGTGGGTAGGAAAATGTGGGAAGTTTGTGTTGTTAGGAGAATGTGTGGAGTATTTGTGGGTAGGAGAATGTGGGGAGTTTGTGTGGGTAGGAGAATCCGGGGAGTTTGTATGTAGGAGAATGTGGGGAGTTTGTGTGGGTAGGAGAATGCGGGGAGTTTGAGTGTAGGAGAATGTAGGGAGTTTGTGTGTAGGAGAATGCGGGGAGTTTGTGTGTAGGAGAATGTGGGGAGTTTGTGTGGGTAGGAGAATGCGGGGAGTTTGTGTGTAGGAGAATGCGGCGAGTTTGTGTGTAGGAGAATGTGTGGAGTTTGTGTGTAGGAAAATGTGGAGAGTTTGTATGTAGGAGAATGTGGGGAGTTTGTGTGTAGGAGAATGTGGGGAGTTTGTGTTGTTAGGAGAATGTGGGGAGCTTGTGTGTAGGAGAATGCGGGGAGTTTGTGTGTAGGAGAATGTGGGGAGTTTGTGTGGGTAGGAGATAGCGGGGAGTTTGTGTTTTTAGAAGAATGTGTGGAGTTTGTAGGGGTAGGAGAATGTGAGAAGTTTGTGTTGTTAGGAGAATGTATGGAGTTTGTGTTGTTAGGAGAATGTGTGGAGTTTGTGTGGGTAGGAGAATGTGGGGAGTTTTTTTGGGTAGGAGAATGTTGGTAGTTTGTGTGTAGAAGAATGCGGGGAGTTTGTGTGTAGGAGAATGTTGGGAGTTTGTGTGGGTAGGAGAATGCGGGGAGTTTGTGTTTTTAGGAGAATGTGTGGAGTTTGTGTGGGTAGGAGAATGTGGGAACTTTGTGTGGTTAGGAGAAAGTGGGAAGTTTGTGTTGTTAGGAGAATGTGTGGAGTTTGTGTGGGTAGAAGAATGTGTAAAGTTTGCGTTGTTAGGAGAATGTGTGGAAATTGTGTGGGTAGGAGAATGTGGGGAGTTTGTGTGGGTAGGAGAATGCGGGGAGTTTGTGTGTAGTAAAATGTGGGGAGTTTGTGTGGGTAGGAGAATGTGGGGAGTTTGTGTGTAGGAGAATGTGGGGAGTTTGTGTGTAAAAAATGTGGGGAGTTTGTGTGTAGGAGAATGTGGGACGTTTGTGTGTAGGAGAATGTAGGGAGTTTGTGTGTAGGAGAATGTGGGGAGTTTGTGTGTAGAAGAATGCAGGGAGTTTGTGTGTAGGAGAATGTGGGGAGTTTGTGTTTTTAGGAGAATGTGTCGCGTTTGTGTGGGTAGGAGAATTTGGGAAGTTTGTGTGGGTAGGAGAATGTGGGGAGTTTTTGTATAGGAGAATGTGGGGAGTTTGTGTGGGTAGGAGAATGCTGGGAGTTTGTGTGTAGGAGAATGTGGGGAGTTTGTGTGTAGGAGAATGTGGGGAGTTTGTGTGTAGAAGAATGTCAGGAGTTTGTGTGTAGGAGAATGCGGAAAGTTTGTGTGTAGGAGAATGTGGGGAGTTTGTGTGGGTAGGAGAATGCGCGGAGTTTGTTAGTAGGAGTCGGGGAGTTTGTGTGGGTAGGAGAATGCGGGCAGTTTGTGTTGTTAGGAGAATGTGTGGAGTTTGTGTGGGTAGGAAAATGTGGGGAGTTTGTGTGGGTAGAAGAATGTGGGGAGTGTGTATGGGTAGGAGAATGTGGGGAGTTTGTGTGGGTAGGAGAATGCCGGAAGTTTGTGTGTAGGAGAATGTGGGGAGTTTGTGTGGGTAGGAGAATGTGGGGAGTTTGTGTGTAGGAGAATGTGGGGAGTTTGTGTGTAGGAGAATGTTGGGAGTTTGTGTGTAGGAGAATGTGGGTAGTTTGTGTTTTTAGGAGAATGTGGGGGGTTTGTGTGTAGGAGAATGTGGGTAGTTTGTGTGTAGGAGAATGTGGGGAGTTTGTGTGTAGGAGAATGCGGGGAGTTTGTGTGTAGGAGAATGTGGGGAGTGTGTGTGGGTAGGAGAATGCGGGGAGTTTGTGTTTTTAGGAGAATGTGTCGAGTTTGTGTGGGTAGGAGAATTTGGGAAGTTTGTGTGGGTAGGAGAATGTGGGGAGTTTTTGTGTAGGAGAAGGTGGGGAGTTTGTGTGGGTAGGAGAATGCTAGGAGTTTGTGTGTAGGAGAATGTGGGGAGTTTGTGTGTAGGAGAATGTGGGGAGTTTGTGAGTTTGTGTGGGTAGGAGAATGCGGGGAGTTTGTGTGTAGAAGAATGTGTGGAGTTTGTGTGGGTAGGAGAATGCGGAGAGTTTGTGTTGTTAGGAGAATGTGTGGAGTTTTTGTGGGTAGGAGAATGTGGGGAGTTTGTGTGGGTAGGAGAATGCTGGCAGTTTGTGTATAGGAGAATGTGGGGAGTTTGTGTGTAGGAGAATGTGGGGAGTTTGTGTGCAGGAGAATGTGGGGAGTTTGTGTGGGTAGGAGAATGCGGGGAGTTTGTGTGTAGGAGAATGCGGCGAGTTTGTGTGGATAGGAGAATGCAGGGAGTTTGTGTGGGTAGGAGAATGCGGGGAGTTTGTGTGTAGGAGAATGTGTGGAGTTTGTGTTTAGGAGAATGTGAGGAGTTTGTATGTAGGAGAATGTGGGGAGTTTGTGTGTAAGAGAATGTGGGGAGTTTGTGTGTAGGAGAATGTGGGGAGTTTGTGTTGTTAGGAGAATGTGGGGAGCTTGTGTGTATGAGAATGCGGGGAGTTTGTGTGTAGGAGAATGTGGGGAGTTTGTGTGGGTAGGAGAAAGCGGGGAGTTTGTGTTTTTAGAAGAATGTGTGGAGTTTGTAGGGGTAGGAGAATGTGAGAAGTTTGTGTTGTAAGGAGAATGTGTGGAGTTTGTGTTGTTAGGAGAATGTGTGAAGTTTGTGTTGTTAGGAGAATGTGTGGAGTTTGCGTGGGTAGGAGAATGTGGGGAGTTTTTGTGGGTAGGAGAATGTTGGTAGTTTTTGTGTAGGAGAATGCGGGGAGTTTGTGTGTAGGAGAATGTTGGGAGTTTGTGTGGGTAGGAGAATGCGGGGAGTTTGTGTGTAGGAGAATGCGGGGAGTTTGTGTGTAGGAGAATGTGGGGAGTTTGTGTGGGTAGGAGAAAGCGGGGAGTTTGTGTTTTTAGAAGAATGTGTGGAGTTTGTAGGGGTAGGAGAATGTGTGGAGTTTGTGTGGGTAGGAGTATGTGGGAAGTTTGTGTGGGTAGGAGAATGTGGGAAGTTTGTGTTTTTAGGAGAATGTGTGGAGTTGGTGTGGGTAGGAGAATGTGTGAAGTTTGCGTTGTTAGGAGAATGTGTGGAGTTTGTGTGGGTAGGAGAATGTGGGGAGTTTGTGTGGATAGGAGAATGCGGGGAGTTTGTGTGTAGTAAAATGTGGGGCGTTTGTGTGTAGGAGAATGCGGGGAGTTTGTGTGTAGGAGAATGTGGGGAGTTTATGTGGGTAGGAGAATGCGGGGAGTTTGTGTTTTTAGGAGAATGTGTCGAGTTTGTGTGGGTAGGAGAATTGGGGAAGTTTGTGTGGGTAGGAGAATGTGGGGAGTTTTTGTGTAGGAGAATGTGGGGAGTTTGTGTGGGTAGGAGAATGCTGGGAGTTTGTGTGTAGGAGAATGTGGGGAGTTTGTGTGTAGGAGAATGTGTGGAGTTTGTGTGTAGAAGAATGTCAGGAGTTTGTGTGTAGGAGAATGCGGGGAGTTTGTGTGTAGGAGAATGTGGGGAGTTTGTGTGGGTAGGAGAATGCGGGGAGTTTGTGTGTAGGAGAATGCGGGATGTTTGTGTGGGTAGGAGAATGCGGGGAGTTTGTGCGTAGAAGAATGTGTAAAGTTTGTGTGGGTAGGAGAATGCGGGGAGTTTGTGTTGTTAGGAGAATGTGTGGAGTTTGTGTGGGTAGGAGAATGTGGGGAGTTTGTGTGGGTAGGAGAATGCGGGAAGTTTGTGTGTAGGAGAATGTGCGGAGTTTGTGTGGGTAGGAGAATGTGGGGAGTTTGTGTTTAGGAGAATGTGGGGAGTTTGTGTGTAGGAGAATGTGGGGAGTTTGTGTGTAGGAGAATGTGGGGAGTTTGTGTGTAGGAGAATGTGGGGGTTTTGTGTGTAGAAGAATGTGAGGAGCTTGTGTGTAGGAGAATGCGGGAAGTTTATGTGTAGGAGAATGTGGGGAGTTTGTGTGGGTAGGAGAATGCGGGGAGTTTGTGTTTTTAGGAGAATGTGTCGAGTTTTTGTGGGTAGGAGAATTTGGGAAGTTTGTGTGGGTAGGAGAATGTGGGGAGTTTTTGTGTAGGAGAATGTGGGGAGTATGTGTGGGTAGGAGAATGCTGGGAGTTTGTGTGTAGGAGAATGTGGGGAGTTTGTGTGTAGGAGAATGTGGGGATTTTGAGTGTAGAAGAATTTCAGGAGTTTGTGTGTAGGAGAATGCGGGGAGTTTGTGTGTAGGAGAATGTGGGAAGTTTGTGTGGGTAGGAGAATGCGGAGAGTTTGTGTGTAGGAGAATGTGGGGAGTTTGTGTGGGTAGGAGAATGCGGGGAGTTTGTGTGTAGAAGAATGTGTGGTGTTTGTGTGGGTAGGAGAATGCGGGGAGTTTGTGTTGTTAGGAAAATGTGTGTTGTTTGTGTGGGTTGGAGAATGTGGGGAATTTGTGTGGGTAAGAGAATGTGGGGAGTGTGTATGGGTAGGAGAATGTGGGGAATTTGTGTGGGTAGGAGAATGTGGGGAGTTTATGTGTAGGAGAATGTGGGGAGTTTGTGTGTAGAAGAATGTGGGGAGTTTGTGTGTAGGAGAATGTGGGGAGTTTGTGTGTAGGAGAATGTGGGGAGTTTTTGTGTAGGAGAATGTGGGGAGTTTGTGTGGGTAGGAGAATGCTGGCAGTTTGTGTATAGGAGAATGTGGGGAGTTTGTGTGTAGGAGAATGTGGGGAGTTTGTGTGAAGAAGAATGTCAGAAGTTTGTGTGTAGGAGAATGCGGAGAGTTTGTGTGTAGGAGAATGTGGGGAGTTTGTGTGGGTAGGAGAATGCGGGGAGTTTGTGTGTAGGAGAATGTGGGGAGTTTGTGTAGGTAGGAGAATGCGGGGAGTTTGTGTGTAGGAGAATGTGTGGAGTTTGTGTGGGTAGGAGAATGGGCGGGGAGTTTGTGTTGTTAGGAGAATGGGTGTAGTTTGTGTAGGTAGGAGAATGTGGGGAGTTTGTGTGGGTAGGAGAATGTGGGGAGTGTGTATGGGTAGGAGAATGTGGGGAGTGAGTGTGGGTAGGAGAATGTGTGGAGTTTGTGTGGGTAGGAGAATGTGGGAAGTTTGTGTTGTTAGGAGAATGTGTGGAGTATGTAGGGGCAGGAGAATGTGGGGAGTTTGTGTGGGTAGGAGAATGCGGGGAGTTTGTGTGTAGGATAATGTGGGGAGTTTGTGTGGGTAGGAGAATGCGGGGAGTTTGAGTGTAGGAGAATGCGGGGAGTTTGTGTGTAGGAGAATGTGGGGAGTTTGTGTGGGTAGGAGAATGCGGGGAGTTTGTGTGTAGGAGAATGCGGCGAGTTTGTGTGGATAGGAGAATGCGGGGAGTTTGTGTGGGTAGGAGAATGCGGGGAGTTTGTGTGTATGAGAATGTGTGGAGTTTGTGTGTAGGAGAATGTGGGGAGTTTGTGTGTAGGAGAATGTGGGGACTTTAGGTGTAGAAGAACGTCAGGAGTTTGTGCGTAGGAGAATGCGGGGAGTTTGTGTGTAGGAGAATGTGGGAAGTTTGTGTGGGTAGGAGAATGCGGGGAGTTTGTATGTAGGAGAATGCGGGGAGTTTGTGTGGGTAGGAGAATGCGAAGAGATTGTGTGTAGAAGAATGTGTGGAGTTTGTGTGGGTAGGAGAATGCGGGGAGTTTGTGTTGTTAGGAGAATAAGTGGAGTTTGTTTGGGTAGGAGAATGTGGAGAGTTTGTGTGGGTAGGAGAATGTGGGGAGTGTGTATGGGTAGGAGAATGTGGGGAGTTTGTGTGTAGGAGAATGTGGGGAGTTTGTGTTGTTAGGAGAATGTGGGGAGCTTGTGTTTAGGAGAATGCGAAGAGTTTGTGTGTAGGAGAATGTGGGGAGTTTGTGTGGGTAGGAGAAAGCGGGGAGTTTGTGTTTTTAGGAGAATGTGTGGAGTTTGTAGGGGTAGGAGAATGTGAGAAGTTTGTTTTGTTAGGAGAATGTGTAGAGTTTGTGTTGTTAGGAGAATGTGTAAAGTTTGTGTTGTTAGGAGAATGTGTGGAATTTGTGTGGGTAGGAGAATAATGTGGGGAGTTTTTTTGGGTAGGAGAATGTTGGTAGTTTGTGTGTAGGAGAATGCGGGGAGTTTGTGTGTAGGAGAATGTTGGGAGTTTGTGTGGGTAGGAGAATGCGGGGAGTTTGTGTTTTTAGGAGAATGTGTGGAGTTTGTGTGGGAAGGAGAATGTGTGAAGTTTGTGTTGTTAGGAGAATGTGTAGAGTTTGTGTGGGTAGGAGAATGTGTGAAGTTTGCGTTGTTAGGAGAATGTGTGGAGTTTGTGTGGGTAGGAGAATGTGGGGAGTTTGTGTGGGTAGGAGAATGCGGGGAGTTTGTGTGTAGTAAAATGTGGGGAGTTTGTGTGGGTAGGAGAATGCGGGGAGTTTGTGTTTTTAGGAGAATATGTCGAGTTTCTGTGGGTAGGAGAATTTGGGGAGTTTATGTGTAGGAGAATGTGGTGGGTTTGTGTGTAGGAGAATGTGGGGAGTTTGTGTGTTGGAGAATGTGGGGAGTTTGTGTGTAGGAGAATGCGGGGAGTTTGTGTGTAGGAGAATGTGGGGAGTTTATGTGGGTAGGAGAATGCGGGGAGTTTGTGTTTTTAGGAGAAAATGTCGAGTTTCTGTGGGTAGGAGAATTTGGGAAGTTTGTGTGGGTAGGAGAATAAGGGGAATTTTTGTGTAGGAGAATGTGGGGAGTTTGTGTGGGTAGGAGAATGCTGAAAGTTTGTGTGTAGGAGAATGTGGGGAGTTTGTGTGTAGAAGAATGTCAGGAGTTTGTGTGTAGGAGAATGCGGGGAGTTTGTGTGTAGGAGAATGTGGGGAGTTTGTGTGGGTAGGAGAATGCGGGGAGTTTGTGTGTAGGAGAATGCGGGGAGTTTGTGTGGGTAGGAGAATGCGGGGAGTTTGTGTGTAGAAGAATGTGTGGAGTTTGTGTGGGTAGGAGAATGCGGGGAGTTTGTGTTGTTAGGAGAATGTGTGGAGTTTGTGTAGGTAGGAGAATGTGGGGAGTTTGTGTGGGTAGGAGAATGCGGGGAGTTTGTGTGTAGTAAAATGTGGGGAGTTTGTGTGGGTAGGAGAATGCGGGGAGTTTGTGTTTTTAGGAGAATATGTCGAGTTTCTGTGGGTAGGAGAATTTGGGGAGTTTATGTGTAGGAGAATGTGGTGGGTTTGTGTGTAGGAGAATGTGGGGAGTTTGTTTGTTGGAGAATGTGGGGAGTGTGTGTGTAGGAGAATGCGGGGAGTTTGTGTGTAGGAGAATGTGGGGAGTTTATGTGGGTGGGAGAATGCGGGGAGTTTGTGTTTTTAGGAGAATATGTCGAGTTTCTGTGGGTAGGAGAATTTGGGAAGTTTGTGTGGGTAGGAGAATAAGGGGAATTTTTGTGTAGGAGAATGTGGGGAGTTTGTGTGGGTAGGAGAATGCTGAAAGTTTGTGTGTAGGAGAATGCGGGGAGTTTGTGTGTAGGAGAATGTGGGGAGTTTGTGTGGGTAGGAGAATGCGGGGAGTTTGTGTGTAGGAGAATGCGGGGAGTTTGTGTGGGTAGGAGAATGCGGGGAGTTTGTGTGTAGAAGAATGTGTGGAGTTTGTGTGGGTAGGAGAATGCGGGGAGTTTGTGTTGTTAGGAGAATGTGTGGAGTTTGTGTAGGTAGGAGAATGTGGGGAGTTTGTGTGGGTAGGAGAATGTGGGGAGTGTGTATGGGTAGGAGAATGTGGGGAGTTTGTGTGGGTAGGAGAATGCGGGGAGTTTGTGTGTAGGAGAATGTGGGGAGTTTGTGTGGGTAGGAGAATGTGGGGAGTTTGTGTGTAGGAGAATGTGGGGAGTTTGTGTGGGTAGGAGAATGTGGGGAGTTTGTGTGTAGGAGAATGTGGGGAGTTTGTTTGTAAGAGAATGCGGGGAGTTTGTGTGTAGGAGAATGTGGGGAGTTTGTGTGGAAAGGAGAATGCGGGGAGTTTGTGTTTTTAGGAGAATGTGTCGACTTTGTGTGGGTAGGAGAATTTGGGAAGTTTATGTGGGTAGGAGAATGTGGGGAGTTTGTGTGGGTAGGAGAATGCGGGGAGTTTGTGTTGTTAGGAGAATAAGTGGAGTTTGTTTGGGTAGGAGAATGTGGAGAGTTTGTGTGGGTAGGAGAATGTGGGGAGTGTGTATGGGTAGGAGAATGTGGGGAGTTTGTGTGTAGGAGAATGTGGGGAGTTTGTGTTGTTAGGAGAATGTGGGGAGCTTGTGTTTAGGAGAATGCGAAGAGTTTGTGTGTAGGAGAATGTGGGGAGTTTGTGTGGGTAGGAGAAAGCGGGGAGTTTGTGTTTTTAGGAGAATGTGTGGAGTTTGTAGGGGTAGGAGAATGTGAGAAGTTTGTTTTGTTAGGAGAATGTGTGGAGTTTGTGTTGTTAGGAGAATGTGTAAAGTTTGTGTTGTTAGGAGAATGTGTGGAATTTGTGTGGGTAGGAGAATAATGTGGGGAGTTTTTTTAGGGTAGGAGAATGTTGGTAGTTTGTGTGTAGGAGAATGCGGGGAGTTTGTGTGTAGGAGAATGTTGGGAGTTTGTGTGGGTAGGAGAATGCGGGGAGTTTGTGTTTTTAGGAGAATGTGTGGAGTTTGTGTGGGAAGGAGAATGTGTGAAGTTTGTGTTGTTAGGAGAATGTGTAGAGTTTGTGTGGGTAGGAGAATGTGTGAAGTTTGCGTTGTTAGGAGAATGTGTGGAGTTTGTGTGGGTAGGAGAATGTGGGGAGTTTGTGTGGGTAGGAGAATGCGGGGAGTTTGTGTGTAGTAAAATGTGGGGAGTTTGTGTGGGTAGGAGAATGCGGGGAGTTTGTGTTTTTAGGAGAATATGTCGAGTTTCTGTGGGTAGGAGAATTTGGGGAGTTTATGTGTAGGAGAATGTGGTGGGTTTGTGTGTAGGAGAATGTGGGGAGTTTGTGTGTTGGAGAATGTGGGGAGTTTGTGTGTAGGAGAATGCGGGGAGTTTGTGTGTAGGAGAATGTGGGGAGTTTATGTGGGTAGGAGAATGCGGGGAGTTTGTGTTTTTAGGAGAATATGTCGAGTTTCTGTGGGTAGGAGAATTTGGGAAGTTTGTGTGGGTAGGAGAATAAGGGGAATTTTTGTGTAGGAGAATGTGGGGAGTTTGTGTGGGTAGGAGAATGCTGAAAGTTTGTGTGTAGGAGAATGTGGGGAGTTTGTGTGTAGAAGAATGTCAGGAGTTTGTGTGTAGGAGAATGCGGGGAGTTTGTGTGTAGGAGAATGTGGGGAGTTTGTGTGGGTAGGAGAATGCGGGGAGTTTGTGTGTAGGAGAATGCGGGGAGTTTGTGTGGGTAGGAGAATGCGGGGAGTTTGTGTGTAGAAGAATGTGTGGAGTTTGTGTGGGTAGGAGAATGCGGGGAGTTTGTGTTGTTAGGAGAATGTGTGGAGTTTGTGTAGGTAGGAGAATGTGGGGAGTTTGTGTGGGTAGGAGAATGCGGGGAGTTTGTGTGTAGTAAAATGTGGGGAGTTTGTGTGGGTAGGAGAATGCGGGGAGTTTGTGTTTTTAGGAGAATATGTCGAGTTTCTGTGGGTAGGAGAATTTGGGGAGTTTATGTGTAGGAGAATGTGGTGGGTTTGTGTGTAGGAGAATGTGGGGAGTTTGTGTGTTGGAGAATGTGGGGAGTTTGTGTGTAGGAGAATGCGGGGAGTTTGTGTGTAGGAGAATGTGGGGAGTTTATGTGGGTAGGAGAATGCGGGGAGTTTGTGTTTTTAGGAGAATATGTCGAGTTTCTGTGGGTAGGAGAATTTGGGAAGTTTGTGTGGGTAGGAGAATAAGGGGAATTTTTGTGTAGGAGAATGTGGGGAGTTTGTGTGGGTAGGAGAATGCTGAAAGTTTGTGTGTAGGAGAATGTGGGGAGTTTGTGTGTAGAAGAATGTCAGGAGTTTGTGTGTAGGAGAATGCGGGGAGTTTGTGTGTAGGAGAATGTGGGGAGTTTGTGTGGGTAGGAGAATGCGGGGAGTTTGTGTGTAGGAGAATGCGGGGAGTTTGTGTGGGTAGGAGAATGCGGGGAGTTTGTGTGTAGAAGAATGTGTGGAGTTTGTGTGGGTAGGAGAATGCGGGGAGTTTGTGTTGTTAGGAGAATGTGTGGAGTTTGTGTAGGTAGGAGAATGTTGGGAGTTTGTGTGGGTAGGAGAATGTGGGGAGTGTGTATGGGTAGGAGAATGTGGGGAGTTTGTGTGGGTAGGAGAATGCGGGGAGTTTGTGTGTAGGAGAATGTGGGGAGTTTGTGTGGGTAGGAGAATGTGGGGAGATTGTGTGTAGGAGAATGTGGGGAGTTTGTGTGGGTAGGAGAATGTGGGGAGTTTGTGTGTAGGAGAATGTGGGGAGTTTGTTTGTAAGAGAATGCGGGGAGTTTGTGTGTAGGAGAATGTGGGGAGTTTGTGTGGAAAGGAGAATGCGGGGAGTTTGTGTTTTTAGGAGAATGTGTCGACTTTGTGTGGGTAGGAGAATTTGGGAAGTTTATGTGGGTAGGAGAATGTGGGGAGTTTTTGTGTAGGAGAATGTGGGGAGTTTGTGTGGGTAGGAGAATGCTGGGAGTTTGTGTGTAGGAGAATGTGGGGAGTTTGTGTGTAGGAGAATGTGGGGAGTTTGTGTGTACAAGAATGTCAGGAGTTTGTGTGTAGGAGAATTTGGGAAGTTTGTGTGGGTAGGAGAATGTGGGAAGTTTTTGTGTAGGAGAATGTGGGGAGTTTGTGTGGGTAGGAGAATGCTGGGAGTTTGTGTAGGAGAATGTGGGGAGTTTGTGTGTAGGTGAATGTAGGGAGTTTGTGTGTAGAAGAATGTCAGGAGTTTGTGTGTAGGAGAATGCGGGGAGTTTGTGTGTAGGAGAATGTGGGGAGTTTGTGTGGGTAGGAGAATGCGGGGAGTTTGTGTGTAGAAGAATGTGTGGAGTTTGTGTGGGTAGGAGAATGCGGGGAGTTTGTGTGTAGGAGAATGTGGGGAGTTTGTGTGTAGGAGAATTTGGGGAGTTTGTGTGTAGGAGAATGTGGGGAGTTTGTGTGTAGGAGAATGTGGGGAGTTTGTGTGTAGGAGTATGCGGGGAGTTTGTGTGTAGGAGAATGTGGGGAGTTTGTGTGGGTAGGAGAATGTGGGGAGTTTGTGTTTTTAGGAGAATGTGTGGAGTTTGTGTGGGTAGGAGAATGTTGGAAGTTTGTGTGGGTAGAAGAATGTGGGAAGTTCGTGTTGTTAGGAGAATGTGTGGAGTTTGTGTGGGTAGGAGAATGTGGGAAGTTTGTGTTGTTAGGAGTATGTGTGGAGTATGTGTGGGTAGGAGAATGTGGGGAGTTTGTGTGGGTAGGAGAATGCGGGGAGTTTGTGTGTAGGAGAATAAGGGAAGTTTGTGTGGGTAGGAGAATGCGGGGAGTTTGAGTGTAGAAGAATGTAGGGAGTTTGTGTGTAGGAGAATGCGGGGAGTTTGTGTGGGTAGGAGAATGCGGGGAGTTTGTGTGTAGGAGAATGCGGCGAGTTTGTGAGGATAGGAGAATGCGGGGAGTTTGTGTGGGTAGGAGAATGCGGGGCGTTTTGTGTAGGAGAATGTGTGGAGTTTGTGTGTAGGAGAATGTGGGGCGTTTTTATGTAGGAGAATGTGGGGAGTTTGTGTGTAGGAGAATGTGGGGAGTTTGTGTTGTTAGGAGAATGTGGGGAGTTTGTGTGTAGGAGAATGCGGGGAGTTTGTATGTAGGAGAATGCGGCGAGTTTGTGTGGATGAGAGAATGCGGGGAGTTTGTGTGGGTAGGAGAATGCAGGGAGTTTGTGTGTAGGAGAATGTGTGGAGTTTGTGTGGGTAGGAGAATGCGGGGAGTTTGTGTTGTTAGGAGAATGTGTGGAGTTTGTGTAGGTAGGAGAATGTGGGGAGTTTGTGTGGGTAGGAGAATGCGGGGAGTTTGTGTGTAGTAAAATGTGGGGAGTTTGTGTGGGTAGGAGAATGCGGGGAGTTTGTGTTTTTAGGAGAATATGTCGAGTTTCTGTGGGTAGGAGAATTTGGGGAGTTTATGTGTAGGAGAATGTGGTGGGTTTGTGTGTAGGAGAATGTGGGGAGTTTGTGTGTTGGAGAATGTGGGGAGTTTGTGTGTAGGAGAATGCGGGGAGTTTGTGTGTAGGAGAATGTGGGGAGTTTATGTGGGTAGGAGAATGCGGGGAGTGTGTTTTTAGGAGAATATGTCGAGTTTCTGTGGGTAGGAGAATTTGGGAAGTTTGTGTGGGTAGGAGAATAAGGGGAATTTTTGTGTAGGAGAATGTGGGGAGTTTGTGTGGGTAGGAGAATGCTGAAAGTTTGTGTGTAGGAGAATGTGGGGAGTTTGTGTGTAGAAGAATGTCAGGAGTTTGTGTGTAGGAGAATGCGAGGAGTTTGTGTGTAGGAGAATGTGGGGAGTTTGTGTGGGTAGGAGAATGCGGGGAGTTTGTGTGTAGGAGAATGCGGGGAGTTTGTGTGGGTAGGAGAATGCAGGGAGTTTGTGTGTAGAAGAATGTGTGGAGTTTGTGTGGGTAGGAGAATGCGGGGAGTTTGTGTTGTTAGGAGAATGTGTGGAGTTTGTGTAGGTAGGAGAATGTGGGGAGTTTGTGTGGGTAGGAGAATGTGGGGAGTGTGTATGGGTAGGAGAATGTGGGGAGTTTGTGTGGGTAGGAGAATGCGGGGAGTTTGTGTGGGTAGGAGAATGTGGGGAGTTTGTGTGTAGGAGAATGTGGGGAGTTTGTGTGGGTAGGAGAATGTGGGGAGTTTGTGTGTAGGAGAATGTGGGGAGTTTGTTTGTAAGAGAATGCGGGGAGTTTGTGTGTAGGAGAATGTGGGGAGTTTGTGTGGAAAGGGAATGCGGGGAGTTTGTGTTATTAGGAGAATGTGTCGACTTTGTGTGGGTAGGAGAATTTGGGAAGTTTATGTGGGTAGGAGAATGTGGGGAGTTTTTGTGTAGGAGAATGTGGGGAGTTTGTGTGGGTAGGAGAATGCTGGGAGTTTGTGTGTAGGAGAATGTGGGGAGTTTGTGTGTAGGAGAATGTGGGGAGTTTGTGTGTACAAGAATGTCAGGAGTTTGTGTGTAGGAGAATTTGGGAAGTTTGTGTGGGTAGGAGAATGTGGGATGTTTTTGTGTAGGAGAATGTAGGGAGTTTGTGTGGGTAGGAGAATGCTGGGAGTTTGTGTAGGAGAATGTGGGGAGTTTGTGTGTAGGTGAATGTAGGGAGTTTGTGTGTAGAAGAATGTCAGGAGTTTGTGTGTAGGAGAATGCGGGGAGTTTGTGTGTAGGAGAATGTGGGGAGTTTGTGTGTAGGAGAATGTGGGGAGTTTGTGTGTAGGAGAATTTGGGGAGTTTGTGTGTAGGATAATGTGGGGAGTTTGTGTGTAGGAGAATGTGGGGAGTTTGTGTGTAGGAGTATGCGGGGAGTTTGTGTGTAGGAGAATGTGGGGAGTTTGTGTGGGTAGGAGAATGTGGGGAGTTTGTGTTTTTAGGAGAATGTGTGGAGTTTGTGTGGGTAGGAGAATGTTGGAAGTTTGTGTGGGTAGAAGAATGTGGGAAGTTCGTGTTGTTAGGAGTATGTGTGGAGTATGTGTGGGTAGGAGAATGTGGGGAGTTTGTGTGGGTAGGAGAATGCGGGGAGTTTGTGTGTAGGAGAATGTGGGGAGTTTGTGTGGGTAGGAGAATGCGGGGAGTTTGAGTGTAGAAGAATGTAGGGAGTTTGTGTGTAGGAGAATGCGGGGAGTTTGTGTGGGTAGGAGAATGCGGGGAGTTTGTGTGTAGGAGAATGCGGCGAGTTTGTGAGGATAGGAGAATGCGGGGAGTTTGTGTGGGTAGGAGAATGCGGGGCGTTTTGTGTAGGAGAATGTGTGGAGTTTGTGTGTAGGAGAATGTGGGGCGTTTTTATGTAGGAGAATGTGGGGAGTTTGTGTGTAGGAGAATGTGGGGAGTTTGTGTTGTTAGGAGAATGTGGGGAGTTTGTGTGTAGGAGAATGCGGGGAGTTTGTATGTAGGAGAATGCGGCGAGTTTGTGTGGATGAGAGAATGCGGGGAGTTTGTGTGGGTAGGAGAATGCAGGGAGTTTGTGTGTAGGAGAATGTGTGGAGTTTGTGTGTAGGAGAATGTGGGGAGTTTGTATGTAGGAGAATGTGGGGAGTTTGTGTGTAGGAGAATGTGGGGAGTTTGTATGTAGGAGAATGTGGGGGGTTTGTGTTGTTAGGAGAATGTGGGGAGCTTGTGTGTAGGAGAATGCGGGGAGTTTGTGTGTAGGAGAATGTGGGGAGTTTGTGTGGGTAGGAGAATGCGGGGAGTTTGTGTTTTTAGGAGAATGTGTGGAGTTTGTAGGGGTAGGAGAATGTGAGAAGTTTGTGTTGTTAGGAGAATGTGTGGAGTTTGTGTTGTTAGGAGAATGTGTGAAGTTTGTGTTGTTAGGAGAATGTGTGGAGTTTGTGTGTGTAGGAGAATGCGGGGAGTTTGTGTGTAGGAGAATGTTGGGAGTTTGTGTGGGTAGGAGAATGCGGGGAGTTTGTGTGGGTAGGAGAATGCGGGGGGTTTGTGTTTAGTAAAATGTGGGGAATTTGTGTGGGTAGGAGAATGTGGGGAGTTTGTGTGTAGGAGAATGTGGGGAGTTTGTGTGTAGGAGAATGTGGGGAGTTTGTGTGTAGGAGAATGCGGGGAGTTTGTGTGTAGGAGAATGTGGGGAGTTTATGTGGGTAGGAGAATGCGGGGAGTTTGTGTTTTTAGGAGAATGTGTCGAGTTTGTGTGCGTAGGAAAATTTGGGAAGTTTGTGTGAGTAGGAGAATGTGGGGAGTTTTTGTGTAGGAGAATGTGGGGAGTTTGTGTGGGTAGGAGAATTCTGGGAGTTTGTGTGTAGGGGAATGTGGGGCGTTTGTGTGTAGGAGAATGTGGGGAGTTTGTGTGTAGAAGAATGTCAGGAGTTTGTGTGTAGGAGAATGCGGGGAGTTTGTGTGTAGGAGAATGTGGGGAGTTTGTGTGGGTAGGTGAATGCGGGAAGTTTGTGTGTAGGAGAATGCGGGGAGTTTGTGTGGGTAGGAGAATGCGGGGAGTATGTTTGTAGAAGAATGTGTGGAGTTTGTGTGGTAGGAGAATGCGGGGAGTTTGTGTTGTTAGGAGAATGTGTGGAGTTTGTGTGGGTAGGAGAATGTGGAGAGTTTGTGTGGGTAGGATAATGTGGGGAGTGTGTATGGGTAGGAGAATGTGGGGAGTTTGTGTAGGTAGGAGAATGCGGGGAGTTTGTGTGTAGGAGAATGTGTGTAGTTTGTGTGGGTAGGAGAATGCGGGGAGTTTGTGTTATTAGGAGAATGTGTGGAGTATGTGTGGGTAGGAGAATGTGGGGAGTTTGTGTGGGTAGGAGAATGCGGGGAGTTGGTGTGTAGGAGAATGTGGGGAGTTTGTGTGGGTAGGAGAATGCGGGGAGTTTGAGTGTAGAAGAATGTAGAGAGTTTGTGTGTAGGAGAATGCGGGGAGTTTGTGTGTAGGAGAATGTGGGGAGTTTGTGTGTAGGAGAATGTGGGGGTTTTGTGTGTAGGAGAATGTGGGGAGCTTGTGTGTAGGAGAATGCGGGAAGTTTGTGTGTAGGAGAATGTGGGGAGTTTGTGTGGGTAGGAGAATGCGGGGAGTTTGTGTTTTTAGGAGAATGTGTCGAGTTTTTGTGGGTAGGAGAATTTGGGAAGTTTGTGTGGGTAGGAGAATGTGGGGAGTTTTTGTGTAGGAGAATGTGGGGAGTATGTGTGGGTAGGAGAATGCTGGGAGTTTGTGTGTAGGAGAATGTGGGGAGTTTGTGTGTAGGAGAATGTGGGGAGTTTGTGTGTAGAAGAATTTCAGGAGTTTGTGTGTAGGAGAACGGGGAGTTTGTGTGTAGGAGAATGTGGGAAGTTTGTGTGGGTAGGAGAATGCGGGGAGTTTGTGTGTAGGAGAATGTGGGGAGTTTGTGTGGGTAGGAGAATGCGGGGAGTTTGTGTGTAGAAGAATGTGTGGTGTTTGTGTGGGTAGGAGAATGCGGGGAGTTTGTGTTGTTAGGAAAATGTGTGTTGTTTGTGTAAGTTGGAGAATGTGGGGAATTTGTGTGGGTAGGAGAATGTGGGGAGTGTGTATGGGTAGGAGAATGTGGGGAATTCGTGTGGGTAGGAGAATGTGGGGAGTTTATGTGTAGGAGAATGTGGGGAGTTTGTGTGTAGAAGAATGTGGGGAGTTTGTGTGTAGGAGAATGTGGGGAGTTTGTGTGTAGGAGAATGTGGGGAGTTTTTGTGTAGGAGAATGTGGGGAGTTTGTGTGGGTAGGAGAATGCTGGCAGTTTGTGTATAGGAGAATGTGGGGAGTTTGTGTGTAGCAGAATGTGGGGAGTTTGTGTAAAGAAGAATGTCAGAAGTTTGTGTGTAGGAGAATGCGGAGAGTTTGTGTGTAGGAGAATGTGGGGAGTTTGTGTGGGTAGGAGAATGCGGGGAGTTTGTGTGTAGGAGAATGTGGGGAGTTTGTGTAGGTAGGAGAATGCGGGGAGTTTGTGTGTAGGAGAATGTGTGGAGTTTGTGTGGGTAGGAGAATGGGCGGGGAGTTTGTGTTGTTAGGAGAATGGGTGTAGTTTGTGTGGGTAGGAGAATGTGGGGAGTTTGTGTGGGTAGGAGAATGTGGGGAGTGTGTATGGGTAGGAGAATGTGGGGAGTGAGTGTGGGTAGGAGAATGTGTGGAGTTTGTGTGGGTAGGAGAATGTGGGAAGTTTGTGTTGTTAGGAGAATGTGTGGAGTATGTAGGGGCAGGAGAATGTGGGGAGTTTGTGTGGGTAGGAGAAAGCGGGGAGTTTGTGTGTAGGAGAATGTGGGGAGTTTGTGTGGGTAGGAGAATGCGGGGAGTTTGAGTGTAGGAGAATGCGGGGAGTTAGTGTGTAGGAGAATGTGGGGAGTTTGTGTGGGTAGGAGAATGCGGGGAGTTTGTGTGTAGGAGAATGCGGCGAGTTTGTGTGGATAGGAGAATGCGGGGAGTTTGTGTGGGTAGGAGAATGCGGGGAGTTTGTGTGTATGAGAATGTGTGGAGTTTGTGTGTAGGAGAATGTGGGGAGTTTGTGTGTAGGAGAATGTGGGGACTTTAGGTGTAGAATAACGTCAAGAGTTTGTGCGTAGGAGAATGCGGGGAGTTTGTGTGTAGGAGAATGTGGGAAGTTTGTGTGGGTAGGAGAATGCGGGGAGTTTGTATGTAGGAGAATGCGGGGAGTTTGTGTGGGTAGGAGAATGCGAAGAGATTGTGTGTAGAAGAATGTGTGGAGTTTGTGTGGGTAGGAGAATGCAGGGAGTTTGTGTTGTTAGGAGAATAAGTGGAGTTTGTTTGGGTAGGAGAATGTGGAGAGTTTGTGTGGGTAGGAGAATGTGGGGAGTGTGTATGGGTAGGAGAATGTGGGGAGTTTGTGTGTAGGAGAATGTGGGGAGTTTGTGTTGTTAGGAGAATGTGGGGAGCTTGTGTTTAGGAGAATGCGAAGAGTTTGTGTGTAGGAGAATGTGGGGAGTTTGTGTGGGTAGGAGAAAGCGGGGAGTTTGTGTTTTTAGGAGAATGTGTGGAGTTTGTAGGGGTTGGAGAATGTGAGAAGTTTGTTTTGTTAGGAGAATGTGTGGAGTTTGTGTTGTTAGGAGAATGTGTAAAGTTTGTGTTGTTAGGAGAATGTGTGGAATTTGTGTGGGTAGGAGAATAATGTGGGGAGTTTTTTTGGGTAGGAGAATGTTGGTAGTTTGTGTGTAGGAGAATGCGGGGAGTTTGTGTGTAGGAGAATGTTGGGAGTTTGTGTGGGTAGGAGAATGCGGGGAGTTTGTGTTTTTAGGAGAATGTGTTTAGTTTGTGTGGGAAGGAGAATGTGTGAAGTTTGTGTTGTTAGGAGAATGTGTAGAGTTTGTGTGGGTAGGAGAATGTGTGAAGTTTGAGTTGTTAGGAGAATGTGTGGAGTTTGTGTGGGTAGGAGAATGTGGGGAGTTTGTGTGGGTAGGAGAATGCGGGGAGTTTGTGTGTAGTAAAATGTGGGGAGTTTGTGTGGGTAGGAGAATGCGGGGAGTTTGTGTTTTTAGAAGAATATGTCGACTTTCTGTGGGTAGGAGAATTTGGGGAGTTTATGTGTAGGAGAATGTGGTGGGTTTGTGTGTAGGAGAATGTGGGGAGTTTGTGTGTTGGAGAATGTGGGGAGTTTGTGTGTAGGAGAATGCGGGGAGTTTGTGTGTAGGAGAATGTGGGGAGTTTATGTGGGTAGGACAATGCGGGGAGTTTGTGTTTTTAGGAGAATATGTCGAGTTTCTGTGGGTAGGAGAATTTGGGAAGTTTGTGTGGGTAGGAGAATAAGGGGAATTTTTGTGTAGGAGAATGTGGGGAGTTTGTGTGGGTAGGAGAATGCTGAAAGTTTGTGTGTAGGAGAATGTGGGGAGTTTGTGTGTAGAAGAATGTCAGGAGTTTGTGTGTAGGAGAATGCGGGGAGTTTGTGTGTAGGAGAATGTGGGGAGTTTGTGTGGGTAGGAGAATGCGGGGAGTTTGTGTGTAGGAGAATGCGGGGAGTTTGTGTGGGTAGGATAATGCGGGGAGTTTGTGTGTAGAAGAATGTGTGGAGTTTGTGTGGGTAGGAGAATGCGGGGAGTTTGTGTTGTTAGGAGAATGTGTGGAGTTTGTGTAGGTAGGAGAATGTGGGGAGTTTGTGTGGGTAGGAGAATGCGGGGAGTTTGTGTGTAGTAAAATGTGGGGAGTTTGTGTGGGTAGGAGAATGCGGGGAGTTTGTGTTTTTAGGAGAATATGTCGAGTTTCTGTGGGTAGGAGAATTTGGGGAGTTTATGTGTAGGAGAATGTGGTGGGTTTGTGTGTAGGAGAATGTGGGGAGTTTGTGTGTTGGAGAATGTGGGGAGTTTGTGTGTAGGAGAATGCGGGGAGTTTGTGTGTAGGAGAATGTGGGGAGTTTATGTGGGTAGGAGAATGCGGGGAGTTTGTGTTTTTAGGAGAATATGTCGAGTTTCTGTGGGTAGGAGAATTTGGGAAGTTTGTGTGGGTAGGAGAATAAGGGGAATTTTTGTGTAGGAGAATGTGGGGAGTTTGTGTGGGTAGGAGAATGCTGAAAGTTTGTGTGTAGGAGAATGTGGGGAGTTTGTGTGTAGAAGAATGTCAGGAGTTTGTGTGTAGGAGAATGCGGGAAGTTTGTGTGTAGAAGAATGTGGGGAGTTTGTGTGGGTAGGAGAATGCGGGGAGTTTGTGTGTAGGAGAATGCGGGGAGTTTGTGTGGGTAGGAGAATGCGGGGAGTTTGTGTGTAGAAGAATGTGTGGAGTTTGTGTGGGTAGGAGAATGCGGGGAGTTTGTGTTGTTAGGAGAATGTGTGGAGTTTGTGTAGGTAGGAGAATGTGGGGAGTTTGTGTGGGTAGGAGAATGTGGGGAGTGTGTATGGGTAGGAGAATGTGGCGAGTTTGAGTGGGTAGGAGAATGCGGGGAGTTTGTGTGTAGGAGAATGTGGGGAGTTTGTGTGGGTAGGAGAATGTGGGGAGTTTGTGTGTAGGAGAATGTGGGGAGTTTGTGTGGGTAGGAGAATGTGGGGAGTTTGTGTGTAGGAGAATGTGGGGATTTTGTTTGTAAGAGAATGCGGGGAGTTTGTGTGTAGGAGAATGTGGGGAGTTTGTGTGGAAAGGAGAATGCGGGGAGTTTGTGTTTTTAGGAGAATGTGTCGACTTTGTGTGGGTAGGAGAATTTGGGAAGTTTATGTGGGTAGGAGAATGTGGGGAGTTTTTGTGTAGGAGAATGTGGGGAGTTTGTGTGGGTAGGAGAATGCTGGGAGTTTGTGTGTAGGAGAATGTGGGGAGTTTGTGTGTAGGAGAATGTGGGGAGTTTGTGTGTACAAGAATGTCAGGAGTTTGTGTGTAGGAGAATTTGGGAAGTTTGTGTGGGTAGGAGAATGTGGGAAGTTTTTGTGTAGGAGAATGTGGGGAGTTTGTGTGGGTAGGAGAATGCTGGGAGTTTGTGTAGGAGAATGTGGGGAGTTTGCGTGTAGGAGAATGTAGGGAGTTTGTGTGTAGAAGAATGTCAGGAGTTTGTGTGCAGGAGAATGCGGGGAGTTTGTGTGTAGGAGAATGTGGGGAGTTTGTGTGGGTAGGAGAATGCGGGGAGTTTGTGTGTAGAAGAATGTGTGGAGTTTGTGTGGGTAGGAGAATGCGGGGAGTTTGTGTGTAGGAGAATGTGGGGAGTTTGTGTGTAGGAGAATTTGGGGAGTTTGTGTGTAGGAGAATGTGGGGAGTTTGTGTGTAGGAGAATGTGGGGAGTTTGTGTGTAGGAGTATGCAAGGAGTTTGTGTGTAGGAGAATGTGAGGAGTTTGTGTGGGTAGGAGAATGTGGGGAGTTTGTGTTTTTAGGAGAATGTGTGGAGTTTGTGTGGGTAGGAGAATGTTGGAAGTTTGTGTGAGTAGAAGAATGTGGGAAGTTCGTGTTGTTAGGAGAATGTGTGGAGTTTGTGTGGGTAGGAGAATGTGGGAAGTTTGTGTTGTTAGGAGTATGTGTGGAGTATGTGTGGGTAGGAGAATGTGGGGAGTTTGTGTGGGTAGGAGAATGCGGGGAGTTTGTGTGTAGGAGAATGTGGGGAGTTTGTGTGGGTAGGAGAATGCGGGGAGTTTGAGTGTAGAAGAATGTGGGGAGTTTGTGTGTAGGAGAAACCGGGGAGTTTGTGTGGGTAGGAGAATGCGGGGAGTTTGTGTGTAGGAGAATGCGGCGAGTTTGTGAGGATAGGAGAATGCGGGGAGTTTGTGTGGGTAGGAGAATGCGGGGCGTTTTGTGTAGGAGAATGTGTGGAGTTTGTGTGTAGGAGAATGTGGGGCGTTTTTATGTAGGAGAATGTGGGGAGTTTGTGTGTAGGAGAATGTGGGGAGTTTGTGTTGTTAGGAGAATGTGGGGAGTTTGTGTGTAGGAGAATGCGGGGAGTTTGTATGTAGGAGAATGCGGCGAGTTTGTGTGGATGAGAGAATGCGGGGAGTTTGTGTGGGTAGGAGAATGCAGGGAGTTTGTGTGTAGGAGAATGTGTGGAGTTTGTGTGTAGGAGAATGTGGGGAGTTTGTATGTAGGAGAATGTGGGGAGTTTGTGTGTAGGAGAATGTGGGGAGTTTGTATGTAGGAGAATGTGGGGGGTTTGTGTTGTTAGGAGAATGTGGGGAGCTTGTGTGTAGGAGAATGCGGGGAGTTTGTGTGTAGGAGAATGTGGGGAGTTTGTGTGGGTAGGAGAATGCGGGGAGTTTGTATTTTTAAAAGAATGTGTGGAGTTTGTAGGGGTAGGAGAATGTGAGAAGTTTGTGTTGTTAGGAGAATGTGTGGAGTTTGTGTTGTTAGGAGAATGTGTGAAGTTTGTGTTGTTAGGAGAATGTGTGGAGTTTGTGTGTGTAGGAGAATGCGGGGAGTTTGTGTGTAGGAGAATGTTGGGAGTTTGTGTGGGTAGGAGAATGCGGGGAGTTTGTGTGGGTAGGAGAATGCGGGGGGTTTGTGTTTAGTAAAATGTGGCGAATTTGTGTGGGTAGGAGAATGTGGGGAGTTTGTGTGTAGGAGAATGTGGGGAGTTTGTGTGTAGGAGAATGTGGGGAGTTTGTGTGTAGGAGAATGCGGGGAGTTTGTGTGTAGGAGAATGTGGGGAGTTTATGTGGGTAGGAGAATGCGGGGAGTTTGTGTTTTTAGGAGAATGTGTCGAGTTTGTGTGCGTAGGAAAATTTGGGAAGTTTGTGTGAGTAGGAGAATGTGGGGAGTTTTTGTGTAGGAGAATGTGGGGAGTTTGTGTGGGTAGGAGAATTCTGGGAGTTTGTGTGTAGGGGAATGTGGGGCGTTTGTGTGTAGGAGAATGTGGGGAGTTTGTGTGTAGAAGAATGTCAGGAGTTTGTGTGTAGGAGAATGCGGGGAGTTTGTGTGTAGGAGAATGTGGGGAGTTTGTGTGGGTAGGTGAATGCGGGAAGTTTGTGTGTAGGAGAATGCGGGGAGTTTGTGTGGGTAGGAGAATGCGGGGAGATTGTTTGTAGAAGAATGTGTGGAGTTTGTGTGGTAGGAGAATGCGGGGAGTTTGTGTTGTTAGGAGAATGTGTGGAGTTTGTGTGGGTAGGAGAATGTGGAGAGTTTGTGTGGGTAGGATAATGTGGGGAGTGTGTATGGGTAGGAGAATGTGGGGAGTTTGTGTAGGTAGGAGAATGCGGGGAGTTTGTGTGTAGGAGAATGTGTGTAGTTTGTGTGGGTAGGAGAATGCGGGGAGTTTGTGTTATTAGGAGAATGTGTGGAGTATGTGTGGGTAGGAGAATGTGGGGAGTTTGTGTGGGTAGGAGAATGCGGGGAGTTGGTGTGTAGGAGAATGTGGGGAGTTTGTGTGGGTAGGAGAATGCGGGGAGTTTGAGTGTAGAAGAATGTAGAGAGTTTGTGTGTAGGAGAATGCGGGGAGTTTGTATGTAGGAGAATGTGGGGAGCTTGTGTGGGTAGGAGAATGCGGGGAGTTTGTGTGTAGGAGAATGCGGCGAGTTTGTGAGGATAGGAGAATGCGGGGAGTTTGTGTGGGTAGGAGAATGCAGGGAGTTTGTGTGTAGCAGAATGTGGGGAGTTTGTATGTAGGAGAATGTGGGCAGTTTGTGTGTAGGAGAATGTGGGGAGTTTGTGTGGGTAGGAGAATGCTGGGAGTTTGTGTGTAGGAGAATGTGGGGAGTTTGTGTGTAGGAGAATGTGGGGAGTTTGTGTGTAAAAGAAATTGGGGAGTTTGTGCGGGTAGGAGAAATCGGGGAGTTTGTGTGTAGGAGAATGTGGGGAGTTTGTGTGTAGGAGAATTTGGGAAGTTTGAGTGGGTAGGAGAATGTGGGGAGTTTTTGTGTAGGAGAATGTGGGGAGTTTGTGTGTAGGAGAATTTGGGAAGTTTGAGTGGGTAGGAGAATGTGGGGAGTTTTTGTGTAGGAGAATATGGGGAGTTTGTGTGGGTAGGAGAATGCTGGGAGTTTGTGTGTAGGAGAATGTGGGGAGTTTGTGTGTAGGAGAATGTGGGGAGTTTGTGTGTAGAAGAATGTCAGGAGTTTGTGTGTAGGAGAATGCGGGGAGTTTGTGTGTAGGAGAATGTGGGGAGTTTGTGTGGGTAGGAGAATGCGGGGAGTTTGTGTGTAGAAGAATGTGTGGAGTTTGTGTGGGTAGGAGAATGCGGGGAGTTTGTGTGTAGGAGAATGTGGGGAGTTTGTGTGTAGGAGAATTTGGGGAGTTTGTGTGTAGGAGAATGTGTGGAGTTTGTGTGGGTAGGAGAATGTTGGAAGTTTGTGTGGGTAGAAGAATGTGGGAAGTTCGTGTTGTTAGGAGAATGTGTGGAGTTTGTGTGGGTAGGAGAATGTGGGAAGTTTGTGTTGTTAGGAGTATGTGTGGAGTATGTGTGGGTAGGAGAATGTGGGGAGTTTGTGTGGGTAGGAGAATGCGGGGAGTTTGTGTGTAGGAAAATGTGGGGAGTTTGTGTGGGTAGGAGAATGCGGGGAGTTTGAGTGTAGAAGAATGTAGGGAGTTTGTGTGTAGGAGAATGCGGGGAGTTTGTGTAGGTAGGAGAATGCGGGGAGTTTGTGTGTAGGAGAATGCGGCGAGTTTGTGAGGATAGGAGAATGCGAGGAGTTTGTGTGGGTAGGAGAATGCGGGGCGTTTTGTGTAGGAGAATGTGTGGAGTTTGTGTGTAGGAGAATGTGGGGCGTTTTTATGTAGGAGAATGTGGGGAGTTTGTGTGTAGGAGAATGTGGGGAGTTTGTGTTGTTAGGAGAATGTGGGGAGTTTGTGTGTAGGAGAATGCGGGGAGTTTGTATGTAGGAGAATGCGGCGAGTTTGTGTGGATGAGAGAATGCGGGGAGTTTGTGTGGGTAGGAGAATGCAGGGAGTTTGTGTGTAGGAGAATGTGTGGAGTTTGTGTGTAGGAGAATGTGGGGAGTTTGTATGTAGGAGAATGTGGGGATTTTATGTGTAGGAGAATGTGGGGAGTTTGTATGTAGGAGAATGTGGGGGGTTTGTGTTGTTAGGAGAATGTGGGGAGCTTGTGTGTAGGAGAATGCGGGGAGTTTGTGTGTAGAAGAATGTGGGGAGTTTGTGTGTAGGAGAATGTGGGGAGTTTGTGTGGGTAGGAGAATGTGAGAAGTTTGTGTTGTTAGGAGAATGTGTGGCGTTTGTGTTGTTAGGAGAATGTGTGAAGTTTGTGTTGTTAGGAGAATGTGTGGAGTTTGTGTGTGTAGGAGAATGTGGGGAGTTGTTGTGGGTAGGAGAATGTTGGTAGTTTGTGTGTAGGAGAATGCGGGGAGTTTGT
The DNA here is from genome assembly GCA_949126835.1 of Anisus vortex. Lineage (NCBI taxonomy): Eukaryota > Metazoa > Mollusca > Gastropoda > Planorbidae > Anisus > Anisus vortex. The sequence continues at coordinate 1,104,110 of CASBPS010000186.1, forward strand.
GTAGGAGAATGTTGGGAGTTTGTGTGGGTAGGAGAATGCGGGGAGTTTGTGTGGGTAGGAGAATGCGGGGGGTTTGTGTTTAGTAAAATGTGGGGAATTTGTGTGGGTAGGAGAATGTGGGGAGTTTGTGTGTAGGAGAATGTGGGGAGTGTGTGTGTAGGAGAATGTAGGGGGTTTGTGTGTAGGAGAATGTGGGGAGTTTGTGTGTAGGAGAATGTGGGGAGTTTGTGTGTAGGAGAATGCGGGGAGTTTGTGTGTAGGAGAATGTGGGGAGTTTATGTGGGTAGGAGAATGCGGGGAGTTTGTGTTTTTAGGAGAATGTGTCGAGTTTGTGTGCGTAGGAAAATTTGGGAAGTTTGTGTGAGTAGGAGAATGTGGGGAGTTTTTGTGTAGGAGAATGTGGGGAGTTTGTGTGGGTAGGAGAATTCTGGGAGTTTGTGTGTAGGAGAATGTGGGGCGTTTGTGTGTAGGAGAATGTGGGGAGTTTGTGTGTAGAAGAATGTCAGGAGTTTGTGTGTAGGAGAATGCGGGGAGTTTGTGTGTAGGAGAATGTGGGGAGTTTGTGTGGGTAGGTGAATGCGGGAGTTTGTGTGTAGGAGAATGCGGGGAGTTTGTGTGGGTAGGAGAATGCGGGGAGATTGTGTGTAGAAGAATGTGTGGAGTTTGTGTGGTAGGAGAATGCGGGGAGTTTGTGCTGTTAGGAGAATGTGTGGAGTTTGTGTGGGTAGGAGAATGTGGAGAGTTTGTGTGGGTAGGATAATGTGAAGAGTGTGTATGGGTAGGAGAATGTGGGGAGTTTGTGTAGATAGGAGAATGCGGGGAGTTTGTGTGTAGGAGAATGTGTGGAGTTTGTGTGGGTAGGAGAATGCGGGGAGTTTGTGTTATTAGGAGAATGTGTGGAGTATGTGTGGGTAGGAGAATGTGGGGAGTTTGTGTGGGTAGGAGAATGCGGGGAGTTTGAGTGTAGAAGAATGTAGAGAGTTTGTGTGTAGGAGAATGCGGGGAGCTTGTGTGTAGGAGAATGTGGGGAGTTTGTGTGGGTAGGAGAATGCGGGGAGTTTGTGTGTAGGAGAATGCGGCGAGTTGGTGATGATAGGAGAATGCGGGGAGTTGGTGTGTAGGAGAATGTGGGGAGTTTGTGTGGGTAGGAGAATGCGGGGAGTTTGAGTGTAGAAGAATGTAGAGAGTTTGTGTGTAGGAGAATGTGGGGCGTTTTTATGTAGGAGAATGTGGGGAGTTTGTGTGTAGGAGAATGTGGGGAGTTTGTGTTGTTAGGAGAATGTGGGGAGTTTGTGTGTAGGAGAATGCGGGGAGTTTGTATGTAGGAGAATGCGGCGAGTTTGTGTGGATGAGAGAATGCGGGGAGTTTGTGTGGGTAGGAGAATGCAGGGAGTTTGTGTGTAGGAGAATGTGTGGAGTTTGTGTGTAGGAGAATGTGGGGAGTTTGTATGTAGGAGAATGTGGGGAGTTTGTGTGTAGGAGAATGTGGGGAGTTTGTATGTAGGAGAATGTGGGGGGTTTGTGTTGTTAGGAGAATGTGGGGAGCTTGTGTGTAGGAGAATGCGGGGAGTTTGTGTGTAGGAGAATGTGGGGAGTTTGTGTGTAGGAGAATGTGGGGAGTTTGTGTGGGTAGGAGAATGTGAGAAGTTTGTGTTGTTAGGAGAATGTGTGGAGTTTGTGTTGTTAGGAGAATGTGTGAAGTTTGTGTTGTTAGGAGAATGTGTGGAGTTTGTGTGGGTAGGAGAATGTGGGGAGTTGTTGTGGGTAGGAGAATGTTGGTAGTTTGTGTGTAGGAGAATGCGGGGAGTTTGTGTGTAGGAGAATGTTGGGAGTTTGTGTGGGTAGGAGAATGCGGGGGGTTTGTGTTTAGTAAAATGTGGGGAATTTGTGTGGGTAGGAGAATGTGGGGAGTTTGTGTGTAGGAGAATGTGGGGAGTTTGTGTGTAGGAGAATGTGGGGAGTGTGTGTGTAGGAGAATGTAGGGGGTTTGTGTGTAGGAGAATGTGGGGAGTTTGTGTGTAGGAGAATGTGGGGAGTTTGTGTGTAGGAGAATGCGGGGAGTTTGTGTGTAGGAGAATGTGGGGAGTTTATGTGGGTAGGAGAATGCGGGGAGTTTGTGTTTTTAGGAGAATGTGTCGAGTTTGTGTGCGTAGGAAAATTTGGGAAGTTTGTGTGAGTAGGAGAATGTGGGGAGTTTTTGTGTAGGAGAATGTGGGGAGTTTGTGTGGGTAGGAGAATTCTAGGAGTTTGTGTGTAGGAGAATGTGGGGCGTTTGTGTGTAGGAGAATGTGGGGAGTTTGTGTGTAGAAGAATGTCAGGAGTTTGTGTGTAGGAGAATGCGGGGAGTTTGTGTGTAGGAGAATGTGGGGAGTTTGTGTGGGTAGGTGAATGCGGGGAGTTTGTGTGGGTAGGAGAATGTGGAGAGTTTGTGTGGGTAGGATAATGTGGGGAGTGTGTATGGGTAGGAGAATGTGGGGAGTTTGTGTAGGTAGGAGAATGCGGGGAGTTTGTGTGTAGGAGAATGTGTGGAGTTTGTGTGGGTAGGAGAATGCGGGGAGTTTGTGTTATTAGGAGAATGTGTGGAGTATGTGTGGGTAGGAGAATGTGGGGAGTTTGTGTGGGTAGGAGAATGCGAGGAGTTGGTGTGTAGGAGAATGTGGGGAGTTTGTGTGGGTAGGAGAATGCGGGGAGTTTGAGTGTAGAAGAATGTAGAGAGTTTGTGTGTAGGAGAATGCGGGGAGCTTGTGTGTAGGAGAATGTGGGGAGTTTGTGTGGGTAGGAGAATGCGGGGAGTTTGTGTGTAGGAGAATGCGGCGAGTTTGTGAGGATAGGAGAATGCGGGGAGTTTGTGTGGGTAGGAGAATGCAGGGAGTTTGTGTGTAGGAGAATGTGGGGAGTTTGTATGTAGGAGAATGTGGGGAGTTTGTGTGTAGGAGAATGTGGGGAGTTTGTGTGTAGGGGAATGTGGGGAGTTTGTGTTGTTAGGAGAATGTGGGGAGCTTGTGTGTAGGAGAATGCGGGGAGTTTGTGTGTAGGAGAATGTGGGAGTTTGTGTGGGTAGGAGAATGCGGGGAGTTTGTGTTTTTAGGAGAATGTGTGGAGTTTGTGTGGGTAGGAGAATGTGGGAAGTTTTTGTGGGTAGGAGAATGTGAGAAGTTTGTGTTGTTAGGAGAATGTGTGGAGCTTGTGTTGTTAGGAGAATGTGTGAAGTTTGTGTTGTTTGGAGAATGTGTGGAGTTTGTGTGGGTAGGAGATTGTGGGGAGTTTTTGTGTGTAGGAGAATGCGGGGAGTTTGTGTATAGGAGAATGTGGGGAGTTTGTGTGGGTAGGAGAATGCTGGGAGTTTGTGTGTAAGAGAATGTGGGGAGTTTGTGTGTAGGAGAATGTGGGGAGTTTGTGTGTAGAAGAAATTGGGGAGTTTGAGTGGGTAGGAGAATGTGGGGAGTTTTTGTGTAGGAGAATGTGGGGAGTTTGTGTGGGTAGGAGAATGCTGGGAGTTTGTGTGTAGGAGAATGTGGGGAGTTTGTGTGTAGGAGAATGTGGGGAGTTTGTGTGTAAAAGAATGTCAGGAGTTTGTGTGTAGGAGAATGCGGGGAGTTTGTGTGTAGGAGAATGTGGGGAGTTTGTGTGGGTAGGAGAATGCGGGGAGTTTGTGTGTAGAAGAATGTGTGGAGTTTGTGTGGGTAGGAGAATGCGGGGAGTTTGTGTGTAGGAGAATGTGGGAAGTTTGTATGTAGGAGAATGTGGGGAGTTTGTGTGTAGGAGAATGTGGGGAGTTTGTATGTAGGAGAATGTGGGGGGTTTGTGTTGTTAGGAGAATGTGGGGAGCTTGTGTGTAGGAGAATGCGGGGAGTTTGTGTGTAGAAGAATGTGGGGAGTTTGTGTGTAGGAGAATGTGGGGAGTTTGTGTGGGTAGGAGAATGTGAGAAGTTTGTGTTGTTAGGAGAATGTGTGGAGTTTGTGTTGTTAGGAGAATGTGTGAAGTTTGTGTTGTTAGGAGAATGTGTGGAGTTTGTGTGGGTAGGAGAATGTGGGGAGTTGTTGTGGGTAGGAGAATGTTGGTAGTTTGTGTGTAGGAGAATGCGGGGAGTTTGTGTGTAGGAGAATGTTGGGAGTTTGTGTGGGTAGGAGAATGCGGGGAGTTTGTGTGGGTAGGAGAATGCGGGGGGTTTGTGTTTAGTAAAATGTGGGGAATTTGTGTGGGTAGGAGAATGTGGGGAGTTTGTGTGTAGGAGAATGTGGGGAGTTTGTGTGTAGGAGAATGTGGGGAGTGTGTGTGTAGGAGAATGTAGGGGGTTTGTGTGTAGGAGAATGTGGGGAGTTTGTGTGTAGGAGAATGTGGGGAGTTTGTGTGTAGGAGAATGCGGGGAGTTTGTGTGTAGGAGAATGTGGGGAGTTTATGTGGGTAGGAGTATGCGGGGAGTTTGTGTTTTTAGTAGAATGTGTCGAGTTTGTGTGCGTAGGAAAATTTGGGAAGTTTGTGTGAGTAGGAGAATGTGGGGAGTTTTTGTGTAGGAGAATGTGGGGAGTTTGTGTGGGTAGGAGAATTCTGGGAGTTTGTGTGTAGGAGAATGTGGGGCGTTTGTGTGTAGGAGAATGTGGGGAAATTGTGTTGTTAGGAGAATGTGTGAAGTTTGTGTTGTTAGGAGAATGTGTGGAGTTTGTGTGGGTAGGAGAATGTGGGGAGTTGTTGTGGGTAGGAGAATGTTGGTAGTTTGTGTGTAGGAGAATGCGGGGAGTTTGTGTGTAGGAGAATGTTGGGAGTTTGTGTGGGTAGGAGAATGCGGGGAGTTTGTGTGGGTAGGAGAATGCGGGGGGTTTGTGTTTAGTAAAATGTGGGGAATTTGTGTGGGTAGAAGAATGTGGGGAGTTTGTGTGTAGGAGAATGTGGGGAGTTTGTGTGTAGGAGAATGTGGGGAGTGTGTGTGTAGGAGAATGTAGGGGGTTTGTGTGTAGGAGAATGTGGGGAGTTTGTGTGTAGGAGAATGCGGGGAGTTTGTGTGTAGGAGAATGTGGGGAGTTTATGTGGGTAGGAGAATGCGGGGAGTTTGTGTTTTTAGGAGAATGTGTCGAGTTTGTGTGCGTAGGAAAATTTGGGAAGTTTGTGTGAGTAGGAGAATGTGGGGAGTTTTTGTGTAGGAGAATGTGGGGAGTTTGTGTGGGTAGGAGAATTCTGGGAGTTTGTGTGTAGGAGAATGTGGGGCGTTTGTGTGTAGGAGAATGTGGGGAGTTTGTGTGTAGAAGAATGTCAGGAGTTTGTGTGTAGGAGAATGCGGGGAGTTTGTGTGTAGGAGAATGTGGGGAGTTTGTGTGGGTAGGTGAATGCGGGGAGTTTGTGTGTAGGAGAATGCGGGGAGTTTGTGTGGGTAGGAGAATGCGGGGAGATTGTGTGTAGAAGAATGTGTGGAGTTTGTGTGGTAGGAGAATGCGGGGAGTTTGTGTTGTTAGGAGAATGTGTGGAGTTTGTGTGGGTAGGAGAATGTGGAGAGTTTGTGTGGGTAGGATAATGTGGGGAGTGTGTATGGGTAGGAGAATGTGGGGAGTTTGTGTAGGTAGGAGAATGCGGGGAGTTTGTGTGTAGGAGAATGTGTGGAGTTTGTGTGGGTAGGAGAATGCGGGGAGTTTGTGTTATTAGGAGAATGTGTGGAGTATGTGTGGGTAGGAGAATGTGGGGAGTTTGTGTGGGTAGGAGAATGCGGGGAGTTAGTGTGTAGGAGAATGTGGGGAGTTTGTGTGGGTAGGAGAATGCGGGGAGTTTGAGTGTAGAAGAATGTAGAGAGTTTGTGTGTAGGAGAATGCGGGGAGCTTGTGTGTAGGAGAATGTGGGGAGTTTGTGTGGGTAGGAGAATGCGGGGAGTTTGTGTGTAGGAGAATGCGGCGAGTTTGTGAGGATAGGAGAATGCGGGGAGTTTGTGTGGGTAGGAGAATGCAGGGAGTTTGTGTGTAGGAGAATGTGGGGAGTTTGTATGTAGGAGAATGTGGGGAGTTTGTGTGTAGGAGAATGTGGGGAGTTTGTGTGTAGGGGAATGTGGGGAGTTTGTGTTGTTAGGAGAATGTGGGGAGCTTGTGTGTAGGAGAATGCGGGGAGTTTGTGTGTAGGAGAATGTGGGAGTTTGTGTGGGTAGGAGAATGCGGGGAGTTTGTGTTTTTAGGAGAATGTGTGGAGTTTGTGTGGGTAGGATAATGTGGGAAGTTTGTGTGGGTAGGAGAATGTGAGAAGTTTGTGTTGTTAGGAGAATGTGTGGAGCTTGTGTTGTTAGGAGAATGTGTGAAGTTTGTGTTGTTTGGAGAATGTGTGGAGTTTGTGTGGGTAGGAGATTGTGGGGAGTTTTTGTGTGTAGGAGAATGCGGGGAGTTTGTGTATAGGAGAATGTGGGGAGTTTGTGTGGGTAGGAGAATGCTGGGAGTTTGTGTGTAGGAGAATGTGGGGAGTTTGTGTGTAGGAGAATGTGGGGAGTTTGTGTGTAGAAGAAATTGGGGAGTTTGAGTGGGTAGGAGAATGTGGGGAGTTTTTGTGTAGGAGAATGTGGGGAGTTTGTGTGGGTAGGAGAATGCTGGGAGTTTGTGTGTAGGAGAATGTGGGGAGTTTGTGTGTAGGAGAATGTGGGGAGTTTGTGTGTAGAAGAATGTCAGGAGTTTGTGTGTAGGAGAATGCGGGGAGTTTGTGTGTAGGAGAATGTGGGGAGTTTGTGTGGGTAGGAGAATGCGGGGAATTTGTGTGTAGAAGAATGTGTGGAGTTTGTGTGGGTAGGAGAATGCGGGGAGTTTGTGTGTAGGAGAATGTGGGGAGTTTGTATGTAGGAGAATGTGGGGAGTTTGTGTGTAGGAGAATGTGGGGAGTTTGTATGTAGGAGAATGTGGGGGGTTTGTGTTGTTAGGAGAATGTGGGGAGCTTGTGTGTAGGAGAATGCGGGGAGTTTGTGTGTAGGAGAATGTGGGGAGTTTGTGTGTAGGAGAATGTGGGGAGTTTGTGTGGGTAGGAGAATGTGAGAAGTTTGTGTTGTTAGGAGAATGTGTGGAGTTTGTGTTGTTAGGAGAATGTGTGAAGTTTGTGTTGTTAAGAGAATGTGTGGAGTTTGTGTGGGTAGGAGAATGTGGGGAGTTGTTGTGGGTAGGAGAATGTTGGTAGTTTGTGTGTAGGAGAATGCGGGGAGTTTGTGTGTAGGAGAATGTTTGGAGTTTGTGTGGGTAGGAGAATGCGGGGAGTTTGTGTGGGTTGGAGAATGCGGGGGGTTTGTGTTTAGTAAAATGTGGGGAATTTGTGTGGGTAGGAGAATGTGGGGAGTTTGTGTGTAGGAGAATGTGGGGAGTTTGTGTGTAGGAGAATGTGGGGAGTGTGTGTGTAGGAGAATGTAGGGGGTTTGTGTGTAGGAGAATGTGGGGAGTTTGTGTGTAGGAGAATGTGGGGAGTTTGTGTGTAGGAGAATGCGGGGAGTTTGTGTGTAGGAGAATTTGAGGAGTTTATGTGGGTAGGAGAATGCGGGGAGTTTGTGTTTTTAGTAGAATGTGTCGAGTTTGTGTGCGTAGGAAAATTTGGGAAGTTTGTGTGAGTAGGAGAATGTGGGGAGTTTTTGTGTAGGAGAATGTGGGGAGTTTGTGTGGGTAGGAGAATTCTGGGAGTTTGTGTGTAGGAGAATGTGGGGCGTTTGTGTGTAGGAGAATGTGGGGAGTTTGTGTGTAGAAGAATGTCAGGAGTTTGTGTGTAGGAGAAAGCGGGGAGTTTGTGTGTAGGAGAATGTGGGGAGTTTGTGTGGGTAGGTGAATGCGGGGAGTTTGTGTGTAGGAGAATGCGGGGAGTTTGTGTGGGTAGGAGAATGCGGGGAGATTGTGTGTAGAAGAATGTGTGGAGTTTGTGTGGTAGGAGAATGCAGGGAGTTTGTGTTGTTAGGAGAATGTTTGGAGTTTGTGTGGGTAGGAGAATGTGGAGAGTTTGTGTGGGTAGGATAATGTGGGGAGTGTGTATGGGTAGGAGAATGTGGGGAGTTTGTGTAGGTAGGAGAATGCGGGGAGTTTGTGTTATTAGGAGAATGTGTGGAGTATGTGTGGGTAGGAGAATGTGGGGAGTTTGTGTGGGTAGGAGAATGCGGGGAGTTGGTGTGTAGGAGAATGTGGGGAGTTTGTGTGGGTAGGAGAATGCGGGGAGTTTGTGTTATTAGGAGAATGTGTGGAGTATGTGTGGGTAGGAGAATGTGGGGAGTTTGTGTGGGTAGGAGAATGCGGGGAGTTGGTGTGTAGGAGAATGTGGGGATTTTGTGTGGGTAGGAGAATGCGGGGAGTTTGAGTGTAGAAGAATGTAGAGAGTTTGTGTGTAGGAGAATGCGGGGAGCTTGTGTGTAGGAGAATGTGGGGAGTTTGTGTGGGTAGGAGAATGCGGGGAGTTTGTGTGTAGGAGAATGCGGCGAGTTTGTGAGGATAGGAGAATGCGGGGAGTTTGTGTGGGTAGGAGAATGCAGGGAGTTTGTGTGTAGGAGAATGCGGCGAGTTTGTATGTAGGAGAATGTGGGGAGTTTGTGTGTAGGAGAATGTGGGGAGTTTGTGTGTAGGGGAATGTGGGGAGTTTGTGTTGTTAGGAGAATGTGGGGAGCTTGTGTGTAGGAGAATGCGGGGAGTTTGTGTGTAGGAGAATGTGGGAGTTTGTGTGGGTAGGAGAATGCGGGGAGTTTGTGTTTTTAGGAGAATGTGTGGAGTTTGTGTGGGTAGGAGAATGTGGGAAGTTTGTGTGGGTAGGAGAATGTGAGAAGTTTGTGTTGTTAGGAGAATGTGTGGAGCTTGTGTTGTTAGGAGAATGTGTGAAGTTTGTGTTGTTTGGAGAATGTAAGGAGTTTGTGTGGGTAGGAGATTGTGGGGAGTTTTTGTGTGTAGGAGAATGCGGGGAGTTTGTGTATAGGAGAATGTGGGGAGTTTGTGTGGGTAGGAGAATGCTGAAAGTTTGTGTGTAGGAGAATGTGGGGAGTTTGTGTGTAGGAGAATGTGGGGAGTTTGTGTGTAGAAGAAATTGGGGAGTTTGTGCGGGTAGGAGAATGCGGGGAGTTTGTGTGTAGGAGAATGTGGGGAGTTTGTGTGTAGAAGAATGTCAGGAGTTTGTGTGTAGGAGAATTTGGGAAGTTTGAGTGGGTAGGAGAATGTGGGGAGTTTTTGTGTAGGAAAATGTGGGGAGTTTGTGTGGGTAGGAGAATGCTGGGAGTTTGTGTGTAGGAGAATGTGGGGAGTTTGTTAGTAGGAGAATGTGGGGAGTTTGTGTGTAGAAGAATGTCAGGAGTTTGTGTGTAGGAGAATGCGGGGAGTTTGTGTGTAGGTGAATGTGGTGAGTTTGTGTGGGTAGGAGAATGCGGGGAGTTTGTGTGTAGAAGAATGTGTGGAGTTTGTGTGGGTAGGAGAATGCGGGGAGTTTGTGTGTAGGAGAATGTGGGGAGTTTGTGTGTAGGAGAATTTGGGGAGTTTGTGTGTAGGAGAATGTGGGGAGTTTGTGTGTAGGAGAATGTGGGGAGTTTGTGTGTAGGAGTATGCGGGGAGTTTGTGTGTAGGAGAATGTGGGGAGTTTGTGTGGGTAGGAGAATGTGGGGAGTTTGTGTTTTTAGGAGAATGTGTGGAGTTTGTGTGGGTAGGAGAATGTGGGAAGTTTGTGTGGGTAGAAGAATGTAGGAAGTTCGTGTTGTTAGGAGAATGTGTGGAGTTTGTGTGGGTAGGAGAATGTGGGAAGTTTGTGTTGTTAGGAGTATGTGTGGAGTATGTGTGGGTAGGAGAATGTGGGGAGTTTGTGTGGGTAGGAGAATGCGGGGAGTTTGTGTGTAGGAGAATGCGGCGAGTTTGTGAGGATAGGAGAATGCGGGGAGTTTGTGTGGGTAGGAGAAAGCGGGGAGTTTGTGTTTTTAGAAGAATGTGTGGAGTTTGTAGGGGTAGGAGAATGTGAGAAGTTTGTGTTGTTAGGAGAATGTGTGGAGTTTGTGTTGTTAGGAGAATGTGTGAAGTTTGTGTTGTTAGGAGAATGTGTGGAGTTTGTGTGGGTAGGAGAATGTGGGGAGTTTTTGTGGGTAGGAGAATGTTGGTAGTTTTTGTGTAGGAGAATGCGGGGGGTTTGTGTGTAGGAGAATGTTGGGAGTTTGTTTGGGTAGGAGAATGCGGGGAGTTTGTGTGTAGGAGAATGCGGGGAGTTTGTGTGTAGGAGAATGTGGGAAGTTTGTGTGGGTAGGAGAAAGCGGGGAGTTTGTGTTTTTAGAAGAATGTGTGGAGTTTGTAGGGGTAGGAGAATGTGTGGAGTTTGTGTGGGTAGGAGAATGTGGGAAGTTTGTGTGGGTAGGAGAATGTGGGAAGTTTGTGTTTTAGGAGAATGTGTGGAGTTTGTGTGGGTAGGAGAATGTGTGAAGTTTGCGTTGTTAGGAGAATGTGTGGAGTTTGTGTGGGTAGGAGAATGTGGGGAGTTTGTGTGGATAGGAGAATGCGGGGAGATTGTGTGCAGTAAAATGTGGGGCGTTTGTGTGTAGGAGAATGCGGGGAGTTTGTGTGTAGGAGAATGTGGGGAGTTTATGTGGGTAGGAGCATGCGGGGAGTTTGTGTTTTTAGGAGAATGTGTCAAGTTTGTGTGGGTAGGAGAATTTGGGAAGTTTGTGTGGGTAGGAGAATGTGGGGAGTTTTTGTGTAGGAGAATGTGGGGAGTTTGTGTGGGTAGGAGAATGCTGGGAGTTTGTGTGTAGGAGAATGTGGGGAGTTTGTGTGTAGGAGAATGTGTGGAGTTTGTGTGTAGAAGAATGTCAGGAGTTTGTGTGTAGGAGAATGCGGGGAGTTTGTGTGTAGGAGAATGTGGGGAGTTTGTGTGGGTAGGAGAATGCGGGGAGTTTGTGTGTAGGAGAATGCGGGATGTTTGTGTGGGTAGGAGAATGCGGGGAGTTTGTGTGTAGAAGAATGTGTAAAGTTTGTGTGGGTAGGAGAATGCGGGGAGTTTGTGTTGTTAGGAGAATGTGTGGAGTTTGTATGGGTAGGAGAATGTGGGGAGTTTGTTTGGGTAAGAGAATGTGGGGAGTTTGTGTATGGGTAGGGGAATGTGGGGAGTTTGTGTGGGTAGGAGAATGCGGGAAGTTTGTGTGTAGGAGAATGTGGGGAGTTTGTGTGGGTAGGAGAATGTGGGGAGTTTGTGTTTAGGAGAATGTGGGGAGTTTGTGTGTAGGAGAATGTGGGGAGTTTGTGTGTAGGAGAATGTGGGGAGTTTGTGTGTAGGAGAATGTGGGGGTTTTGTGTGTAGGAGAATGTGGGGAGCTTGTGTGTAGGAGAATGCGGGAAGTTTGTGTGTAGGAGAATGTGGGGAGTTTGTGTGGGTAGGAAAATGCGGGGAGTTTGTGTTTTTAGGAGAATGTGTCGAGTTTGTGTGGGTAGGAGAATTTGGGAAGTTTGTGTGGGTAGGAGAATGTGGGGAGTTTTTGTGTAGGAGAATGTGGGGAGTATGTGTGGGTAGGATAATGCTGGGAGTTTGTGTGTAGGAGAATGTGGGGAGTTTGTGTGTAGGAGAATGTGGGGAGTTTGTGTGTAGAAGAATTTCAGGAGTTTGTGTGTAGGAGAATGCGGGGAGTTTGTGTGTAGGAGAATGTGGGAAGTTTGTGTGGGTAGGAGAATGCGGGGAGTTTGTGTGTAGGAGAATGTGGGGAGTTTGTGTGGGTAGGAGAATGCGGGGAGTTTGTGTGTAGAAGAATGTGTGGTGTTTGTGTGGGTAGGAGAATGCGGGGAGTTTGTGTTGTTAGGAAAATGTGTGTTGTTTGTGTGGGTTGGAGAATGTGGGGAATTTGTGTGCGTAGGAGAACGTGGGGAGTGTGTATGGGTAGTAGAATGTGGGGAATTTGTGTGGGTAGGAGAATGTGGGGAGTTTATGTGTAGGAGAATGTGGGGAGTTTGTGTGTAGAAGAATGTGGGGAGTTTGTGTGTAGGAGAATGTGGGGAGTTTGTGTGTAGAAGAATGTGGGGAGTTTTTGTGTAGGAGAATGTGGGGAGTTTGTGTGGGTAGGAGAATGCTGGCAGTTTGTGTATAGGAGAATGAGGGGAGTTTGTGTGTAGGAGAATGTGGGGAGTTTGTGTGAAGAAGAATGTCAGAAGTTTGTGTGTAGGAGAATGCGGAGAGTTTGTGTGTAGGAGAATGTGGGGAGTTTGTGTGGGTAGGAGAATGCGGGGAGTTTGTGTGTAGGAGAATGTGGGGAGTTTGTGTAGGTAGGAGAATGCGGGGAGTTTGTGTGTAGGAGAATGTGTGGAGTTTGTGTGGGTAGGAGAATGGGCGGGGAGTTTGTGTTGTTAGGAGAATGGGTGTAGTTTGTGTGGGTACGAGAATGTGGGGAGTTTGTGTGGGTAGGAGAATGTGGGGAGTGTGTATGGGTAGGAGAATGTGGGGAGTGAGTGTGGGTAGGAGAATGTGTGGAGTTTGTGTGGGTAGGAGAATGTGGGAAGTTTGTGTTGTTAGGAGAATGTGTGGAGTATGTAGGGGCAGGAGAATGTGGGGAGTTTGTGTGGGTAGGACAATGCGGGGAGTTTGTGTGTAGGAGAATGTGGGGAGTTTGTGTGGGTAGGAGAATGCGGGGAGTTAGAGTGTAGGAGAATGCGGGGAGTTTGTGTGTAGGAGAATGTGGGGAGTTTGTGTGGGTAGGAGAATGCGGGGAGTTTGTGTGTAGGAGAATGCGGCGAGTTTGTGTGGATAGGAGAATGCGGGGAGTTTGTGTGGGTAGGAGAATGCGGGGAGTTTGTGTGTATGAGAATGTGTGGAGTTTGTGTGTAGGAGAATGTGGGGAGTTTGTGTGTATGAGAATGTAGGGACTTTGTGTGTAGAAGAACGTCAGGAGTTTGTGCGTAGGAGAATGCGGGGAGTTTGTGTGTAGGAGAATGTGGGAAGTTTGTGTGGGTAGGAGAATGCGGGGAGTTTGTATGTAGGAGAATGCGGGGAGTTTGTGTGGGTAGGAGAATGCGAAGAGATTGTGTGTAGAAGAATGTGTGGAGTTTGTGTGGGTAGGAGAATGCAGGGAGTTTGTGTTGTTAGGAGAATGTGTGGAGTTTGTTTGGGTAGGAGAATGTGGAGAGTTTGTGTGGGTAGGAGAATGTGCGGAGTGTGTATGGGTAGGAGAATGTGGGGAGTTTGTGTGTAGGAGAATGTGGGGAGTTTGTGTTGTTAGGAAAATGTGGGGAGCTTGTGTTTAGGAGAATGCGAAGAGTTTGTGTGTAGGAGAATGTGGGGAGTTTGTGTGGGCAGGAGAAAGCGGGGAGTTTGTGTTTTTAGGAGAATGTGTGGAGTTTGTAGGGGTAGGAGAATGTGAGAAGTTTGTTTTGTTAGGAGAATGTGTGAAGTTTGTGTTGTTAGGAGAATGTGTAAAGTTTGTGTTGTTAGGAGAATGTGTGGAATTTGTGTGGGTAGGAGAATGTGGGGAGTTTTTTTGGGTAGGAGAATGTTGGTAGTTTGTGTGTAGGAGAATGCGGGGAGTTTGTGTGTAGGAGAATGTTGGGAGTTTGTGTGGGTAGGAGAATGCGGGGAGTTTGTGTTTTTAGGAGAATGTGTGGAGTTTGTGTGGGAAGGAGAATGTGTGAAGTTTGTGTTGTTAGGAGAATGTGTAGAGTTTGTGTGGGTAGGAGAATGTGTGAAGTTTGCGTTGTTAGGAGAATGTGTGGAGTTTGTGTGGGTAGGAGAATGTGGGGAGTTTGTGTGGGTAGGAGAATGCGGGGAGTTTGTGTGTAGTAAAATGTGGGGAGTTTGTGTGGGTAGGAGAATGCGGGGAGTTTGTGTTTTTAGGAGAATATGTCGAGTTTCTGTGGGTAGGAGAATTTGGGGAGTTTATGTGTAGGAGAATGTGGTGGGTTTGTGTGTAGGAGAATGTGGGGAGTTTGTGTGTTGGAGAATGTGGGGAGTTTGTGTGTAGGAGAATGCGGGGAGTTTGTGTGTAGGAGAATGTGGGGAGTTTATGTGGGTAGGAGAATGCGGGGAGTTTGTGTTTTTAGGAGAATATGTCGAGTTTCTGTGGGTAGGAGAATTTGGGAAATTTGTGTGGGTAGGAGAATAAGGGGAATTTTTGTGTAGGAGAATGTGGGGAGTTTGTGTGGGTAGGAGAATGCTGAAAGTTTGTGTGTAGGAGAATGTGGGGAGTTTGTGTGTAGAAGAATGTCAGGAGTTTGTGTGTAGGAGAATGCGGGGAGTTTGTGTGTAGGAGAATGTGGGGAGTTTGTGTGGGTAGGAGAATGCGGGGAGTTTGTGTGTAGGAGAATGCGGGGAGTTTGTGTGGGTAGGAGAATGCGGGGAGTTTGTGTGTAGAAGAATGTGTGGAGTTTGTGTGGGTAGGAGAATGCGGGGAGTTTGTGTTGTTAGGAGAATGTGTGGAGTTTGTGTAGGTAGGAGAATGTGGGGAGTTTGTGTGGGTAGGAGAATGTGGGGAGTGTGTATGGGTAGGAGAATGTGGGGAGTTTGTGTGGGTAGGAGAATGCGGGGAGTTTGTGTGTAGGAGAATGTGGGGAGTTTGTGTGGGTAGGAGAATGTGGGGAGTTTGTGTGTAGGAGAATGTGGGGAGTTTGTGTGGGTAGGAGAATGTGGGGAGTTTGTGTGTAGGAGAATGTGGGGAGTTTGTGTGGAAAGGAGAATGCGGGGAGTTTGTGTTTTTAGGAGAATGTGTCGACTTTGTGTGGGTAGGAGAATTTGGGAAGTTTATGTGGGTAGGAGAATGTGGGGAGTTTTTGTGTAGGAGAATGTGGGGAGTTTGTGTGGGTAGGAGAATGCTGGGAGTTTGTGTGTAGGAGAATGTGGGGAGTTTGTGTGTAGGAGAATGTGGGGAGTTTGTGTGTACAAGAATGTCAGGAGTTTGTGTGTAGGAGAATTTGGGAAGTTTGTGTGGGTAGGAGAATGTGGGAAAATTTTGTGTAGGAGAATGTAGGGAGTTTGTGTGGGTAGGAGAATGCTGGGAGTTTGTGTAGGAGAATGTGGGGAGTTTGTGTGTAGGAGAATGTAGGGAGTTTGTGTGTAGAAGAATGTCAGGAGTTTGTGTGTAGGAGAATGCGAGGAGTTTGTGTGTAGGAGAATGTGGGGAGTTTGTGTGGGTAGGAGAATGCGGGGAGTTTGTGTGTAGAAGAATGTGTGGAGTTTGTGTGGGTAGGAGAATGCGGGGAGTTTGTGTGTAGGAGAATGTGGGGAGTTTGTGTGTAGGAGAATTTGGGGAGTTTGTGTGTAGGAGAATGTGGGGAGTTTGTGTGTAGGAGAATGTGGGGAGTTTGTGTGTAGGAGTATGCGGGGAGTTTGTGTGTAGGAGAATGTGGGGAGTTTGTGTGGGTAGGAGAATGTGGGGAGTTTGTGTTTTTAGGAGAATGTGTGGAGTTTGTGTGGGTAGGAGAATGTTGGAAGTTTGTGTGGGTAGAAGAATGTGGGAAGTTCGTGTTGTTAGGAGAATGTGTGGAGTTTGTGTGGGTAGGAGAATGTGGGAAGTTTGTGTTGTTAGGAGTATGTGTGGAGTATGTGTGGGTAGGAGAATGTGGAGAGTTTGTGTGGGTAGGAGAATGCGGGGAGTTTGTGTGTAGGAGAATGTGGGGAGTTTGTGTGGGTAGGAGAATGCGGGGAGTTTGAGTGTAGAAGTATGTAGGGAGTTTGTGTGTAGGAGAATGCGGGAAGTTTGTGTGGGTAGGAGAATGCGGGGAGTTTGTGTGTAGGAGAATGCGGCGAGTTTGTGAGGATAGGAGAATGCGGGGAGTTTGTGTGGGTAGGAGAATGCGGGGCGTTTTGTGTAGGAGAATGTGTGGAGTTTGTGTGTAGGAGAATGTGGGGCGTTTTTATGTAGGAGAATGTGGGGAGTTTGTGTGTAGGAGAATGTGGGGAGTTTGTGTTGTTAGGAGAATGTGGAGAGTTTGTGTGTAGGAGAATGCGGGGAGTTTGTATGTAGGAGAATGCGGCGAGTTTGTGTGGATGAGAGAATGCGGGGAGTTTGTGTGGGTAGGAGAATGCAGGGAGTTTGTGTGTAGGAGAATGTGTGGAGTTTGTGTGTAGGAGAATGTGGGGAGTTTGTATGTAGGAGAATGTGGGGAGTTTGTGTGTAGGAGAATGTGGGGAGTTTGTATGTAGGAGAATGTGGGGGGTTTGTGTTGTTAGGAGAATGTGGGGAGCTTGTGTGTAGGAGAATGCGGGGAGTTTGTGTGTAGGAGAATGTGGGGAGTTTGTGTTTTTAGGAGAATGTGTGGAGTTTGTAGGGGTAGGAGAATGTGAGAAGTTTGTGTTGTTAGGAGAATGTGTGGAGTTTGTGTTGTTAGGAGAATGTGTGAAGTTTGTGTTGTTAGGAGAATGTGTGGAGTTTGTGTGTGTAGGAGAATGCGGGGAGTTTGTGTGTAGGAGAATGTTGGGAGTTTGTGTGGGTAGGAGAATGCGGGGAGTTTGTGTGGGTAGGAGAATGCGGGGGGTTTGTGTTTAGTAAAATGTGGGGAATTTGTGTGGGTAGGAGAATGTGGGGAGTTTGTGTGTAGGAGAATGTGGGGAGTTTGTGTGTAGGAGAATGTGGGGAGTTTGTGTGTAGGAGAATGCGGGGAGTTTGTGTGTAGGAGAATGTGGGGAGTTTATGTGGGTAGGAGAATGCGGGGAGTTTGTGTTTTTAGGAGAATGTGTCGAGTTTGTGTGCGTAGGAAAATGTGGGAAGTTTGTGTGAGTAGGAGAATGTGGGGAGTTTTTGTGTAGGAGAATGTGGGGTGTTTGTGTGGGTAGGAGAATTCTGGGAGTTTGTGTGTAGGGGAATGTGGGGCGTTTGTGTGTAGGAGAATGTGGGGAGTTTGTGTGTAGAAGAATGTCAGGAGTTTGTGTGTAGGAGAATGCGGGGAGTTTGTGTGTAGGAGACTGTGGGGAGTTTGTGTGGGTAGGTGAATGCGGGGAGTTTGTGTGTAGGAGAATGCGGGGAGTTTTTGTGGGTAGGAGAATGCGGGGAGATTGTGTGTAGAAGAATGTGTGGAGTTTGTGTGGTAGGAGAATGCGGGGAGTTTGTGTTGTTAGGAGAATGTGTGGAGTTTGTGTGGGTAGGAGAATGTGGAGAGTTTGTGTGGGTAGGATAATGTGGGGAGTGTGTATGGGTAGGAGAATGTGGGGAGTTTGTGTAGGTAGGAGAATGCGGGGAGTTTGTGTGTAGGAGAATGTGTGTAGTTTGTGTGGGTAGGAGAATGCGGGGAGTTTGTGTTATTAGGAGAATGTGTGGAGTATGTGTGGGTAGGAGAATGTGGGGAGTTTGTGTGGGTAGGAGAATGCGGGGAGTTGGTGTGTAGGAGAATATGGGGAGTTTGTTTGGGTAGGAGAATGCGGGGAGTTTGAGTGTAGAAGAATGTAGAGAGTTTGTGTGTAGGAGAATGCGGGGAGTTTGTGTGTAGGAGAATGTGGGGAGCTTTTGTGGGTAGGAGAATGCGGGGAGTTTGTGTGTAGGAGAATGCGGCGAGTTTGTGAGGATAGGAGAATGCGGGGAGTTTGTGTGGGTAGGAGAATGCAGGGAGTTTGTGTGTAGGAGAATGTGGGGAGTTTGTATGTAGGAGAATGTGGGGAGTTTGTGTGTAGGAGAATGTGGGGAGTTTGTGTGTAGGGGAATGTGGGGAGTTTGTGTTGTTAGGAGAATGTGGGGAGCTTGTGTGTAGGAGAATGCGGGGAGTTTGTGTGTAGGAGAATGTGGGAGTTTGTGTGGGTAGGATAATGCGGGGAGTTTGTGTTTTTAGGAGAATGTGTGGAGTTTGTGTGGGTAGGAGAATGTGGGAAGTTTGTGTGGGTAGGAGAATGTGAGAAGTTTGTGTTGTTAGGAGAATGTGTGGAGCTTGTGTTGTTAGGAGAATGTGTGAAGTTTGTGTTGTTTGGAGAATGTGTGGAGTTTGTGTGGGTAGGAGATTGTGGGGAGTTTTTGTGTGTAGGAGAATGCGGGGAGTTTGTGTATAGGAGAATGTGGGGAGTTTGTGTGGGTAGGAGAATGCTGGGAGTTTGTGTGTAGGAGAATGTGGGGAGTTTGTGTGTAGGAGAATGTGGGGAGTTTGTGTGTAAAAGAAATTGGGGAGTTTGTGCGGGTAGGAGAATGCGGGGAGTTTGTGTGTAGGAGAATGTGGGGAGTTTGTGTGTAGGAGAATTTGGGAAGTTTGAGTGGGTAGGAGAATGTGGGGAGTTTTTGTGTAGGAGAATGTGGGGAGTTTGTGTGTAGGAGAATTTGGGAAGTTTGAGTGGGTAGGAGAATGTGGGGAGTTTTTGTGTAGGAGAATGTGGGGAGTTTGTGTGGGTAGGAGAATGCTGGGAGTTTGTGTGTAGGAGAATGTGGGGAGTTTGTGTGTAGGAGAATGTGGGGAGTTTGTGTGTAGAAGAATGTCAGGAGTTTGTGTGTAGGAGAATGCGGGGAGTTTGTGTGTAGGAGAATGTGGGGAGTTTGTGTGGGTAGGAGAATGCGGGGAGTTTGTGTGTAGAAGAATGTGTGGAGTTTGTGTGGGTAGGAGAATGCGGGAAGTTTGTGTGTAGGAGAATGTGGGGAGTTTGTGTGTAGGAGAATTTGGGGAGTTTGTGTGTAGGAGAATGTGTGGAGTTTGTGTGGGTAGGAGAATGTTGGAAGTTTGTGTGGGTAGAAGAATGTGGGAAGTTCGTGTTGTTAGGAGAATGTGTGGAGTTTGTGTGGGTAGGAGAATGTGGGAAGTTTGTGTTGTTAGGAGTATGTGTGGAGTATGTGTGGGTAGGAGAATGTGGGGAGTTTGTGTGGGTAGGAGAATGCGGGGAGTTTGTGTGTAGGAAAATGTGGGGAGTTTGTGTGGGTAGGAGAATGCGGGGAGTTTGAGTGTAGAAGAATGTAGGGAGTTTGTGTGTAGGAGAATGCGGGGAGTTTGTGTAGGTAGGAGAATGCGGGGAGTTTGTGTGTAGGAGAATGCGGCGAGTTTGTGAGGATAGGAGAATGCGGGGAGTTTGTGTGGGTAGGAGAATGCGGGGCGTTTTGTGTAGGAGAATGTGTGGAGTTTGTGTGTAGGAGAATGTGGGGCGTTTTTATGTAGGAGAATGTGGGGAGTTTGTGTGTAGGAGAATGTGGGGAGTTTGTGTTGTTAGGAGAATGTGGGGAGTTTGTGTGTAGGAGAATGCGGGGAGTTTGTATGTAGGAGAATGCGGCGAGTTTGTGTGGATGAGAGAATGCGGGGAGTTTGTGTGGGTAGGAGAATGCAGGGAGTTTGTGTGTAGGAGAATGTGTGGAGTTTGTGTGTAGGAGAATGTGGGGAGTTTGTATGTAGGAGAATGTGGGGAGTTTGTGTGTAGGAGAATGTGGGGAGTTTGTATGTAGGAGAATGTGGGGGGTTTGTGTTGTTGGGAGAATGTGGGGAGCTTGTGTGTAGGAGAATGCGGGGAGTTTGTGTGTAGGAGAATGTGGGGAGTTTGTGTGTAGGAGAATGTGGGGAGTTTGTGTGGGTAGGAGAATGTGAGAAGTTTGTGTTGTTAAGAGAATGTGTGGAGTTTGTGTTGTTAGGAGAATGTGTGAAGTTTGTGTTGTTAGGAGAATGTGTGGAGTTTGTGTGGGTAGGAGAATGTGGGGAGTTGTTGTGGGTAGGAGAATGTTGGTAGTTTGTGTGTAGGAGAATGCGGGGAGTTTGTGTGTAGGAGAATGTTGGGAGTTTGTGTGGGTAGGAGAATGCGGGGAGTTTGTGTGGGTAGGAGAATGCGGGGGGTTTGTGTTTAGTAAAATGTGGGGAATTTGTGTGGGTAGGAGAATGTGGGGAGTTTGTGTGTAGGAGAATGTGGGGAGTTTGTGTGTAGGAGAATGTGGGGAGTGTGTGTGTAGGAGAATGAAGGGGGTTTGTGTGTAGGAGAATGTGGGGAGTTTGTGTGTAGGAGAATGTGGGGAGTTTGTGTGTAGGAGAATGCGGGGAGTTTGTGTGTAGGAGAATGTGGGGAGTTTATGTGGGTAGGAGAATGCGGGGAGTTTGTGTGTAGGAGAATGTGGGGCGTTTTTGTGTAGGAGAATGCGGGGAGTTTGTGTGTAGGAGAATGTGGGGAGTTTGTGTGGGTAGGTGAATGCGGGGAGTTTGTGTGTAGGAAAATGCGGGGAGTTTGTGTGGGTAGGAGAATGCGGGGAGTTTTTGTGTAGGAGAATTTGGGGAGTTTGTGTGGGTAGGAGAATTCTGGGAGTTTGTGTGTAGGAGAATGTGGGGCGTTTGTGTGTAGGAGAATGTGGGGAGTTTGTGTGTAGAAGAATGTCAGGAGTTTGTGTGTAGGAGAATGCGGGGAGTTTGTGTGTAGGAGAATGTGGGGAGTTTGTGTGGGTAGGTGAATGCGGGGAGTTTGTGTGTAGGAAAATGCGGGGAGTTTGTGTGGGTAGGAGAATGCGGGGAGATTGTGTGTAGAAGAATGTGTGGAGTTTGTGTGGTAGGAGAATGCGGGGAGTTTGTGTTGTTAGGAGAATGTGTGGAGTTTGTGTGGGTAGGAGAATGTAGAGAGTTTGTGTGGGTAGGATAATGTGGGGAATGTGTATGGGTAGGAGAATGTGGGGAGTTTGTGTAGGTAGGAGAATGCGGGGAGTTTGTGTGTAGGAGAATGTGTGGAGTTTGTGTGGGTAGGAGAATGCAAGGAGTTTGTGTTATTAGGAGAATGTGTGGAGTATGTGTGGGTAGGAGAATGTGGGGAGTTTGTGTGGGTAGGAGAATGCGGGGAGTTGGTGTGTAGGAGAATGTGGGGAGTTTGTGTGGGTAGGAGAATGCGGGGAGTTTGAGTGTAGAAGAATGTAGAGAGTTTGTGTGTAGGAGAATGCGGGGAGCTTGTGTGTAGGAGAATGTGGGGAGTTTGTGTGGGTAGGAGAATGCGGGGAGTTTGTGTGTAGGAGAATGCGGCGAGTTTGTGAGGATAGGAGAATGCGGGGAGTTTGTGTGGGTAGGAGAATGCAGGGAGTTTGTGTGTAGGAGAATGTGGGGAGTTTGTATGTAGGAGAATGTGGGGAGTTTGTGTGTAGGAGAATGTGGGGAGTTTGTGTGTAGGGGAATGTGGGGAGTTTGTGTTGTTAGGAGAATGTGGGGAGCTTGTGTGTAGGAGAATGCGGGGAGTTTGTGTGTAGGAGAATGTGGGAGTTTGTGTGGGTAGGAGAATGCGGGGAGTTTGTGTTTTTAGGAGAATGTGTGGAGTTTGTGTGGGTAGGAGAATGTGGGGAGTTTGTGTGGGTAGGAGAATGCGAGGGAGTTGGTGTGTAGGAGAATGTGTGGAGTTTGTGTGGGTAGGAGAATGCGGGGAGTTTGTGTTATTAGGAGAATGTGTGGAGTATGTGTGGGTAGGAGAATGTGGGGAGTTTGTGTGGGTAGGAGAATGCGGGGAGTTGGTGTGTAGGAGAATGTGGGGAGTTTGTGTGGGTAGGAGAATGCGGGGAGTTTGAGTGTAGAAGAATGTAGAGAGTTTGTGTGTAGGAGAATGCGGAGTGCTTGTGTGTAGGAGAATGTGGGGAGTTTGTGTGGGTAGGAGAATGCGGGGAGTTTGTGTGTAGGAGAATGCGGCAAGTTTGTGACGATAGGAGAATGCGGGGAGTTTGTGTGGGTAAGAGAATGCAGGGAGTTTGTGTGTAGGAGAATGTGGGGAGTTTGTATGTAGGAGAATGTGGGGAGTTTGTGTGTAGAAGAATGTGGGGAGTTTGTGTGTAGGGGAATGTGGGGAGTTTGTGTTGTTAGGAGAATGTGGGGAGCTTGTGTGTAGGAGAATGCGGGGAGTTTGTGTGTAGGAGAATGTGGGAGTTTGTGTGGGTAGGAGAATGCGGGGAGTTTGTGTTTTTAGGAGAATGTGTGGAGTTTGTGTGGGTAGGAGAATGTGGGAAGTTTGTGTGGGTAGGAGAATGTGAGAAGTTTGTGTTGTTAGGAGAATGTGTGGAGCTTGTGTTGTTAGGAGAATGTGTGAAGTTTGTGTTGTTTGGAGAATGTGTGGAGTTTGTGTGGGTAGGAGATTGTGGGGAGTTTTTGTGTGTAGGAGAATGCGGGGAGTTTGTGTATAGGAGAATGTGAGGAGTTTGTGTGGGTAGGAGAATGCTGGGAGTTTGTGTGTAGGAGAATGTGGGGAGTTTGTGTGTAGGAGAATGTGGGGAGTTTGTGTGTAGAAGAAATTGGGGAGTTTGAGTGGGTAGGAGAATGTGGGGAGTTTTTGTGTAGGAGAATGTGGGGAGTTTGTGTGGGTAGGAGAATGCTGGGAGTTTGTGTGTAGGAGAATGTGGGGAGTTTGTGTGTAGGAGAATGTGGGGAGTTTGTGTGTAGAAGAATGTCAGGAGTTTGTGTGTAGGAGAATGCGGGGAGTTTGTGTGTAGGAGAATGTGGGGAGTTTGTGTGGGTAGGAGAATGCGGAGAGTTTGTGTGTAGAAGAATGTGTGGAGTTTGTGTGGGTAGGAGAATGCGGGGAGTTTGTGTGTAGGAGAATGTGGGGAGTTTGTATGTAGGAGAATGTGGGGAGTTTGTGTGTAGGAGAATGTGGGGAGTTTGTATGTAGGAGAATGTGGGGGGTTTGTGTTGTTAGGAGAATGTGGGGAGCTTGTGTGTAGGAGAATGCGGGGAGTTTGTGTGTAGGAGAATGTGGGGAGTTTGTGTGTAGGAGAATGTGGGGAGTTTGTGTGGGTAGGAGAATGTGTGGAGTTTGTGTTGTTAGGAGAATGTGTGAATTTTGTGTTGTTAGGAGAATGTGTGGAGTTTGTGTGGGTAGGAGAATGTGGGGAGTTGTTGTGGGTAGGAGAATGTTGGTAGTTTGTGTGTAGGAGAATGCGGGGAGTTTGTGTGTAGGAGAATGTTGGGAGTTTGTGTGGGTAGGAGAATGCGGGGAGTTTGTGTGGGTAGGAGAATGCGGGGGGTTTGTGTTTAGTAAAATGTGGGGAATTTGTGTGGGTAGGAGAATGTGGGGAGTTTGTGTGTAGGAGAATGTGGGGAGTTTGTGTGTAGGAGAATGTGGGGAGTGTGTGTGTAGGAGAATGTAGGGGGTTTGTGTGTAGGAGAATGTGGGGAGTTTGTGTGTAGGAGAATGTGGGGAGTTTGTGTGTAGGAGAATGCGGGGAGTTTGTGTGTAGGAGAATGTGGGGAGTTTATGTGGGTAGGAGAATGCGGGGAGTTTGTGTTTTTAGTAGAATGTGTCGAGTTTGTGTGCGTAGGAAAATTTGGGAAGTTTGTGTGAGTAGGAGAATGTGGGGAGTTTTTGTGTTGGAGAATGTGGGGAGTTTGTGTGGGTAGGAGAATTCTGGGAGTTTGTGTGTAGGAGAATGTTGGGCGTTTGTGTGTAGGAGAATGTGGGGAGTTTGTGTGTAGAAGAATGTCAGGAGTTTGTGTGTAGGAGAAAGCGGGGAGTTTGTGTGTAGGAGAATGTGGGGAGTTTGTGTGGGTAGGTGAATGCGGGGAGTTTGTGTGTAGGAGAATGCGGGGAGTTTGTGTGGGTAGGAGAATGCAGGGAGATTGTGTGTAGAAGAATGTGTGGAGTTTGTGTGGTAGGAGAATGCGGGGAGTTTGTGTTGTTAGGAGAATGTGTGGAGTTTGTGTGGGTAGGAGAATGTGGAGAGTTTGTGTGGGTAGGATAATGTGGGGAGTGTGTATGGGTAGGAGAATGTGGGGAGTTTGTGTAGGTAGGAGAATGCGGGGAGTTTGTGTTATTAGGAGAATGTGTGGAGTATGTGTGGGTAGGAGAATGTGGGGAGTTTGTGTGGGTAGGAGAATGCGGGGAGTTGGTGTGTAGGAGAATGTGTGGAGTTTGTGTGGGTAGGAGAATGCGGGGAGTTTGTGTTATTAGGAGAATGTGTGGAGTATGTGTGGGTAGGAGAATGTGGGGAGTTTGTGTGGGTAGGAGAATGCGGGGAGTTGGTGTGTAGGAGAATGTGGGGAGTTTGTGTGGGTAGGAGAATGCGGGGAGTTTGAGTGTAGAAGAATGTAGAGAGTTTGTGTATAGGAGAATGCGGGGAGCTTGTGTGTAGGAGAATGTGGGGAGTTTGTGTGGGTAGGAGAATGCGGGGAGTTTGTGTGTAGGAGAATGCGGCAAGTTTGTGAGGATAGGAGAATGCGGGGAGTTTGTGTGGGTAGGAGAATGCAGGGAGTTTGTGTGTAGGAGAATGTGGGGAGTTTGTATGTAGGAGAATGTGGGGAGTTTGTGTGTAGGAGAATGTGGGGAGTTTGTGTGTAGGGGAATGTGGGGAGTTTGTGTTGTTAGGAGAATGTGGGGAGCTTGTGTGTAGGAGAATGCGGGGAGTTTGTGTGTAGGAGAATGTGGGAGTTTGTGTGGGTAGGAGAATGCGGGGAGTTTGTGTTTTTAGGAGAATGTGTGGAGTTTGTGTGGGTAGGAGAATGTGGGAAGTTTGTGTGGGTAGGAGAATGTGAGAAGTTTGTGTTGTTAGGAGAATGTGTGGAGCTTGTGTTGTTAGGAGAATGTGTGAAGTTTGTGTTGTTTGGAGAATGTGTGGAGTTTGTGTGGGTAGGAGATTGTGGGGAGTTTTTGTGTGTAGGAGAATGCGGGGAGTTTGTGTATAGGAGAATGTGGGGAGTTTGTGTGGGTAGGAGAATGCTGGGAGTTTGTGTGTAGGAGAATGTGGGGAGTTTGTGTGTAGGAGAATGTGGGGAGTTTGTGTGTAGAAGAAATTTGGGAGTTTGTGCGGGTAGGAAAATGCGGGGAGTTTGTGTGTAGGAGAATGTGGGGAGTTTGTGTGTAGAAGAATGTCAGGAGTTTGTGTGTAGGAGAATTTGGGAAGTTTGAGAGGGTAGGAGAATGTGGGGAGTTTTTGTGTAGGAGAATGTGGGGAGTTTGTGTGGGTAGGAGAATGCTGGGAGTTTGTGTGTAGGAGAATGTGGGGAGTTTGTTTGTAGGAGAATGCGGGGAGTTTGTGTGTAGGAGAATGTGGGGAGTTTGTGTGGGTAGGAGAATGCGGGGAGTTTGTGTGTAGAAGAATGTGTGGAGTTTGTGTGGGTAGGAGAATGCGGGGAGTTTGTGTGTAGGAGAATGTGGGGAGTTTGTGTGTAGGAGAATGTTGGGCGTTTGTGTGTAGGAGAATGTGGGGAGTTTGTGTGTAGAAGAATGTCAGGAGTTTGTGTGTAGGAGAAAGCGGGGAGTTTGTGTGTAGGAGAATGTGGGGAGTTTGTGTGGGTAGGTGAATGCGGGGAGTTTGTGTGTAGGAGAATGCGGGGAGTTTGTGTGGGTAGGAGAATGCGGGGAGATTGTGTGTAGAAGAATGTGTGGAGTTTGTGTGGTAGGAGAATGCGGGGAGTTTGTGTTGTTAGGAGAATGTGTGGAGTTTGTGTGGGTAGGAGAATGTGGAGAGTTTGTGTGGGTAGGATAATGTGGGGAGTGTGTATGGGTAGGAGAATGTGGGGAGTTTGTGTAGGTAGGAGAATGCGGGGAGTTTGTGTTATTAGGAGAATGTGTGGAGTATGTGTGGGTAGGAGAATGTGGGGAGTTTGTGTGGGTAGGAGAATGCGGGGAGTTGGTGTGTAGGAGAATGTGTGGAGTTTGTGTGGGTAGGAGAATGCGGGGAGTTTGTGTTATTAGGAGAATGTGTGGAGTATGTGTGGGTAGGAGAATGTGGGGAGTTTGTGTGGGTAGGAGAATGCGGGGAGTTGGTGTGTAGGAGAATGTGGGGAGTTTGTGTGGGTAGGAGAATGCGGGGAGTTTGAGTGTAGAAGAATGTAGAGAGTTTGTGTATAGGAGAATGCGGGGAGCTTGTGTGTAGGAGAATGTGGGGAGTTTGTGTGGGTAGGAGAATGCGGGGAGTTTGTGTGTAGGAGAATGCGGCAAGTTTGTGAGGATAGGAGAATGCGGGGAGTTTGTGTGGGTAGGAGAATGCAGGGAGTTTGTGTGTAGGAGAATGTGGGGAGTTTGTATGTAGGAGAATGTGGGGAGTTTGTGTGTAGGAGAATGTGGGGAGTTTGTGTGTAGGGGAATGTGGGGAGTTTGTGTTGTTAGGAGAATGTGGGGAGCTTGTGTGTAGGAGAATGCGGGGAGTTTGTGTGTAGGAGAATGTGGGAGTTTGTGTGGGTAGGAGAATGCGGGGAGTTTGTGTTTTTAGGAGAATGTGTGGAGTTTGTGTGGGTAGGAGAATGTGGGAAGTTTGTGTGGGTAGGAGAATGTGAGAAGTTTGTGTTGTTAGGAGAATGTGTGGAGCTTGTGTTGTTAGGAGAATGTGTGAAGTTTGTGTTGTTTGGAGAATGTGTGGAGTTTGTGTGGGTAGGAGATTGTGGGGAGTTTTTGTGTGTAGGAGAATGCGGGGAGTTTGTGTATAGGAGAATGTGTGGAGTTTGTGTGGGTAGGAGAATGCTGGGAGTTTGTGTGTAGGAGAATGTGGGGAGTTTGTGTGTAGGAGAATGTGGGGAGTTTGTGTGTAGAAGAAATTTGGGAGTTTGTGCGGGTAGGAAAATGCGGGGAGTTTGTGTGTAGGAGAATGTGGGGAGTTTGTGTGTAGAAGAATGTCAGGAGTTTGTGTGTAGGAGAATTTGGGAAGTTTGAGTGGGTAGGAGAATGTGGGGAGTTTTTGTGTAGGAGAATGTGGGGAGTTTGTGTGGGTAGGAGAATGCTGGGAGTTTGTGTGTAGGAGAATGTGGGGAGTTTGTTTGTAGGAGAATGTGGGGAGTTTGTGTGTAGAAGAATGTCAGGAGTTTGTGTGTAGGAGAATGCGGGGAGTTTGTGTGTAGGAGAATGTGGGGAGTTTGTGTGGGTAGGAGAATGCGGGGAGTTTGTGTGTAGAAGAATGTGTGGAGTTTGTGTGGGTAGGAGAATGCGGGGAGTTTGTGTGTAGGAGAATGTGGGGAGTTTGTGTGTAGGAGAATTTGGGGAGTTTGTGTGTAGGAGAATGTGGGGAGTTTGTGTGTAGGAGAATGTGGGGAGTTTGTGTGTAGGAGTATGCGGGGAGTTTGTGTGTAGGAGAATGTGGGGAGTTTGTGTGGGTAGGAGAATGTGGGGAGTTTGTGTTTTTAGGAGAATGTGTGGAGTTTGTGTGGGTAGGAGAATGTGGGAAGTTTGTGTGGGTAGAAGAATGTGGGAAGTTTGTGTTGTTAGGAGTATGTGATGAGTATGTGTGGGTAGGAGAATGTGGGGAGTTTGTGTGGGTAGGAGAATGCGGGGAGTTTGTGTGTAGGAGAATGCGGCGAGTTTGTGAGGATAGGAGAATGCGGGGAGTTTGTGTGGGTAGGAGAATGCGGGGAGTTTGTGTGTAGGAGAATGTGTGGAGTTTGTGTGTAGGAGAATGTGGGGCGTTTTTATGTAGGAGAATGTGGGGAGTTTGTGTGTAGGAGAATGTGGGGAGTTTGTGTGTAGGAGAATGTGGGGAGTTTGTGTTGTTAGGAGAATGTGGGGAGTTTGTGTGTAGGAGAATGCGGGGAGTTTGTGTGTAGGAGAATGCGGCGAGTTTGTGTGGATGAGAGAATGCGGGGAGTTTGTTCGGGTAGGAGAATGCAGGGAGTTTGTGTGTAGGAGAATGTGTGAAGTTTGTGTTGTTTGGAGAATGTGTGGAGTTTGTGTGGGTAGGAGATTGTGGGGAGTTTTTGTGTGTAGGAGAATGCGGGGAGTTTGTGTATAGGAGAATGTGGGGAGTTTGTGTGGGTAGGAGAATGCTGGGAGTTTGTGTGTAGGAGAATGTGGGGAGTTTGTGTGTAGGAGAATGTGGGGAGTTTGTGTGTAGAAGAAATTTGGGAGTTTGTGCGGGTAGGAAAATGCGGGGAGTTTGTGTGTAGGAGAATGTGGGGAGTTTGTGTGTAGAAGAATGCAGGGAGTTTGTGTGTAGGAGAATGTGGGGAGTTTGTATGTAGGAGAATGTGGGGAGTTTGTGTGTAGGAGAATGTTGGGAGTTTGTGTGTAGGGGAATGTGGGGAGTTTGTGTTGTTAGGAGAATGTGGGGAGCTTGTGTGTAGGAGAATGCGGGGAGTTTGTGTGTAGGAGAATGTGGGAGTTTGTGTGGGTAGGAGAATGCGGGGAGTTTGTGTTTTTAGGAGAATGTGTGGAGTTTGTGTGGGTAGGAGAATGCGGGGAGTTGGTGTGTAGGAGAATGTGGGGAGTTTGTGTGGGTAGGAGAATGCGGGGAGTTTGAGTGTAGAAGAATGTAGAGAGTTTGTGTATAGGAGAATGCGGGGAGCTTGTGTGTAGGAGAATGTGGGAAGTTTGTGGGGGTAGGAGAATGCGGGGAGTTTGTGTGTAGGAGAATGCGGCAAGTTTGTGAGGATAGGAGAATGCGGGGAGTTTGTGTGGGTAGGAGAATGCGGGGAGTTTGTGTTTTTAGGAGAATGTGTGGAGTTTGTGTGGGTAGGAGAATGTGGGAAGTTTGTGTGGGTAGGAGAATGTGAGAAGTTTGTGTTGTTAGGAGAATGTGTGGAGCTTGTGTTGTTAGGAGAATGTGTGAAGTTTGTGTTGTTTGGAGAATGTGTGGAGTTTGTGTGGGTAGGAGATTGTGGGGAGTTTTTGTGTGTAGGAGAATGCGGGGAGTTTGTGTATAGGAGAATGTGGGGAGTTTGTGTGGGTAGGAGAATGCTGGGAGTTTGTGTGTAGGAGAATGTGGGGAGTTTGTGTGTAGGAGAATGTGGGGAGTTTGTGTGTAGAAGAAATTTGGGAGTTTGTGCGGGTAGGAAAATGCGGGGAGTTTGTGTGTAGGAGAATGTGGGGAGTTTGTGTGTAGAAGAATGTCAGGAGTTTGTGTGTAGGAGAATTTGGGAAGTTTGAGTGGGTAGGAGAATGTGGGGAGTTTTTGTGTAGGAGAATGTGGGGAGTTTGTGTGGGTAGGAGAATGCTGGGAGTTTGTGTGTAGGAGAATGTGGGGAGTTTGTTTGTAGGAGAATGTGGGGAGTTTGTGTGTAGAAGAATGTCAGGAGTTTGTGTGTAGGAGAATGCGGGGAGTTTGTGTGTAGGAGAATGTGGGGAGTTTGTGTGGGTAGGAGAATGCGGGGAGTTTGTGTGAAGAAGAATGTGTGGAGTTTGTGTGGGTAGGAGAATGCGGGGAGTTTGTGTGTAGGAGAATGTGGGGAGTTTGTGTGTAGGAGAATTTGGGGAGTTTGTGTGTAGGAGAATGTGGGGAGTTTGTGTGTAGGAGAATGTGGGGAGTTTGTGTGTAGGAGTATGCGGGGAGTTTGTGTGTAGGAGAATGTGGGGAGTTTGTGTGGGTAGGAGAATGTGGGGAGTTTGTGTTTTTAGGAGAATGTGTGGAGTTTGTGTGGGTAGGAGAATGTGGGAAGTTTGTGTGGGTAGAAGAATGTGGGAAGTTTGTGTTGTTAGGAGTATGTGATGAGTATGTGTGGGTAGGAGAATGTGGGGAGTTTGTGTGGGTAGGAGAATGCGGGGAGTTTGTGTGTAGGAGAATGCGGCGAGTTTGTGAGGATAGGAGAATGCGGGTAGTTTGTGTGGGTAGGAGAATGCGGGGAGTTTGTGTGTAGGAGAATGTGTGGAGTTTGTGTGTAGGAGAATGTGGGGCGTTTTTATGTAGGAGAATGTGGGGAGTTTGTGTGTAGGAGAATGTGGGGAGTTTGTGTGTAGGAGAATGTGGGGAGTTTGTGTTGTTAGGAGAATGTGGGGAGTTTGTGTGTAGGAGAATGCGGGGAGTTTGTGTGTAGGAGAATGCGGCGAGTTTGTGTGGATGAGAGAATGCGGGGAGTTTGTTCGGGTAGGAGAATGCAGGGAGTTTGTGTGTAGGAGAATGTGTGGAGTTTGTGTGTAGGAGAATGTGGGGAGTTTGTATGTAGGAGAATGTGGGGAGTTTGTGTGTAGGAGAATGTGGGGAGTTTGTATGTAGGAGAATGTGGGGGGTTTGTGTTGTTAGGAGAATGTGGGGAGCTTGTGTGTAGGAGAATGCGGGGAGTTTGTGTGTAGGAGAATGTGGGGAGTTTGTGTGGGTAGGAGAATGCGGGGAGTTTGTGTTTTTAGGAGAATGTGTGGAGTTTGTAGGGGTAGGAGAATGTGAGAAGTTTGTGTTGTTAGGAGAATGTGTGGAGTTTGTGTTGTTAGGAGAATGTGTGAAGTTTGTGTTGTTAGGAGAATGTGTGGAGTTTGTGTGGGTAGGAGAATGTGGGGAGTTGTTGTGGGTAGGAGAATAATGGTTATTTGTGTGTAGGAGAATGCGGGGAGTTTGTGTGTAGGAGAATGTTGGGAGTTTGTGTGGGTAGGAGAATGCGGGGAGTTTGTGTGGGTAGGAGAATGCGGGGAGTTTGTGTTTAGTAAAATGTGGGGAGTTTGTGTGGGTAGGAGAATGTGGGGAGTTTGTGTGTAGGAGAATGTGGGGAGTTTGTGTGTAGGAGAATGTGGGGAGTGTGTGTGTAGGAGAATGTGGGGGGTTTGTGTGTAGGAGAATGTGGGGAGTTTGTGTGTAGGAGAATGTGGGGAGTTTGTTTGTAGGAGAATGCGGGGAGTTTGTGTGTAGGAGAATGTGGGGAGTTTATGTGGGTAGGAAAATGCGGGGAGTTTGTGTTTTTAGGAGAATGTGTCGAGTTTGTGTGCGTAGGAGAATTTGGGAAGTTTGTGTGGGTAGGAGAATGTGGGGAGTTTGTGTGGGTAGGAGAATTCTGGGAGTTTGTGTGTAGGAGAATGTGGGGAGTTTGTGTGTAGGAGAATGTGGGGAGTTTGTGTGTAGAAGAATGTCAGGAGTTTGTGTGTAGGTGAATGCGGGGAGTTTGTGTGTAGGAGAAAGTGGGGAGTTTGTGTGGGTAGGTGAATGCGGGGAGTTTGTGTGTAGGAGAATGCGGGGAGTTTGTGTGGGTAGGAGAATGCGGGGAGATTGTGTGTAGAAGAATGTGTGGAGTTTGTGTGGGTAGGAGAATGCGGGGAGTTTGTGTTGTTAGGAGAATGTGTGGAGTTTGTGTGAGTAGGAGAATGTGGAGAGTTTGTGTGGGTAGGATAATGTGGGGAGTGTGTATGGGTAGGAGAATGTGGGGAGTTTGTGTAGGTAGGAGAATGCGGGGAGTTTGTGTGTAGGAGAATGTGTTGAGTTTGTGTGGGTAGGAGAATGCGGGGAGTTTGTGTTATTAGGAGAATGTGTGGAGTATGTGTGGGTAGGAGAATGTGGGGAGTTTGTGTGGGTAGGAGAATGCGGGGAGTTGGTGTGTAGGAGAATGTGGGGAGTTTGTGTGGGTAGGAGAATGCGGGGAGTTTGAGTGTAGAAGAATGTAGGGAGTTTGTGTGTAGGAGAATGTGGGGAGTTTGTGTGGGTAGGAGAATGCGGGGAGTTTGTGAGGATAGGAGAATGCGGGGAGTTTGTGTGGGTAGGAGAATGCAGGGAGTTTGTGTGTAGGAGAATGTGGGGAGTTTGTATGTAGGAGAATGTGGAGAGTTTGTGTGTAGGAGAATGTGGGGAGTTTGTGTGTAGGGGAATGTGGGGAGTTTGTGTTGTTAGGAGAATGTGGGGAGCTTGTGTGTAGGAGAATGCGGGGAGTTTGTGTGTAGGAGAATGTGGGAGTTTGTGTGGGTAGGAGAATGCGGGGAGTTTGTGTTTTTAGGAGAATATGTGGAGTTTGTGTGGGTAGGAGAAAGTGGGAAGTTTGTGTGGGTAGGAGAATGTGAGAAGTTTGTGTTGTTAGGAGAATGTGTGGAGCTTGTGTTGTTAGGAGAATGTGTGAAGTTTGTGTTGTTTGGAGAATGTGTGGAGTTTGTGTGGGTAGGAGATTGTGGGGAGTTTTTGTGGGTAGGAGAATGCGGGGAGTTTGTGTATAGGAGAATGTGGGGAGTTTGTGTGGGTAGGAGAATGCTGGGAGTTTGTGTGTAGGAGAATGTGGGGAGTTTGTGTGTAGGAGAATGTGGGGAGTTTGTGTGTAGAAGAAATTGGGGAGTTTGTGCGGGTAGGAGAATGCGGGGAGTTTGAGTGTAGGAGAATGCGGGAAGTTTGTGTGTAGGAGAATGTGGGGAGTTTGTGTGTAGGAGAATGTGGGGAGTTTGTGTGGGTAGGAGAATGCGGGGAGTTTGTGTGTCGGAGAATGTGGTGAGTTTGTGTGTAGGAGAATGCGGGGAGTTTGTGTGTAGGAGAATGTGTGGAGTTTGTGTGGGTAGGAGAATGCGGAAGTTTGTGTGTAGGAGAATGCAGGGAGTTTGTGTGTAGGAGAATGCGGGGAGTTTGTGTGTAGGAGAATGTGGGGAGTTTGTGTGGATAGGAGAATGCGGGGAGTTTGTGTGTAGGAGAATGTGGGGAGTTTGTGTGTAGGAGAATGTGGGGAGTTTGTATGTAGGAGAATGTGGGGAGTTTGTGTGTAGGAGGAGTTTTTGTGTAGGAGAATGTGGGGAGTTTGTGTGTAGGAGAATGTGGAGAGCTTGTGTGGTTATGAGAGCAGAAGAAATATTGTTAGGAAGTGACTGTGTCTTTTTGTTTTAAGTTGACGAACAGGTGGAGTCAACGGTGAGCGATGTTGTATTAGTCTTGTAAGGAGGAGAGGTTGAAGGAGATACTGGTGGGGGAAACAATGGAACGGAGGTGGGTAAAGGGCGGATGGAGGGAATAATCCCACAGGTCGTGCCGTGAAGATAATGACAAAGACAATATTGATTAGCCTCACCCTGTTGAACTGCGCATGCTCAACCTATCAAGTCATTTAGCCTAAACGAGTGTCAGCCTACAAGTCTGCTTTCTTTTCATATTCGCATGGATGTTGGTGTGTTCGTATGTCGTGTGAGTGTGATTGTTCAGCGGCGGCGATGGGGAATGGGTGGCGCTCTCTTTCCCTCCCCCTCTGTGTACATGCAGCATATTCCCCAGTTGCTGCCCATTATGAAAGTTGATTATTGCTATGGTTATTATTCCCATTCCTCGTGTCACACCATCTTATGTAGTTTTTGGGACCTTTATTATACTCAAACTGGCTAAGACCCACTCTTGCACTCTTCACTTGATTTTAGAGAAGCTAAATTGACCGGTCTTGCCCGGGGGGGGGGGGGGGGAATACATAGGCCTTTACCTATAGCTACATAATAATTTATGAATTTTATAAATTACAATGAACAGAGAAAGCCTATACTAATTTTTAAAACAAAGATATGATTATTAATTATTTACTGAAAACATGTAAGCAAGTTATTAAAAAAAAATTGTAATTAGGTTAAGAATGGGCATGTCTTTTTTATTAAAAAAAAAACGTTAGGACTATCCCTGTCTGATAGTCGAACACCCGTCGCCCGCATGTCTCAGATAGAATTATTAGATTTTACTTGCTGAAAATATTTTAAAGCTTTAAGTCCTGAAATTCTTTACGATCTTTAAAAGACGTAATGTGTAAAAAAGTAGCCGACCTATACTGCTATTACAAAAGTAGAAAAAAAGAAGTTCTTAGTGGAAATAGAACCCACGTCACCCGTATGGCAGTTTGGGACGCTAACAACTTGGCTAGGGTGGACACATTGAGAAAGAGATATCGCAAATCTAAAATAATATGAAGCAATAAGACCACGTGCTTTCTAATTAACCAATGGGAATAGTAATTCACACACACATCCTACTTTATATGTTTAGAGAGATATAGATATATCCTTAATTATCTACCCTACTTGTGAATATATTAGACTATATTCATACTTACTTTCCTACCTTCATGTACACTGCAAAAACTTATTAACAAACAAACATGATAAAAATTTCAATATTATAGAAGACCAAAGACTATAATAAGATTGACCGCTTACTTTGATATTTCTTCTATTTGGTTACTTGAAACACTTAGTTTCGGAATTTCCGATCGCACTAAGTCCTCTAGACGTCCTGTTTAGTAATTCGCTATAATTTTTTTTCAATGGAAAGTTAAGATTAAAATCGAAAGTTGTATACAGCGGAAGTCTTAGGGGAAGTTTCAACTTCACCTATCCCATAACCCGAGTGAGGGGTCGTTTGGGCACTAACTTTTTGACAGTGTGATGATTTTATGCCATTCGTCTCGGCGCCGCCCTCTGGGAGTCTACAAGAGATCAGCCGGTCCACTCCTTGATGTCATCTTCCCATCGTCTTTTCTGCCTGCCCCTCTTTCTTCCACCCTGCACTGTGCCCTGCTGTGTGGTTTTCGCCAGGCCTCCGGATCTTCCCTCCTGCCCGCACCATCTGAGTTGTATGCATTTAACGGAGCTGAGTAGATTTATATGCAAAAAAAAAGTTAGTGAAGTTTAAGAGTATTAAAGACAGTGTTATTGGCTGCGCACGGAAAAAAAAACAAGTGGTAAACTTTAAAAATAGAGCAAGCGGTCCATCTCCTGATAGTTATAGTCTTTGTATTCATGTACACCGGAAAAGTAGAGGACGTATTGAAGGCCGCGCATGCGCAAACTAACTATTGAGCTCTCAAAAATATAGCAAGTGGTCCATCTTATTATAGTCTTTGAGAAGATTAATTAATTATTGAGAAAATAATTTAAAGTATTATTTAGTTCTAGCATTTGACTTGACTGGCTGTGATACAGCTCATTCTTTGTCACAATGAGGCCCGGGCCCATAGCCACTAAGAAGGCCTACGTGATAGCCACCAAGGAAAGAAGGGGAAAGAGGCGTATACGGAAACCTCTACGCGACCCGCTAAGGCAGGAGTCGGAAATATACGGCTCGCGAGTTAGCAGAGCGATTGTCAATGACATTTGGAAGAACCGCAAAAGGGAAATTTAGCTCTGTTCTACTAAATATTATTTGTGGCTTAGGTTGAATTGTATGCTGTTGGCACACTGAATAAAATAGAAATCCTGCTTTGGAACACTTTTACCAAATGGTCTCCAATCCCTGCTCTAAACTAGGGTTCGGCAACCTTTTGCTAATATCGTGCCAAACTAGGATTTTAAATTATTCAGGGTGCCAACAGCCTTAAAGTCAATCAGCACAACTATATTTTTTAATCAATTTTTTTTTAGTTAGCGCCATAGCAAGACCAAGGCGAAAAGTAGAGAAAATCGTTAAGCGTTTTATATATTTTAAAAAAAAATATACATATTTGTGATTATCATCTCTCTTCTTTTTTTTTATGTATAGCATATACAAAATATCATTACTGAAGTTTCAGTGTAATGGTTAATGTCTAAAAATTTAATGCAGTTGTAAAGATTTAATTCTTGTACCTGCACAAACTTCTTTATAAATATATTAGTGGTTATGCCCGTCAAAATGACGGAGAAACGAACGACTACAATATTACAATATTAGTTAAGTTAAGTTAATATTAATGTTAAGAGAGAAAGAAAAGAGACTATTAAAATGAACGTTTCTTTTCGGTATTTAGTTTTTGTTCTTTTTAATTGTTTCTGACCCTGGCATATGCATAATATTTGTTACTGTCAGCGTCTGATATTATAACGTAGCAAACAGTTGTGTTGACTTGACTTGTTATTGAAAATAGCCTATTAAATTAACAATAATATACTATCTAAAAGAAAAAAAAACCACAATACCAAACAATAAAAGGTAAATAATAAAAAAAAGCGTAGAAAAAAATATTTCAATACTATACAAACTAAAGTGATAACGATTTTTTCGGTATTTAATTTTTGTTCTTGCTTATTGTATTAATAAAACAGTGTTGAGAATGTTTCTTTCGGTATTTAGTTTTTGTTACTTTTTTTTTTGTTTCTGGTCGACCTGAACCTGACATATGCATAAGAATTGTGGCCTCAAGGACTGGCGTAGTGTGTAAACCGCCGATACATTCCCATTAAGAATACACTGGCGGGCGAACGCATGGGGCACAGGGGGAGGAAGCAATGGACGCTGCAATCCCGTCTCGAGAACCACCCGGTGCCTGGATGCATGTACCTATAGTATAGGATTTGTGCTACCGGGTGACAGTGCAGGTATACGGGCGAGCCACTACGATAATGATCCTTAGGGGAACCGCAGTGAACGATCGCTGGGCTGCGGAAACCTTCCCGGTTACACGGCACGCCACGCCTTGGGCGTGTCGTTGGGTGGCTGGAGCCTGGACAGAGATTGCTCAATCCTAAGCGTTACGCCCTGGACACAAGAGCCGAAAGGCTAGTCCGGGTTTTTTAAAGAGACTTTTAAATTCGATATTAAAATGTAGCGAACAGTTGTGTTGACTTGACTTGTTATTAATAATATTAAATTAAAAATAATATACAATCTGAAAGAAAAAAAACATAAATACAAAACAATAAAAAAGGTAAAAAATATTTTAAAAAAATAGAAAATAATATTTCAATGACATAAAAACTAAAGTGTGAAAGATTTTTTCGGTATTTAATTTTTGTTCTTGCTTATTGTATCAATAAAACAGTATTGATAATGTTTCTTTCGGTATTTAGTTTTTATTTTATATTGTTGCTGTCAATCTAATGGTACCCGGTATTTGAAAGTAATCATTTATAAGCCTAACTTGTTTTTTTATAATTCGTATCATTTAATTTATAGGGTGTATAAAGTCGCCTTTTAAAGGATATTCTCCAATAACAACGTAAATCCATTAAATAATTAAAACATTTGGTTACTTTTACTTAAAAGGATAATGCAAACATCAATAATGAAAAAATAATTTCATAGACATTACGTCATACGCTAGTATTTTGTTTAAAGTAAACCATTGAATATCTCTAAGCCAAATTGCAGTGCGTAGCTTTTAAAAAAGGTCTCGCCACATTAAAAAAACAACAGTAGAATTGGGAAAACCCGGAAAGACCCTCGCGTTCAACATAGTGAATATATAGTAAATGAACGGAAATGGCCATTTGCTATGTACCGTTATATTTATTTGCATAGATGGATATGACATTTTGGATTTTTTAAATCAACACATTTATGATTATAAGTGATAAAATAAAATTATCTTTTGGAGGACGTTTCCAATTTATACATTTAATTTTTGGCCCGAATAGTCAAACGGCTTAGGAGCCTATAGCGAACAAACATATATATAAATATATATATAAACAAACATATAAACAAACTCACGGTAATTATATATGTTGATGATGATTAATCTCAGGTTGAGATTTTTTTTTAGGATTTACCATGCCTAAATAGAGTATGATGTACCCTTATTAAGAGGAATAGATACATATTAATCATACAACGTGGGTAGTTAATGTAATGTTTTGAAATGTACATATATATTCTTCAATATACATTTTTTAAAATAATTTTCAACTATCTTTTATAGTTTTATCATTTTAAATTAATAATTGTAAGCTATCAATTTTTTTTTATAAAGAAAAAAAAAGAAAACATTTAGAAATATTAACGACATTTAAACTGATTAATTATCTCCCTTTAATTAAATTACAGTTTTCAAATTTGATTCGTTAGTGATGCCAAACAAGGTAGGCTTATTTATTTATTCAAATCTAGCATTGTTGTATATATTTCAACTATTTATTACAGGTATAACATTAATTTACGTTAATTGTTGATACTGAATTAAAACAATAATAATGGTAATTTTTGTAGCGCTTCTATCTATGTTATAAGCATGCTCAGTGCGTTCTTGGTGTGAATAGCTGTGGCAGCTGTATTAGTATGTGAGGCACACAGCCAATAGCCAAAGAGAAAGGTCTTTAAGCTCTTTTTAGAAAACCTTTTGGTCTTTTTAATCGATGCATTACTTGTTAAAGTTTATTTAAGGAGTGTTTTTTTAACGTTATTACAACAATTACGTAATATAATGTTAGTATACGCCTCATATATTTATTAAAAAATAAAAACATTTGAAATTGTTCTTGTTATATAAAAATAAAAAGACGAGCAAAAAACCTCTATTGACTTTAATTAGCATGTATCAATTAATGAGTATCGGTTTCAACAGTCAGGTTTCCTCATTCAATACATACATTATGTTTATTTTTATTAATTTCATTAATTACTTCTAGAAGTGAAATGAATCTTTCCAAGACTTAACCGCAACTATGGCAACGAACACTGTGTGCAAAAGCAGATGATCTCTATATTTCGTATCACTTTCTTGTAGAAGAAACTTCAATTGCCTGTAAATCAATAAAAGGTGCGAAGCTATTAAATTGACTATTTTAACAATAGATTAAATCACAGAACGCTAGTCCAATGAAGAAATCTTTGAACTTTAACACTCAACGTCCAGCTTCATATTAATGTAGTTAGCGTTTTTAAAAAAATCTCCTTCTTGTCGGGCTCTTGCGTGCCACGGAGAATCGCTCTTCGTGCCAAATCTAGCACGATATTGTGATTTCATCGCCCTGGATCAGGGTGAATTAATTATAATAACACAAAATAGAACGTTGTCATCTTTCGAATGATGTCAATAAACTAAAAACAAAAAAAAAATCAACTATAATAGACTTTACTGTGATGATGGAAAAAGGAAAGTTGGGTAGCTGTTAAAGCATTGAATAGAAATAAACGTACAAAGTAGAGTAGCTGTTACAGTATTGAATAGAAATAAACGTACAAAGTAGAGTAGCTGTTAAAGCATTGAATAGAAATGAACGTGAAAACGCAAGCTTGCGAATGGTATTGCGTTAAGAGACAAAAGCGGTGGTATAAGGACATTTTGAATATGAGAGAATCTTACATGTAATTTGTTAAAATGTTACAGAAGACCTTATATTTTACAGACGACTTTAAAGTTTACAGAAGACCTTATATGTTACAGACGACCTTAAATGTGAGACGACCTTAAATGTTACAGACATTACGAACGCCTCTTCTTCATAAGAAATCCTCAAGTTGAGTTATCAATTTTTATTACAAAGGCGCTATATCAGTGGTCATCTATGCACTGTCATATATGCGCAATGGATAAGTTTAGTATTGCACTGGTCAAGTCGTTTTGATATATTTTTGAAGTATTAATTTAATAACAATGTTAAATGACAAGCCAGCTTTTATTATCTTTTGTAGATAATTATTAAGTAGTAGATGACTGTAGAATAATGAGTACCGAATTGTAGACTGTAGGGTATTATTTATTTGGCTAGAGCCCCCATTCAATTGATGAAATATTTATTTATTATGTTGTCTTGTAGTTATTATAATTACTGCTTCAATTGGTAGTATCATTATTAGTTTATTTTGATATTAGTTTAGTGTAGTCTAGGTTGGTCCTGATTCAAAATATCCCCTGGCAATCTTTATAACATTGATTAGAGTTTATATGATTTATTCAGGTATAAATTTATGTTGGCTCAATATACACAATAGGTATCGTGTTGCTATTGTGTAGTGTTGGCAATTACTATTGCTGTATAAATAAAACACACACAATACTGAAACGTGAAGAACTGATATAAATCGAGTTTTGTAAAATAAACGAATTATTGGTTTAATCACAGAATCATCAATTAGAAATCCGAATGATCTTTACACAATTGGTTAAGAATAGCACATGTTCCATAGAATGAATAAGAAATATCCTCAATAGACTTTGAATAGCATTTAACTACTGGTAAAACAATATTGAATCCTTTATAGTATAAATCTGTAGGAATTTTATCTCAGAGCATAGGCTACGTGTTTACTTGTCTAAAGCTGCCAAAGAACTGACGTAACTTTCTACTGATTCGCGTGGGTCTATCATATGGGCTGAAACGATACCATATCCGAATACAAGGGAGCAGATTACATTATATAATAAAATACTAGCGTGCGATGGAATATCCGAATACGACCACTAGCAACATCGGCCATGTTGTCCGGTACAGTAGCTGGGAAAAACCAACGGCCATATTGTCCGGTATAGTAGCTGGGAAGACCAACGGCCATATTGTCCGGTACAGTCGCTGGGAAAAACCTTCATCCATATTGTCCGGTTATTTAGCTGGGAAAAACCAACGGCCATATTGTCCGGTTTTTTAGCTTATGAAATAATTTCTATCATCTGCAATTCCTAGGAACGATTAGTATTCATTTAATTATGATACAATGTATAAATTTACGTTTCGTAACACAGAGGACCTTATATTTTACAGACGACCTTATATGTTAAAGACGACCTTAAATGTAAGACGCCCTTAAATGTTACAGACGACCTTATATGTTACAGACGACCTTATATGTTACAGACGACCATAAATGTAAGACGCCCTTAAATGTTACAGAAGAGCTTATATGTTACGGACTACCTTATATGTTACAGACGACCTTATATGTTACAGACTACCTTATATGTTACAGACGACCTTAAATGTAAGGCGCCCTTAAATGTTACAGAAGACCTTATATGTTACAGACTACCTTATATGTTACAGACGACCTTATATGTTACAGACTACCTTATATGTTACAGACTACCTTATATGTTACAGACGACCTTAAATATTACAGACGACCTTAAATGTAAAACGCCCTTAAATGTTACAGAAGACCTTATATGTTACAGGCTACCTTATATGTAACAGACGACCTTATATGTTACAGACTACCTTATATGTTACAGACGACCTTAAATGTAAGGCACTCTTAAATGTTACTGAAGACCTTATATGTTACAGACTACCTTATATGTTACAGACGACCTTATAGGTTACAGACTACCTTATATGTTACAGACGACCTTAAATGTTACAGACGACCTTAAATGTAAGACGCCCTTAAATGTAAGACGCCGTTAAATGTTACAGAGGACCTTATATGTTACAGACTACCTTATATGTTACAGACGACCTTAAATGTTACAGACGACCTTAAATGTAAGACGCCCTTAAATGTTACAGAAGACTTTCTATGTTACAGACTACCTTATATGTTACAGACGACCTTAAATGTTACAGACGACCTTAAATGTAAGACGCCCTTAAATGTTACAGAAGACCTTATATGTTACAGACTACCTTATATGTTACAGACGACCTTAAATGTTACAGACGACCTTAAATGTAAGACGCCCTTAAATGTTACAGGAGTCCTTAAATGTTAGAGAAGACATTATATGCTACCAGGTGTCAGCAATTTTCAATGGCACGCGATATCTCTCCCCAAGAAACAGCTCTTTAATGCAAGTCAACAACGTACCGGTACGTCAGCATAATTAATGGCCGCCGCGTGCTAAGCTTCCAGAAAATCACACTTTATGTTGACTATTAACGTTCAGGAAAGTTTGTGTGTAAATATTTCATCATTGGACTTGCGATCTGTGATTGAATCTTTTGTAAAGAAAGTCGATTGTATAGTATCTCACCCTTTCTTGATTTGCAGGCAATTCTCTTCTACAAGAAAGTGATACTGAATATAGAGATCTGGTGTTACACACAGAGTACGTTGACTAAAACGAGGTTAAGTATTGGATAGATTAATTTCTTGTCTGGAAGCAATTAAGGTGTTTCTTGATTTAAAAAACAACAACATTTTCCGATATTGAATTAGGAGAACTGACTTTTGAAGCCGATGTTTCTGAATGGGAAAGCGACACATTTCAGTGAGTAGAACTTGCATTTACAAGGAAGGGGTTGACCACTGGAATGGTTTTGCTTTGAAACTGGATATATCTTGCCGTGAAATCAAGTTGAAAACATGTAACAACTTCCCTAATATAAGGCATATTAAGATAGATAGATAGATTGACTTTTTCAGATGTAGCCTACTTTGAAGTACTCAAAGCAAAGTTTTCTAAACAAAAGCAAAACTTTAAAATCATGAACTCGTGTTTTCATAACTCAAAACTTTGTTACCGTCAGCCCTCCTCCTGCCCCCCACCCACACTCCACCGTGCTTAAGCCTTTAAATGTGTAATTTAAAACAAAAAACTTGCCCTGCATTCTTACCGAATATATATTCTCGAGTGTAATCTGAGTGAATTCTCAATAGCGTTGAATAAGCTTATGTTGTTGTATGGTTTTCTTCTTTTATTTAAAATCGTCTACATATCCTGTTACAAGATTGAGATTCCGCAATTTTAAATCGTTCAACACTCTTCAATCTGGAGGGAAACTTAGGTGG
The DNA here is from genome assembly GCA_949126835.1 of Anisus vortex. Taxonomy (NCBI): domain Eukaryota; kingdom Metazoa; phylum Mollusca; class Gastropoda; family Planorbidae; genus Anisus; species Anisus vortex. The sequence goes on from CASBPS010000186.1 coordinate 1,145,830, forward strand.
CTTAATGAGAACGACTCAGGCAGACTTGTGTGTGTGTGTTTTAAAGGGGCCTTTTATTAATGACGCCACACGCTGGTAGGATTTTTGTAATGATTGGATTGGTTAATGATGGAGGTGGGGGGGGGCATGTTTCATGGATGCATCATCACAAAGAACCGCTGCACATAATTTGAATATAATTATTTCAACACGGCGTGGTTTCCATTGACATTTTCCCAGTCCATAAAATGAAATATTCATTTATAACTTTTTTAGAAATATGGTTGTATTAAAAAAAAAATTCTACCGATTTCAACATGTTTGGAATCTGACTTTTAACGTGATATCTCCCGCCATTTGAAAACAATTATTGCCAATAATAATAAACCGTTATGCCATTTCGGAACAACAGTAAAATTCAATACAAAGTAGTACAAAATGTTTGTCAAAATATAATTTTAGTATTAGTACGCTACTAGACTTCACAGTTTAATACTAGTGGATAGAAAATTTAGGAACCCCTGTATAACATTGGAAAGGGACGCGTAGGTGAAGTTAGCTGTAAACAAAACGTAATAAGATAAACAAACAAAAGTAGCCTACTAGAGTCTATTTAGAAAAAACAAGAATAGATATTGTAAAACATGGCAGTATATGTTACAAGAAAAAAAACACAAACAACTCAACCATTGCCCGAATTTCACATGTAAGTAAAGAATGACAAGGAAAATGTCTTCCTTTGAGATTGTTAAAATGGTCTTTTTGTTTGAAATATATGTAATGCAATATTATAAAAAGATTTACATGATTCAAATATATTATTCAATATCTGACCGACATTCTATTACACATTCTTGATTTAATGAGCAACTAAATTTGTCAAACCTTACAACGTACTTAACTTTAATGGTTCAACCGGATTGTGTGTGTGTGTGTGTTTCTGGTTGCTATTAAACAGAAGATTCAAAACTTTGGACAAAACAGCGTTATAATAGATTGGTTATTTACTGGTAGATTTTTCTCTTTACATCGGCTGCGAAGGTCAATCAGACGCCAGAACGTATGTTTCATCGGTTGATACGACGCCATCATCTAAATATTAATGAACAAGTCATGCCTTACGTTGCATACAAGAAGAATAATAGTGCAACAGGATTTGCCTGGGCAAAAATAAAGTCCATGGAATCAGAATATCAGGCCAACTGACTGTCCAGGGAATCAGAATGTCAGGGCAAACGACTGTCCAGGGAATCAGAATATCAGGACAAACGACTGTCCAGGGAATCAGAATGTCAGGCCAACTGACTGTCCAGAGAATCAGAATATCAGGCCAACTGACTGTCCAGGGAATCAGAATGTCAGGGCAAACGACTGTCCAGGGAATCAGAATGTCAGGGCAACTGACTGTCCAGGGCAAACGGCTGTCCAGGGCAAACGGCTGTCCAGGGCAAACGGCTGTCCAGGGCAAACGGCTGTCCAGGGCAAACGGCTGTCCAGGGCAAACGGCTGTCCAGGTCAAACGACTGTCCAGGTCAAACGACTGTCCAGGTCAAACGACTGTCCAGGTCAAACGACTGTCCAGGTCAAACGACTGTCCAGGTCAAACGACTGTCCAGGTCAAACGACTGTCCAGGGCAAACGACTGTCCAGGGCAAACGACTGTCCAGGTCAAACGACTGTCCAGGTCAAACGGCTGTCCAGGGCAAACGGCTGTCCAGGGCAAACGGCTGTCCAGGGCAAACGGCTGTCCAGGGCAAACGGCTGTCCAGGGCAAACGGCTGTCCAGGGCAAACGGCTGTCCAGGGCAAACGGCTGTCCAGGGCAAACGGCTGTCCAGGGCAAACGGCTGTCCAGGTCAAACGACTGTCCAGGTCAAACGACTGTCCAGGTCAAACGACTGTCCAGGTCAAACGACTGTCCAGGGCAAACGACTGTCCAGGGCAAACGACTGTCCAGGGCAAACGACTGTCCAGGTCAAACGACTGTCCAGGTCAAACGACTGTCCAGGTCAAACGACTGTCCAGGGCAAACGACTGTCCAGGGCAAACGACTGTCCAGGGCAAACGACTGTCCAGGGCAAACGACTGTCCAGGGCAAACGACTGTCCATGGCAAACGACTGTCCAGTGCAAACGACTGTCCAGGGCAAACGACTGTCCAGGGCAAACATTTATCACTGTAACAGATACGACTGTCAAAAGGGTAAAGGTCAGGCAGAGAAATTAATTATTGAGACCTGAATCGATTAGTTTGTGTCATTTTGGAAGTTAACGGATTGGATTAACGGAGTTCCTTCAATACGATTCTGTTAATGCCTCTGATAGTGTAATGGGCTAATGTCTAAGGCTATTTAATTACTTTAAAAAAAAGTAATTAGGCCTAAGTTTTAAGACTGGCATCGAAAAGTCAACACAGTCACAGAACTAATGTTTACTACTCCAACAATTACAAATATTATTAAGACAATATTAGATTTATTTATTGATCCAAATAAATGGAAATTTGTCTTGATTACAGATGTTTGGTCTTTCAGCACATTTTAACAAATATAAAAGAACTACTTGTACTCAAACTTAGAAATATACTTATAAAAATAGAATGCACGCAGACTATCACAAACTTTGTTATACAAGAAAAGTTCATTTAGTAGTCGGCTATTGTATTCTGTCTGACTGAAGTTTTGACCATATATTTCTTGTTAATTCTTTGTGAATTCTCATGGTAAATAATATGGTCTGAGGCTGACGCACAATAATTATATGTCTGGTGTACATAATATCCTTCTTTATGTTGTAATGCTGTTGATTTCGGAAATTTTTTTGTTCATATAGATAGCCTTCCCTCCACCTTTTATTTTGCCACTGTTGGCGAGTCTAAGCGAAGCAGATAAAATGATTCTAGGTCCACAGACGTCTTTCAACTCAGAAAAAAATTACAACTGTTACTGTTGGAATAAGTTATCAAAGAAAAAATCAACACCAGCTATTTTATTCATGGAGATAAACTAAACTCAAACTGAAAATGATGAACTAATTAGAAACAATAATAAATGGAATATGAACACAGAATCTCAACGCTCTTGAAATAAAAATATCAAAGCAAACTTTTTGGCTTCGTAAAATGAACGTTTTAGAAAAGGAAAAGAAACACAAAACTATATTAGTATCTAATATAAGTTTGAGCTAAAGTCTGCTAGAAAATACATCTTCTATATAGAACCAATTAACTAAATAAAACTCTATTAGTATCTAATATAAGTTAGACCTAAAGTATACTACAAAATACATCTTCTATATAGAACCAATAAACTAAATAAAGTTTTTTTTTTAAACCTGCACAGAGTCAGAAAAAAGAGAGCTACAAAGTTCATTACATGCGAATATTGGCACCTGGCAAGTGTAACAGTAATAGTTGGATTAAAAACAGATTAGAGCAGTAATGGCCAAATTGTGGCTCGCGGGACAATTGTGTCTCGAGCCTCCGTTTTGATTGTCTCACGTTCCCTTCTAAAAAAAACATAGCTTTTCCTTCGGCCGTTTATATTAATTTTTTTTGTGTTTTGATTTTTAGATATTTTTATGATATAATAATTGAACAGTAATTCCACTTGAGTAATAAAATATTTTTCTTATGATTTGGGTAAAGAGTGCCTCTCCGAGACTAATATGATCTACTAAGCCTTTCCTAAACACAACTATTGATTGAGAGACATCAACACACACAGTGGGCTCACTAAACACTGATTTAATATCTTTCATAACTCTATTATATATTAAATTCGGCTACCAGGAACAGAAATTTGCACAATATTCACTAGAGGAAAAAAAGTGTGGAAAAATGCCTAGTTGTTATAATACAACAAATTATAACTTAGAAATATAACTCAATTATCTATTAAAATAATCTCATTTGAAAATACAACCCTATAACAACCTGTTGCAATGCTCAGATTAACATAAATACAAAAACACTTTCCTTATCCCTTATGCGAAAACAAATGCATATAAGTACTCTTTCTAACCGAGAGGCATTCGAGCATGGAATGGGTTGCCTGAACAAACCAGGAAAACCAGTAACTTAACATCATTTAAAACCTTAATACAAATGCAAGACCACGGATGAGCGTAGAGCGCAATAATCTTCTTTATAGAAGGAGCGTCTGTAATGTATAATGTATAAGATCATACACAGTGAGAAAAACACATTTATAATACCATATTGCAGGAACAAACGCATATTTTTTTTCTTTTTTTAGTTTCATCCTGGCGGGGAATGGGGTACATGAAGGAACCATGCAAACCAACAACTGCAATTTTAGTCTATGTTCAAAATGCATGACTAATCTCAAACCACATTACTGACAGTTAAATTTAGCAAAGACCTGATACATAAATGTGAATTAGAGAATAATAAAATGAGAATCATTGAAAAAAGTAATTCAACATATTTTGTTTTAACAATAACTATGTCACCAAACAAAATATGGAAGATACTGGTCCTATATCGTATAATTTTACAGACGTTTCTTCTAGATAGAAGAGTATAAAGTCCACTAGGCCCAAAACTCCTGCAGGGCGGCAGAGATCCGTCGGCGGTATAAGAGATAGAACCTGCGACATGTCGGCTGACAGTACGGTGAACTAGCCACAGGACCAGCCGGCCTCTATCGGAAGAGCACCGAGTTCCCATTTTGCAGGTTGTTGGTTCCAATTTTTTTATTCGCCTAGCTCTTGTAGTTTCAAGGGGCAGTCTTATTTGATGTTCAATTAAAACACCCTTTGAATACGTTATTTGTATTTAAGCAGTGACCGTGTAACGGTTTTTCGGATGGGGAGGGGATGCAAGGTGGTCTATAGCAGGGGTCAGCAACCTACGGATCGCGTGCCACACTTGGCACGCCGAAGGATTTTCAATGGCACACGGAAGAGACCTTTGAAGTCAATTCAAGTCGCTTCTACAAGAAATTTAGTGCAATAGCACGATGACAATTAGACTTTTGGCACGCTGAATGAAGTAGAAATCCTACTTCGGCACACTGTTATCAAAAGGTGGCCGACCCCTGATCTAGAGGCTTGCCGCACCAAAGGTCCCGGGGTCTAATCCTGGTGTGAATGCTAGTATGTTTCTCCAATACCCATCCAAATAAGGCTATGCAGGATAAACATCTGAGCCCGTTGTCATGGCAACCCAACACCACGATCGTGACACGCTAAGGTTAAGCAACCTTACTCGTAATTTAAACCAAACAATTCAAACGAAAAAAAAATAAAAAAAAAAAAAAAAAAATTTAAATATAACAAAAAACAAAGCCGAGCGTGAAGCCTGCAGTAAACAAAGTAAATAGTTGTTTGTCCTTGAAAGTTAAAGAGAGCTCACATTGTCTCACATGACCAATTGTATATATTATTTGAACGTCTTTAAAGTACCTGCTATAACCTGTGTGAAAAAAAAATATTGCTCATTGCTCACAGAGTGTGTTCTATGTGCCTACGATATAATCAGAGACTTATTGGAATCGAAATATTCCGGGTAGTAATAGGCTCACATATAACTTTTTTTTTTCATTGAAAGAGGACGATGTGGTCCAAAATGTTTTGTTGAAGTTATTTTTTATATATTTTGACACTAAAATTTTCAAAGCGTATAAGACCTTGAAAAATGTGCAAAGGATAACAAGAAAACCAATGGGAATTACTACATGTGACAGATCCCATCCACTCTTATTTCTAGTACACATTGTTGCCGTTTTCTTTTCTGAACATTTTTTTTACTTAATCATGCTTTTTCAAGATCTGTGTTCTGCAAGATTTGTGTTTTGAGATATAGACCGTAAGTTTTCTATGAGATATGTATTCTTCGAGTTGTTGTCATAGAAATATAACATGTGTTAGGCCTATGTCAGATCAGTTCTTCGAGGAAAGGGTTCTCTGAGAAATCTACATATTCTTCAAGATATGTATTCTGAGAAATATATGTTTTCTGTGAAATGTATCTTCTTCTTCATTATACTGTGGAGATCCCGTTATACCCGAGGAAAAAGTCCACAATGTAAGAATAGGTTGATTCCGAATGCTCTGCATTACTACTTATAATATTTATTACATAGAATAGGAGTTTTAAGCTTAAGCGAAGTTTCATTTGCTAGTTCAACCCTTCGGAGATTTATGTTCTTCGAGTTTATCAAAATATGGGTTCTCTGAGATATTCTGCGTGATTTGCTTTATGCAAAAAGAGTGTTGTTGTTGTTTTTTTATGCTAAACATGTGTCCTGGATATCATAGAACTATATCGACGAGTCATTTCAAAGGCTTCAAAAAATGTTAACATATAAAGCCTTTAGAATGGTTCTAGTTTGTTTTTCTCTTCTTGTCAAAACAATTGGATGAGAAAACCGTTAGAATTAAAATATCCCAAATAAAATACTTTTTTAAAATTAATATATTTAAATGTGTGAATTTGAATATAATTTTTAAAACTACAGTATGTCAAGGTGTAACTAATTTAAACTTACAGGGGCGACTACTGGAACGGCAGCAGCGGCGTTGGCCTCCATTCGTAGTCGTCGCTTCCGCTTAAGGCGGCTGATGAAAGCGACTTGCAGTCCTGTCTGGTACATGATTTAGTTCCCTTGGTGTCTGGCACCGCACATCGCGTCCTGTGGGGAGAATTTGATCACATTGACTTTAACCAGGTAGCCAATAGAGCGAACAACAAATGCATATTATAATTACTCTTTCTTCCAGAGTGGCATCCTGGCAAGGAATGGGTTGGCTGAACAAACCAGTAAAACCAGTAACATAATCATATAAAACACTGATCAAAACGCAAGACTAGACTCAGACCACGGATGAGCGTAGGACGGAGTAATCTTCTTTATAGAAGGAGCGCCTGTAATATATAAGATAAGAACCACGCACTACCCTTGACATAAAACTATTCATATATTGAATATATCATTCAAATAACTTTTGTTTCTATAATTTCGATATGACCAGTATGCCAAGCCAAGTACTTTTCTGTATTCTAAACACTTCTCTAAGTACAAACTCAATGTCAGATAAATAAAAGTCTTTTAAAAAAAACTTCTGTAAATTAGAAAAATCACAAAATTAGTCTAGTTTAAAAACATTTATAAAAATGTTTAGTTAATCCTTTTGAAAATGTTCACCTATTTTGTGTTTATCAATATAATAGAGACCTAGTAGGTAAACGTAATCCACTTTCAGTAAATCTACTGGGTCTTTGTAATGCCTATCAAATAAAACATGAATAAAGTGAATCTACTATTCAATTAAAAATCGAATATATTTTTCAGCAACAACACATTAATTATTTTAACACTCACTTATTCAAATAGCAAATTAGGCTCTAATTAAATTGTAGATACTAAACTAGTCCAGACTAGACTTAACAACTATAAGAGTTCAGCAAAATAGGATAAACTAAGCTTACTTCCTAAACTACTTCACTTAAATTTTCTATAACATTTTTAATTATGCAATCATTTAATGACTCAAGAATCATTTATAACATAATCAATTAATTAATCAGTTACATACATATCTTGCTAACTTACTGGGCTAATCTTTCTTTGCGTTTAAAAAAAAGTCATAAAAAAAAACTGGAAAAAAAAAATATAGACAACGCTCAACCAAACACACAAATCAACTGCGTGTTTTCAGACAATAAGTATGTATTCAAAGAGCTTACATAAATTATTGAGGAAATACAATAAACAGCCTGGAGACGTGGTGCCGTTTTCCTTTCTCACCAGCTAGAATGTCTATATTGCTTAATGTCAGAAGCTGATTAAATAGCAGCAGCACACACAGCCACCACTAGTTGCTCGCGCTTGTATTGACTCCAACATTAGAAACGTACTGTACAGCAGTGCTCACAATCAATGTTCATTGTCGTCTGCCACTTGTAGCTAGACTTGATGGTTTTGTTTCTCTTCTTGTTTGTTTATTCTGTTGTGTATTTTTTGAGCCGTTATTATTTGTGTTTCGTTAAGGTTTTATCGATCATTTTCATTTTTGTTGTTGCTTATTTTCTGTCAAATTTGACACATATTTTTTGTTACCGTAAAAATTTAAATTTCTGAGTGTGTTCATTCTTTTATTCTCTCTGTGCGTTCAGTGTTTTTTTTTATATTTATTGCGAATGTTTTTTTGTTTTTTTTTACAAATAGCAGTAGATGTCACTTGACATTGCCGTCATTAATCTGACAAAAACTTCTACTTACTCAACCTAAGTTGACTTCTTCGACTCGTCCTGAAAATTGGCTACTCACCCATTTTTTGCCCCTCCACGTTTCCTTGCCACAGGGCGCAGGACGAAGGAGCATCCCCCCCCCCAAAAGAATACTCGTCCCAGAGAAGTAGAAAAGTAGAAAGATAATGCATACTATTTGGAAGAGTTTGAAAGCATTGGAAAAGATAGGTAGAGACCTGAAAAGAAGATCTAAGTGGCCTCCATTGGGAGTGTGGGTCAAGGCTAAGTGGCCTCCATTGGGAGTGTGGGACAAGGCTAAGTGGCCTTCATTGGGAGTGTGGGACAAGGCTAAGTGGCCTCCATTGGGAGTGTGGGACAAGGCTAAGTGGCCTCCGCTGGGAGTGTGGGACAAGGCAAAGTGGCCTCCGCTGGGAGTGTGGGACAAGGCTAAGTGGCCTTCATTGGGAGTGTGGGACAAGGCAAAGTGGCCTCCATTGGGAGTGTGGGACAAGGCGAAGAATAAAAGAAAGACTCCATGGCAGTGAGCAATGGACAACCTACCCCACCCATGGGCTTCAACTTTCATGTCTTGCATCGTAATTTAGGAAACTGATAGCAGGAACACAGTTTCAATGTTGAGCTTTTAGCGCGTGCCAAAATGTACACATCAGGCTTAAAATCCTTAATGAATTGCATCTGTGATGATTTTGGTCATGTGAGAAAATGATATGGACCCAGGTCAAACTTTCAGTGCCAAGTTTTATAAAAGTAAGAGTTATATTAGTAAAAGTAAAACTGGCCGATCACACCTCAGATACAAAGAGGACTATGAAAGAGCAATAAAGACAAAAATCGTGCACATATTGGCTCACCCCTGGCGTATCTCTGTTTAAAGATAGAGAAATAGACTAAATTAATAGATTGATAAGAAGGAAACATATTGAAGAGAAACCTGGAGAATAAAATAAACCCAGCTAGGTGTTCTTGTTTTTATTGTTTGCAATCTAAGCTCACCTGTGCTACCGATGACATTATTCAGAGAAGAGCGCGGTGGTCAGCTTTTAATTACAGGTGAAGGCAGGGAATTTTACCACAGGTCTGGAGGGTGTGCTGGCCACACAATCCCCCCAATCAATTGTTGAAAACAAAACTTTTTTCCTAGGCTTTCTTAGAAAAATACGTGTTTGTTGTTTTCATAGTATGTGGGTCAGAAACAATAAGAAATATATTGAATTAGAAAGTTAAAGGACGTTTTTACTGTTTTACTTTTGTTGTACCCGTACGATTGGCAGATAAATAGATTGATAGATAAATTAGATACATAAATAGATAGATAAGTTGACAGAGTGCCATATATATATATATATATATATATATATATATATATATATATATATATATATTTAGATAGATAGATAGATAGATAGATAAAAAGATAGATAGATAGATAGATAGATAGATAGATACATAGATAGATAGATAGATAGATAGATAGATAGATAGATAGATAGATAGATAGATAGATAGATAGATAGATAGATTGATAGATAGATAGATAGATAGATAGATGGTTAAGAAATGGCATGACAATGCAATACTATATTTAAGTGTAAGTAAACATCAGTAATAAACAGACAAAACACAAATGTTTGTTCATTCCTGTATAGACCTTTTCATTTTATTAATTATTCCAAAAAAGAGGTCAATGTCTACGCATGCGCAGTCGCTAGGGGGCAGAAGTTGTCAATAAAACCTTCTTCGCCATTGTTATTTTACTGGGGGCCTAGTGGTTTTTAGGCGTAGGCCTAATTATATTAGCTTTTCATCTTACAAAAAACTTATTCATAAAAACTTTATACCCAGAAGCTAGGGAGCGAACTGTACTTTTCTTTTACCTTTTGAACCAGTTTTTAACCCCAAAAACATGTATTATACATTCTAGGCCTAATGCGTCTATGGTTAGGCCTACCATGTCACCATGTTAATACAGATTGGCGTCGAGCGATCAGTAAATCGTCTTTAAGCATACAAATAAAATTTAACATAGTTATATATTTATAAAGCTTTGTTTGTGTTGAAGTATCAACGCGTAGGCTATATTGTATTAAGTTATTATTTGTAGCAATAGAAATCGTAACTTTTAATTTTTTTTATTTTTTTTATCGTTCGATTTCGATGTCACAAAAGAACCTTGAAAAGCGAAAGTAAGCTCATCACAGTTTTATTCTGAAAAGGCCTAGGTCTATGTCCCATAGGCCTATGCTATTGTTTGACTTGTTCTGGGGTTTTATCGTTAAAATATTGTATGTAGAAGTAGTTAAGCGGGATTATAACATATTAGTAGGCCTAGACCTAGCTATAGGCCTATAGGCTATATAG